>OY744511.1:313366-665521 GCA_963556185.1 Pseudopediastrum boryanum | reverse complement strand
TAAGAGGGGGAGTGGCTAGGGGTGTCAGAGGCCTGCAGAGCCAGGGGTGGAGTGTAAGGGTAGATGTTTGATGATACTTAAGGTCATCTGGCGGGCGCTGCATGGTCCAAAGGCTGTGCAGTGGTCTGTGTGGGTAACGTATGTATCGTGCCCTCCGTCTTGGTCACTCATTCTTAACACACTAAAAGAATGCCTGAATCCCGGCCCTCACGGGTCGTGGGCGATACCGCTGTTCTGGTGGTGGTGCTGTCTTTTTACCTCCAAAAAAAAAGGAATGCCTGAAGCCATGCTGCAGGGGCTGCACGCTCCGAGGGCTGTGCAGTGGTCTCTCCCGCGGTTATGTGTCCAGGTCGAAATGAGTTGCTGCATGCTGTGATACTGATACTCAGTAGTTGCAGATAAAGATGCTACTGGGTAGGATTTGGGGGCAGGAGAAGAGAGGCTGTATTTTGTTCCACTTTGCAGTTTTTGTAACAGCTTCAGGTGATGGGCCCATGGCACTTTTTGCTATGGCGTGTTAGGAAATGTCATGAGAGAGGGGTAGGATCAGGGGGTAAGCAGTGGCATGGGGTTGATACATTCCACCCAAGCTTCAGGAGGATTGGGATCAGTGGGGAGCGGGGGCATTGGGAGAGCTGTGAGGATTGGGGAGGAAGGGTGCATGGGAGGACGGTGGGGAGCAGAGATGGATAGATTCTAGGCATCATGTTCATCGTTTGCCTCGATTGATGAAGGGGATAGAACGAAGACCAGCTGGGCTGACGGAGTTCGGTTGCTGCGAAGCAAAGTCTTTTCCTGTTCTAGCTTAGAAATTCAAAGCATTTTGTTGAAAGATGCTCACATCCAACCTTGTCGAGGAGTGGCCTACATCCAATCCTTAGTCCCAATATTGTCACCATAAGATCAGCTCAAGCTGCACCAGCTACAGGACTCACATAGTGGGCTAGCATCGCGCAAAGCTTGTATTCTGAGACATACAAGTGTAGGTTTGGACTCTTCTTGTTGAGATGCATACATGTAATGTCCTGGAGGGACCTTGGGCATCATGCATACAACAACAAACATTTAAGGTGTGGCAACCGCAAAGGGCTGCTAGGTCGAAACGACCAAACACACCATCGGATGGATCCAAACACAATGGCTTCCAGACCACCAACCTAGTTAGTCAACACATGTGATGTTGTGTGTTACTGCTGTGCTTGTTCTGCAGGGGAGGCCATTCGAGTGTACAGCGGCCATCATAAAGCCGTGGTGTGCTGTGCTTTAAATGATAGTGCAATGGATGGAAGAGAAGCTGAGGCGTAAGTGGCTGACCAGGATGTTTCATGTCTGCATCAATTTCTGCATCCCTGAAGTGTGAGCTTCTGGAGTTTGTTGTAAGCCTTCATGGAGTCTGCTTGGAAGATTGTCGGAATAGTAGTGCTTTGTCGTACGTGTATATAACGCTGCTCACAGATTGAGGGCGTCCTTGTGGTCCGGACTCTGAGTCAGCTTTATAGAATACGACAGGGTGTTGCGCGTGAGCCTCTCAGACCAGAACGCGTGTCGCCATCTGATGGCAGCTCGACAGTACGTGTTTCAATCACTGGCCAGGTATCTACTCTGCTTTCTGTGGCTTCGCTTTAACCCGCCTATTGGCCAACATGGAAATCACTAAGAACTTCGTAGCACGGGTGGCTCCGCAGCCCTTTAGTAAGGGTCGTTCGTCCTTGAGTCTTGCCTGGCCAGCTTCGCTGCCGTGCAAAATCCACTCAGGGGACCTGTCTATGTGTCAGTGCCCCTTGGTGCATGTTGCTTTGATATCTAATAGTGATCTTCACAAGCGCTTGTGTGCTGTAATAGTGAACGGACTGTTTGACAGTGAATGAGCGACGTTTGTCTGCGATGAGCAAGTGTTCGTCAATCACCTTCCTTTTAGCTTTAGTACTTAGTATCCTTGCGAGCCAAGCATGTGCCATCAATCTTCGGGGCAGAGAATTAGCGCAAGAGGACGTAGCGGCACCATCAGCAGGTGTTCCTGATGAGCCAGCTGCAGATGGGGGGGCGAGCAGTCCTCCTGTTGACGGTGCAGCACCAGCAGCAGCACCCGCGGCGGATGTAGGGGTTAATCCTACACAGGATCCAGCAGCAGCAGCAGCAGCGTCTGAGGCAGGCCAGGCTTCCGAGGAAGCTCCTGCAGATGGCGCAGCGACCACCGCAACACCAGCAGCAGCAGAGGCAGCCCCAGCTGCTCAAACCGGAGAAGTAGCAACTGATACAACACAGCAAGACAGTGCAGCTGTACAACCGCCTTCGGCAGGCCAACCTGCAGGTAAAGACATGTGAAGATGTCGAGTGTACATCAGTAGCGACAGCCGAAGGCAACAGCATAAGCAACTGAATTGCACTATATGCGATAAGCAGTTGTGAGCATCGACTCTGCGCCTTCGCACGGTGTAATGCATGGGCATCTAACAGCGACAGCATCTTCCTGACTCTCGTGCTATCGGGAAGCTTTGCGCTGATAATGCTTTTTATTGTTCTGCAGGTGGTGATGCCAAAGAGTACATTGTTATCTTCAAGAAAGCCGTTGAAGAGCAGGCCGCTGTGTCTAGGTAAGCGTTATCAGGGAGCGTTGGCTCCAACAGTTCGCTCAGAAGCTGAGACCAAAATCACGTGCATTACATGTGCAGTACGTTTGATTCGATCAGGTCTTATGTCCAGTAGCATACATCGTCCAGAGGCCGATCACGGCTGCTTTGATGCTGTCCACTTTGGCTCCTTTGATCTCTGGCTCTGGTACATAGGAGGGTTGTGGTCATAGAAGCAGTGAAAGGTGATGGGTATTGTTAGGCAACTAGGCAACTTTTGAGAATGGACCTAAATGGCAGGAATAGCAGACAAAGGTTACATCCAAAAGTGGCTACCACCCTGATGTGTGCAAAACCAGAGGAATGTGCAGACCAGAGGCAATGGCGGCGTCATGCATTGCTAAACTCCCATTCTGCTTAGTGAATATCAATGTGTAATACATAATATGCTGAAGTTTCCTAAGGTTTCTTAATTCTGATTAATTCTGAGAGAGTCCAACATCTTTTAAAATGTCAAATCGCTTTCATGGCTGCAGCCTTCAAACCAGCGTGGCAGCAGCAGTTGTAGCAGCTGGAGGAGACGCTGAGGCAGTAGCAGCCAGTGCAGACGGCAAGCCACAGGCTTTCTCCATCACAACGAGGATGGCGCAGTTCAGCAACGCCGGAGATGAGCTCGCAACTGCTTCTGAAGCAACCACCTCCCTCCATGCCATGGTGGTTAGTGTGGGAGCATCACAGACAGATGCAGTGGTCAAAGGCATGGAAGGCAATGAACAAGTGTCCCAAGTTCTCGAGAACTTCAAGACAGAACTTCACCAGCTGGCTCCCTGCATTCCACCAGGAGCCCTATCAGGCCTTGCTGCCGCTCCTCGATCCCCAGTCACCTGGCCCAGTGCGCAGCAAGCTACCTGCGGCAGCGCCGCCAACAAAATGGTCTGGTACGGCGAGCGTTGCGGCGACGATATGTCTAGAGTCCTCTGGCTGGGTCTGTACGCAGCCGACCGTGTTTCAAACGAGCCGGTCGCAGGCTGCACCCGCTCCCGTAGCCCCGTGAATGCGCAACTCAACGCCCTCCTCTTCGGCGGTTGCGGCACAGCGCCGTCGATCGCTCCCAACCTCCCCACCACCGTGTGCCTGCCGACAAGCAGTACAGGGGGAAATTGCCTGACTGCCGCCGCCGCCAGGGGTACGGTAGCTACCACCACCGCAGGCGTCGTCACCGCCGTTGCGAAGCTCGCAACAACTTTCACCTGCGGTAGCACGGTCGCGACGTCGGTGACTATGTCCGGGACGCCGTGTGGTCCAGGGAATAGGTTTGTGAAGTGGGACTCTGTGCGGCCGGGGAACTGTGCCATCATTCGCCGTAGCTTGACCAATACCTTCCGCAATGCGGATTGGTTGGGGCAGTGTGGGGTGCCGGCGGCGCGAATGCGCAGCGTGGCGGTCAATGCATGTGCCGGCACAACAGGCTCTTCCACCATCAACCCCACCCCCAATCGGTTGCCAAGAGGTAAGCTCATCAAATGTGCACTCATCAACTACCTCCTGATTGTGATTGTACCAGCGCCAGAGTTACTGATTATTACAAGTGCCTGGCTGACAGATCGGGATGTGTGCTTAGGTCAGTTAGACACAGTAGATGTTTGTGTGCATGTATCCTAAAAGGTCCTTGCAGCACCTTGGACCTGTGTACGCTTCCTGTTGTTACAGTACCAGCATCAATCACTGATTACCCATAGTCCCATACTCTGGAGGTTGGTACAGGTACTAGATTACCCATACCCACTGATTACCCATACCCACTGATTACTTAGTGATTACCCATATCCACTGATACCCACTGATTACCCAATTCCACTGATTACCCATACCCACTGATTACCCATACCCACTGATTACCCACTGATTACCCAAATTCACAGCCTAGACTTGACGCCCTTTCACTCCCCTACATGAACCATGCATATGTGTACAGCTTCCCATTGTTCCGTACAAGCCACAGCTTACCTGTGCAACAATCCAGGGCAGGTCTACCAGACTACGACTAATGCCCTTGTGCTATTTTCCCTTCCTGCAGTGGCAGCCGCATCAACCGACACCGTCTCCACAGGACTCGAGCGCATCGAAGCAGCAGAAGCCGCTATGGGCAGCATGGACCCAAATTCCCGCCTTGCTCAGGCGTCAAGTCAGGACATGGTGGCGGATATTAGCGGTTCACCCACACCAGCGGCAGTGGCAGTGCTTGATACTGGTGTTGCCAAGCACCCTGATTTGAACGTGGCTGGTGGATATAGCACTATTCAGAACAGTGCAGATCCACATGAGGACCTTGTGGGACATGGGACCCATGTGGCAGGTAAGGAGGCTTAGGGTTTTTGGTTGTGAGGGTTTAGTTGAGGGTGGGGCTTTTGTGGGGCATGGCGCCCATGTGGCAGGTGAGGGGGCTTAGGGTTTTGGGTTCTGAGGGTTTAGTTGAGGGTGGGGCTTTTGTGGGGCATGGCACCCATGTGGCAGGTGAGGGGGCTTAGGGTTTTTGGTTCTGAGGGTTTAGTTGAGGGCGGGGCTTTTGTGGGGCATGGCACCCATGTGGCAGGTGGGGGGGCTTAGGGTTTTTGGTTGTGAGGGTTTAGTTGAGGGTGGGGCTTTTGTGGGGCATGGCGCCCATGTGGCAGGTGAGGGGGCTTAGGGTTTTGGGTTCTGAGGGTTTAGTTGAGGGTGGGGCTTTTGTGGGGCATGGCACCCATGTGGCAGGTGAGGGGGCTTAGGGTTTTTGGTTCTGAGGGTTTAGTTGAGGGCGGGGCTTTTGTGGGGCATGGCACCCATGTGGCAGGTGGGGGGGCTTAGGGTTTTAGGTTGTGAGGTTTTAGTTGAGGGTGGGGCTTTTATGGGGTAGAGCACCCATGTGGCAGGTGAGGGGGCTTGTGGTTTTAGGTTGTGAGGTTTTAGTTGAGGGTGGGGCTTTTATGGGGCATGGCACCCATGTGGCTGGTGAGGCGGCTTAGGGTTCCTGGTTCTGTGGTTTTAGTTGAGGGTGGGGTCCTTGTGGGTCACGGCACCCATGTCACAAGTAAAGACAGTTTAAGGGCTGAGGATTCGAATTTTTGAGGTTTTGATTGAGGGTGAGCTTTGTTTCATGGGCATGACACCCATGTTGCAGGTCACGGGCATGGCATCCATGTTGATCCCCACACCCACCAACACCCAATTGTCATTTTCCTGCCTCACCCTCACCCCACACTCAACACCAACACCTAATCTTCTTCCTGTCCCACCCCCACCCCCACCCCCCACCACCACCTAATCTTCTTCCTGTCCCACCCTCACCCCCACCCCCCACCACCACCTAATCTTCTTCCTGTCCCACCCTCACCCCCACCCCCCACCACCGCCCACTATTTACCTACCTGACCCCCACCAACACCAACACCCAATTGTCCTGTTCCTGCCTCACCCTACATTGCTGCTTCTGTTCCTGTGCAGGTATCATTGCTGCAAAGAACGGTGGCGGTTACACAGTGGGTGTATCACCTGGAGCTGCTGTATACTCCGTGCGGGTGCTGACAGGCACTGCTGGTGGTGGTGGGGACTTGTTTGGAGGGCTGTACTGGGTTGTGGACAATGCAAAACGTCTGAACATCAAGGTCATTAATCTGAGCATGGGAGCAAAATTCGGCAGCCGAGACCAGATGCTGCCTTATTGTGATGTGTTCAATGAAGTGGTAGCTCAGGTGAGAGAGTCAAGGGTGTAGAGGTTTAGGGTTTTAGGGTTTTAGGGTCCAATGTTTGAAGGGGTCACAAAGGTTTGAGGCTTTAGGTTTTAGGGTCCAGTGTTTGAAGGGGTTAGGGCTGTGAACTACATAACGTTATCTTGCATATGAAGAAAAAGGTTTATGGGCTGATAGCATGCTATTTTGTGTTCACACTGTCTCCTGTGGCGTTTAGCTCGTAAAGGTGTGTGGGTGTAAGAGGGCTTGCGAGGGTGCAGGGTATGACATCGTTTGTTGCTAGCTGCATAGGGTGGAGCAGTAGCAAGCCAGCCTTGTGAATCAGCAACTTGCCAGGTTACTCCCTGATTGGAGTGTATGCCTGTCACATCAGTTCTGATCTTAGTAAACGCATGATTGCATTATTGAGTTACTCTTATATCATTTTAATCACTTTTAGGGTTTGCTGATGCCATATGGTTCTGTGCTTGTTGTTGTCATGCAGGGTGTGACGGTTGTCGTCTCAGCAGGCAACGACGGCACCGACCTGCAGCTGCAGTACCCAGCCGGCTGCCCCCAGACGCTAGTCGTCACGGCCGTCGTCGACCTGGACGGTGTGCCAAGCGCGGACGACAAAGCTGGTGACTTCAGCAACTACTTAGATGCTACGAAGCCGTCTGTTACGGCAGCGGAGAAAGCGCGCGTGCTCGCCGCTCCAGGGTGGGACATCATCAGCACCGTGCCGCTTACGATCGATCCCTCGGGTGTCGGTCGCAAGTCCGGCACGAGCCAGGCGGCGCCGCTCGTCGCTGGCGTGGTGTTGAATTGCTACCTGTACGGAACCTGCAGCAGCGCGACCGGCACGGAGATGAGCACGGTCGTCACTGCGTCGGTGTCACACTACACGGAGCACGGAAATTCGTTTGGTTACCAAGGAGACCCAATTACAGCGGCGAATGCCCAGAAGTACTATGGCTACATGGCCACTGGCGCGAAGTGGTAAAAGAGTGTGATGGTATGAGTAGGAGTTCAAGAGAGGTATGAAGCCGGGAGGGGCACTGTCGACGCCTGTTCCTATTACATGATCAGGCACCATGAGCGATCGCGGCATTGAAGATCTTAATTGACAGAATTGCGTTAGCGCTCTGCGGCTCTCTCTGCTCAGAGCATGGGTGTGTTTCGCATGCACTTACATGTGTAGAGCCAAGCGGTGGGAGTAACTTTATGACTGTATAGTCTGTTTACGCCAGAGACTTGTGTATTTTGAACAAGACTTTGACCTTGTGTTGAATTCCCGCTGAATTTCTGTTTTGGTTTGAATATGGTTTGAATATGTTGGAGCCCTACGTGGGGTACATGTAAGCGTGTAGTTTTGGTGGGTTGGGGTGGGGATTGGGTTGGGAGGGTAAATTTGGTGGGGTAGGGTGGGTTTGACGTTGGGCTAAGTGAAGCTTTTCCTTATAGTGTGGTTATCTTCAAAGCATAGGGCACAACACATGGGGGCTAAGTTTGGGCTTTTGGTATGCTGCCTGTTGCTCAACATCAAAGGCCCAAAGAGAAAGCTCATTGGTTGTATTTCTCACGCAAGCTGAGTGAGTTGTTAAGAGAGACCACTACAGTGCCCTCTGGGCCGTGCAGCAATCATCGCTTAGAAAGCGATGATTTTCCCAGCTAGTTATCTTTGCTGTGATCTCAAGGTCATGAGACAAATCATAGCGAAGTCCTTGTTGAGCCGGTGACAAGAGCGCTGTTCCAGTTCTGGCGCTGTTTTCATACATTATGTATGGAAACAGCTTTCCATTGCTCTCGTGTTCCTAAGGGAGAGGCGAGTTGAGGTTTTGGTTTGGTTTTTCAGCTTTGCCGCTTCTTACATGTGCGGGAGACAGCATGCATGTTGCATCGTCCACGTAACTATCCTTGGTCTCTGCTAGCAGCAGCGGAACCAGTGTCACTAATGGTGATGGGTCCAGATTGCTTTAGAGTCCGTCTTTGTGACTGATTAGTTGCATTCACCCTTGACTTAGAAACCTTACTAAAATGGTTATTAGTTGTTTGATTGAGATTTGAGTCTAGCAGCATGCACCATCTCCCCCTCCCCATCCCCAGGAAAGGCCCCCCATCACTTTACTTTTTTGGCCATTACCCGTATTGTGTGAAGTAAGGGTATGTGGCTGGACATTGGAGTGGACGATGGCGTGTGCAAGGGTTTTCCGCCCTCACACTCGAATTTCCTTTAAACCCCATCCTCCCTGGAACCCATCTATATGGCACGAGAGGTCTCCACAAGCTTGCACATACCCACTTACCTTCCTATGATGCTGCTGGTTTTCATGGAGATATCTCACTAGTTGCTACTAGGTGTCACTAGTGACATAGTGTGCACTGTCACTAGTTACTAATTGTTGGGTGGTGCTGGTGAGGGGACTGTGCTGGGCTGCACTTGGATAGGCAACTGTTGCCTGTAACTGTTGGAACCTTGCAGTGCCTGTACTACAGAAGATTGAAGGGGTTTGTGATGTGTACAGTTGCCAGAGTTTCAACCTTGTGTTTCAGATCGTGAGTATTCTGTTTTGGTACAGTTCCTCTGGGGGACTTGGTGTTCTCCAAATGTATGCCTGCATGCATGGCTTTATTGCAGCAGTTTCCCATTGAGTTTCAACCTCGTGTTTCAGGTCGTGAGTATTCTGCTTTGGTATAGTTGCTCTGGGGGACTTGGTGTTCTCCAAATGTATGCCTGCATGCATGGCTTTATTGCAGCAGTTTCTCGTTGAGAGGGTTGTACATGGTTTAACTAGGTTCCAGGTTGGGCCTTTGGCTGCTGGAGCCTGATCAACTGAAGCTAGGATGAAACTGCTGTTATCAAAATGTCAGTTCTCGTGATTCCTTTTGGTGTTACTGGGCCAGCAATTTGAGCCGGGTAAGTGATGGCAGTTGTGCACATCTTGAGTTGAAAGTCTGTCGGTCTTCTTTGTTTGTGCATGCATGCTAGAAGTGTGGCACAGTATTTGTACCGTGCATGGCCCGTTTTGGGCGAGTTTATGATTGTCGGGCCTACTAATGGCCTTTGTTGCAAAAAATGGAGTTGCCATAGCAAAGTTGGCTGCAATGTCACAGGGCTTGCATTTGTGGTTTGGGGTACTACGAGTGGTTTGTAAACCCTCTATCTAGTGCTTGCTGTAGAAATGCGCATTCTTCTGATCATTTCTCATTTGAGAGCTAGCATGTCGGTGGGTGCAACATAGCCTGAAAGCTGTGGCCATATTTCATCTTGTATAGCAAGAGAGGCAGTGGCGGGGCTGTACTGGTGTTAGTTGTCGTGGCATGTATCCAGGCTACTTTCCATACATGTCTTTGTAGAGTGTCTGCAAAGGAGCTCACAACTGCATGGGCATCTGCACGGCACATGTCACACAACTGGTTTCCGCCTTTTTGTTGTTGACTAAGTGTAGAACAAAATGTGCAGTGTAACAGTCTGATATCCTTCATATGCGGAAAGCACACAGACATTGTGTGGGAATGCATGGATGCAAGAGCTTGTGGGCTGTGTACATGTGGTTATATGCATTGCTACTTTTTAGGGAGGTGTGCAGGGGGTGTTCAAAGGCTATGGCAGTGATGTGCCCTTTGTGCCGCCACCAGGTGACGAGTGGGGGTTACATTCTAGTGACGTTTGGTGGAAGATGAATCAGCATTTGCCATGTAACTGGCCAAACAATGCACGCGGCCTGACATGTTCAAGGCCATTTGGGTTTGTTGTCTTTTGTTGTGACTGCAAGCGTATGCGCTCTTTTTCTTCATTTTGCTCGTGGGGCATTGAGAGACTGGTTAGAGTCATGCTGTGGGCGCTGCAGCTGCCCGAAAGCTGTGCAGTGATCCCTATATCATGTCTGTGTAAGCGTTCAGTGACTTCCGCTTAACGGAGCAGTCTAAGGTGGCCCATTGCTTGTTCCGCACGTTGGTAGCGCTGTACTACTTGTATGGCACCTTGCGTTGTTTGAAGGCCCTGAACGGCTGCAAAAGTGTGCTATGATCTGAGCCAATGGTTGCTTGCAATGATTGGATGTGATGTGCTTGTGGTTTGTGGTAGCATTGATGAAATGTGGAAGCATTATTGGGGGTGGCTCTCACATTGCTTTTGCATGGGGGTCTGTGAATGCGTGAAGGCATTCCAGTTGGTCTGAATGCCATATGCGCTAGAGATATGCTATCGGGGGTGAGGATTGGTTTTCTTGGGATCTATGGCACAAAGAGAGCGTTTCATTGGCTATATGCTGGATGCCCAAAGACATGGTATGCTTGCATAGTCCAGTCGGTTTCCCTATGTGTGCTTTGCTGTCATGTCCCATACTAAAGGTGTTTTAGAAAGGCATGCGGAGTGTACCAATAGCACCAAAGCGGGAGTATTACAAGGCATAGTCGCCTTGCGTCGTTGGCACTGCGTGGCTGTACTGCGGCAGTACCATTTTGCTCAGAAGGTGTACTGCTGGCCAAATAGCATTGCGTGCCATATTGTTCCTCATGCAATGTGTGGTCAAGGCTGTACAATATAGAGTAACCTCCAGTGGATGACAGGCACTACAACTTCAGCCCTTGTACTGTGTTTATCTTAAGCACAGTTTGGCCAGTTTACCCCAGAAAATTTCTCACTGTTGCTACACTGTAGATGTTTGTTTGCTTGCTGAGCTTCAACTGGACGTGATTCATCTGGAGGTTGTTCGAGTTGACCTTGGGGTTCAGGGTTTTAGCATGGTGTGAGGCACACAGCATTTCTGGTGGTGCAGAGAGAAGTTCTTCACATCTCAAAATCGACATCTGGTGGGGTCTGATCTGTATCATACAAGACAATTAGGAAAGGTGTTCAGTGGAAACTGTGTCAACCCTAACCCTTCCACAGGTTAGAAAAGGTCCTGTTAGCATGCTGTTTAGCATGACAGAGGCTTGCCAGCTGGGAGTATGGTAGGGGTTTGTATTGGATCAGACGGATGAGCTATCCTTGGAAGGAAATAACAAACTAGTTGCACGGCACGCTCCCTTGCTGTGCAATTGAAGGGCTCACTGTATGCCTTACAAGCAGATCAAGGTTGTCAACAGCTTTTGAAGAGTCTGAAAGAGAGGGCTCTTTGAGTTACACGAAGGTTGGGTGGAAGGGACAGCACAGTGGCTGTTGGTGCTCTGCCTCTGGTTGAAATATATGCAGCACATGGTTGATATTATATGCAGCACAAACATTGCCTCAGGGTCTTTCACGTGCTGGAGGTGGAATGAAGTAATCTCAAGTGCTGCTTTGTCGACTCACATTTTCTGAGGCAACCTGCCAGTTCCGGCATCACATCCTTATATCCATCATTGGCACCTCCTTGGCATTTTGTTGATGATGGAGACAGAAAGGGGAGGTGCCCCACATGTTTCTGGTCTTTTAGTCTACATGTGCAGCCTGCAGTAGGACTGCAGCAGCGTTTGGTCAGTAGGAATTGGATGGAAGTATGATTGGGCCATAGGGGCACATGGCCTGCTTTTCGGCTTGGGGGTTGGGACCTGGTTATGCCTTGTGGCAACAAAGGAGGGGTTTATAAAGTTTGTTTCAACAAGGGATGCAGCTTTCATGTGGCTCCAGTCAGAGATGCTGTGGAACACTATCTGGTGCAGCGGTTGTCACTGTTTTATGGCAATCGTTGTTTCATTGGGTGAGGTGTATATAGACTTACAGCGGGCGTGGGATAGTTGTGGAAAAGGGTGTGTGTATGAGCCCCGAGCAAGGCAGAAAACTGCTTGGCTTGCTGTTGACTGGGTCAACTGGTTAGCGCATGGCAAGTCGAAATGGGCTGGCCTGACATACATTGGCTAGCAAGGGATTTAGGGTGGGCTGGTGGCAGCCATTGTTTGAGCTTGGACAGGAAATTGAGTATGCCGTTGGAGCCTAAGTTGGCTCCTTGTGGGTGGCGCTGCCCCCACCGGCGCCCCGCTTTGACGGGGTCATTTGGTAATTGGTAATTGGTAATTGGTATGTATAACTGGTGGAGCACACTGTCAAATGATGATGCCACACGCAATCCAAGTCGGATATTCTGCCTATAAAGACATGGTCATGCCAGGCCAGCTAACGTAGCACATTCTGCCCTGAAGCCTTGTGGCATGTCACGCAGGAGAACAATACACGGTCTCCCTGCGGAGATCTCTCCCTTGTGGTATATGTCGTGTGATATTGGGATATAGAGCTACCATGGCATAAAGGAGCCGACATTTACCATGTATGGGCAGTTTGCAACAGTACTGAGGCGGCTGCTCAGCAGCTGTCCGGGGAGGTGGGTCTTAGCTATGCGTTAACGTTTGGCATCGCTTGAGTGACGGCTTGTCGCCAGCCTGCAACTCAATTAATGGTTACCCACCAAAGTTTGCAGGTCTGGGATGGCGGCCCGTCACTGGTCGTGGAGAGTCTTAAAGAGTGATATATATTACTACATTTCATGATATGCCATAGCAATAAGTGCCATAGGCCCCGCACCTCAAGCTGTCACAAAGAGCAGCGAGGTGGAACAGAATACGGGTAAACTTCGACATGTATGACAATATATGCATGCCTAAACATGAGGTCCAGAAAGAGTGATATATAATGACTTCTGTGCTGGTGGTGGTGCTGCCTCCCTGCTTGCTCAGTAGAAATGTGGTTGCAAGAAGTACGGTGTTGCCAGTTTGCTGTACTATATTCGGGTGGTGGTTGCGGCTCCACTTGATGAAGGCGATGGTCGATAGTATCTACTGCTAGTACCGTAGGCGATTTCAATGCAATAAGAACGCTTGGTCATACTGTATCCAAGACGGTGGAAAGGGCTGTTGGTTACTTTGTGATGCATTGTGCATGTGCACCCAGTGTGTGTTCCAGATTAATTCCAGTGTTGTTTGCTTTGTGAATGAATGATCTGCAAAAAAAGCTACTGAATGAGTGCAGGACAGCAGGGGGCAGGTTGCTTTTTCAAGCCCCATCTTATACCCTCAGAAAGGCCAGCGGAGACGGGGGGCTACCCGACTGCACTTAGTCAGTTCTTCAACGCTGGTATCCTATAATCCTTACTTTGATTTGTCATTATTCGGGGATGAATGGCAAGGTCGTATTTTCGATACCTTTTCTTCTGGACCAAGAGGTGATATTGCTGAGACATTCACTTCTGATGGACCAGGTTCCAGTATTTCTGCCCATGGAGCCTAGGTTGGCTCCGTACGGGCGCCCCCTTTGAGGGGCCATGCTGTAATCGTAATCGTAATCGTATCCTGGGCATGGTCACGTTTGACAGCACCTTTGTTCTGGGCATGATGGCCAATCTGATCTGCTGCTGCTTGTAGTAGTACTGCAAGGTCCACCCGGTCCTTGACACAAGGGTGTTGGCCTGCTACTAGGCAGCGCTTTTCACTCCCGGCCTTGTCACTTACGATTCAGCAGCAGCCACATGAAGATGAAAGAGCGTGCTACACCAGATGATTACAAAATGGTCCCCTTTCTCTGCGTAGTTCCCTCTCTCTCTCTCCCCAATGCCCCGCGCCCGCCCCATCCCGCGTTTAGTGAAAGTGGGGCGTCAATGGGGCCAGCGCCACCATGGAGCCAACATAGGCTCCAACAGCACTAGCCCTTCGGGCTCTGCGCGCTTCGTTACTTAGAGTCTCAGACTGGCTACACCAATAGAATTGAGGTGAGCAATTAGGCACTGGAAGATTTCAGGAACTAGGTCCATTAGGCGTAACAACAACAGCATACAACATTGTCATCACCTCACAACATCGCATTAATTCTTAAGACTACAGGGCAGTTGGGCCCTACCTGCAATTGGGGCAGAAGCATTTATCACTTGCAAGCATACCTTGGCTAGCAAGGGAGTAAGGTTGGCAGCCATGGTGAGAATCTTGGACAGGACTTTGACGATGTCGCTGGAGCTACTCCCACAGGGGACTCATATTCGCATGGGGGATGCCGCGTTCTGTGTCTCGGTGTGGTCACTGGTAGCCGTTCTTTTGTAATGAGGAGCAGCGGACTGCCCGAGTGGCGAGTGGCCCAACTCAAGTGCCACTCATGGCCATCACATGTTCTTTCAGTTTGACACAACAGAACCGAGCGCTAGGTGACAGCAGGTGTCTAGCATGTAACACAAGCAGCCAAGGCAGAAGTGTCCTGACATGAAGTCTTAGGCCAGAAATCTCGTTTCGGAACCCTGGAACGCGCTGCCAGCAACTGACTGAAACGTGGCACGTGGTCAACTCGCAGACCATCAATGGTCCGTCCAATTCTTTGGTTGCCGGTAGAAATCCTTGAGCTCCAGATTGTAGAAATGCCCCTTGAAGATACACGTTCAGTAAAATCTGCCTAACAAGGATAAGAGAATACGTCAGCTGCTGCTGATCTCCCTCCGACTGCGAGTCTTCTCCTTCCCCACTGCATGTTACATCGCTTGAAAGCGCCGGATGCTTACATGGCTGCTCTAAGAATTTCTGCTTTGCGCAAGAGCTCAACATGCACAAGCAGGCCTGTTTCAAAGCCCGTGGTTTCTAGATGCGTCGTCTACAGACGGCCAGCCAGTTCGGTGGGCTACACTAGTTCCCTCGCAGCTCCTCCCGAGCATGTGAAGTGTACTTTGGAAGAAGCTGCTATGGTCGCACAGCTGTTCTGTCAGCTCCCAGCATATCCTCCCTTGAGGTCCCCAAGCCCCAGGCCCGATGAGAAGGTAAGCAGCCTCATACTTCCATTATAGGCCTCGGATGAATGCTGTGCCCGATCATAATGTCTTCTGTATTGGCACCTGTAGCGAGCTTACAACACAACTGCTTACTTTTGCTCGTCTACTCTTGGCTGCAGATTGAAGTGAGGCCAGGTGCTGCAACGCGTCCGTCCCGGCAGGAGGCTCAGATGGCTATAGCGGAGGTACTCTTCGACGCTCTCGATAGTAACGATCACAAGAAAATTGGAGCAGCGCAGTTGCTTGAGATGCTGGAGGCCGTCAAAGCCGTACACGAGAAGATCATCTCTGTGCTGCAAACCATACCTATGTCGGCCCCTCCCGCCATTAGCCGCAGCATGTTCATCGCTGCAAGCTACGACACTGCACTGACCCTGCCTCAGGTCTATGACCTCTTCAACATCATTGCGGGACCTGGCAGAGACTGCGTGGACCAGTGCCTGTTCGAGAGCAACATGGCGTACGTGGCTACTCAACTCGAGAAGGACGAGCTGGGCCTAGCACTGAGCTGCCTTGGGTTTGAGGAAGGGTCTGAACTGAACAGGGAGGACTTCGTCAACGTGGCACTGGCCAGCATGAGCTGGGACTAGGAAGGTCACCAGGCAGGTCAAGCCTATAGGATCACAATGGAAAAGAGGATGATTCTGGCTGGAGTCATATGGTGGGTGCTGCACGGTCCAAGGGATGTGCAGTGATCTATCTCATGTATGAAAAGATACTGATCCTATTACCATGGCGTATGAGTTGCGGAGCTTGTTTCTGTACACAGGCTTTCATGATGGTGAAGGTACTGCATATGAGCACAGGCGCTCATGCTGAGCTGCTGCTTGTGGATGGTGAGATTCAACACAGTCAAGGAATAAACTCAGCCCTTGCATGTCAGGCATTTGCTGCTTCTGTGTTGTCCTTTCCAAATGTTACAATGACAGGAGCTGATTGCAGCTCCATCCTGTGCTAGTGTTGCTCAAGGTAGCAGCTATAATTGGACGCCATTTTTCTTTGGATCGTGGAATTCTTAGAAAAGTGCATGGGATTACGCGTTTAGGCCTGTTGGCCATCATCTTCAGACACTGGATATGGCAGGAGCTGGTTGCAGCTCCATCCTGCGGCTTCATGAGGTTTCCTTCAATGTATTGACAGGCTGCAACGGTTGAGGGACTAGCTTGTTCAAACCTGCACACAGGGTCTAGATCTATAGCATTGTGAATTTGGCAGTTCTGCTGGTTGATGATGCATGGCGATTTAAAGACAAGGCTATCTTGTGGTGCTGCACTTGCGGGTTGCTTTGGGGGCCAGTCACAAGAGAGACTTCTGGTTAAGGGGGTAGTTGCTAGTACTTAGCATGCTTGCTGGTATTGTTCGGCTCCTTCAGAAACCTCATTGGCCAGGAATATATATGGCTGGGCTACTGCTTACAACGCGCAGGGGTCTGCTCTGGCCAAGCCTGCGTGGAGTGATCTCTGCAGCATGTCCAAGGCATACAAGCTGGGTTAAGGCAAAGTACGTAAGAGTGTGTGCAATTCAGGAGATACTGGCTGGTGTATGTTGCATCCTCCGCATTATGCCGCCTCAATGCATACGACCTGGGTTAAGGCGCAGTTTGTAATTGTGCATGCAATTCAGGAGCGAGGCAACTTATGGTGCATGGTTGTTGCTGTATGGTTCAGGAAGACGCCCCCTCCCATCAAAACCTTCTACCTACCCTCAGGGACCATAACCACAGGAGTACCCTTTCTCTGAGTTTAGTAAACATACGCAATTGCAGTGTACTGTTTGTACAGTAGGCTTCATCTTGCGCCTAACACGTCTTGTGATCCATGTTAAACATATGGCAGGGGCTGGGGTTGATGTGCAGGCAGGGTGCTATTCATACTTGATTACAGTATGGCAAGGATTGTGATCAATGATCATGTACAACACGTAGTGCAAGATCAGAACTGATATGGGTTAGTGTCAGATCAGGCAACATCTGCTGCTACTTATGCTCAAGCAGCTGCTTATGCTTCTGTACTTGACTTGGCTGCTGTGATTGTTGTATGGCAAGGACTAAATGGAGATTAGGCTGATGGGACATCAGAGCCTCTGCACGGTGCCTCCTGATACAGTTTCATGTGGTGCCATGTCAGGATGCATACACACTGACCCAAGGAATTGTCCTAAAGGTTGTTGAGTCTGGCGTAAGCTGGTGCTTGGCATGCAGGGATTTGCACAGGCAGACAAAGCACTTACAAGTGGCTTGCCTGTGGGTTGTTTCAATGCTTTTCATGTTCAGTGTTATCTAAAGCTTGCTTCAGGATCCTGTAAGGCAAGTCAGAAGTGGCTTACTGGGGCTCACCCAGTATCAGGAACAGCTCTCCTCCTTGTGGCAGTGTTGCATTCAATTAACTGCACTTGCGTGTTCTTGATCAAATCATTAGGATTGTTGTAACAGTACAGCATGGCCCTTTATTGTAGGACGAGGTAGGAGGTTTTATGGCTGCATGTTCCAGGAAAAGCTAAATATCTGGGGTGATGAAGATCAGAAAAGGGGGCAAATGCAGTTATGTTTATAGCAAAGCAGTTTGAAAGTTGTTATGTATTGAGCAGGAATGCTGAGTATGGGCATGAATACTCAGGCACTTGTATAGGCAGGGATCCTGCAAGGGCATTGCTGCAGGGCCCTCACACGTGGTTTGTGGGTTGCATCAACAAGTCAACATAGTGTTTGCCGTCATAAAAAGCTTGCTTTGGGGTCCTATAACACATGTCAGATGGCTTACCATGTGCTCATCCATCATTAGAAACAGCACTCTTTGTATAGTTTGCTGCATCCAATTAGGTCAAATTGCTTGCTTTTAATCGTAGGTATGGGTGTAACAGTATTGTCCTTGCTTGCTTACAGGACGACGTTGGAGTTTTCAAACTTGCATGTTCCACATTTGCTGGGGGTTAATCATCACAGGGGGGGGGGGTCAAGGATGCTGTACCAAATCAGGGGCAAAGCAGCTATGTTTGAATCCAACCAGCTTGTTGGAGCTTGTTAAACTTCATTGGAGCAAGATTACCGAATATGAACACTAATGCTGAGGCACTTTTCTGAATATCTATGCCCTGCAAGGCTAAGTCCATGGCTTCAGCAGCTGCATTTGCAAGGTGATTGCTGTTAGAGTAGAGTGCTGCGCTTTGGGAATGGTGGCATAGCGGGGGTTAAATGGGGATTGATGTACAAATGCACATCTCTGACCCAGGGAACTATTCTAAGAACGTGCTGCTTGTTGGGTTTTGCTCATGCTGTGGTTGGCATCCGGGGGTTTGCACATTAGGCTAAAACAGTTGCACACTGCTTGCCTGGGGTCTGTGTCAATTGTTCAACACTCCACATTCTACACGGCTTGCTTTAGGATCCTAAAATGCATGTCAAATGGTTTCCTAGGGGCTCATTCACAGACAGTACCTGATACCTCTTACAGATGACAGAAAAGCTCCCCCATTATCATTTAGTTGCGTTCACTTCAGTGAACTTGCTTGTTGCTGGAGAAACGCACCAAGTGAACATGCTTGTTGTTGATCTAGTAAGATTGATGTACCAGTACAGCATGGTCTTGGGTTGCAAGACGATGTGGGAGCTAATATGGCTGCATGTTCCAGCAACAGCCATATTCCTGGGGGTGATGAACATTGGAAAGTGGGGCAAACAGCTGGACAAATTGAGCATCTTCTATTGGTGCAGTTCCTGTTGTGTTTAGGACTTGTTAAGATTAAGGGTTATTGTGCTGGGGCTTTGTGTACATGTGCAGGCCCTCTTTGGCATGATTGAACTTAGTGGACCTGCAGTTGCGCAAGTATGAATGTGGTTGCCTGGGCTCTCGGTGGCATGGTTGAAATTCTGCATGAGGTTGAGCAAGTATGACTGTGCTTGCATAGGCTATCTTTTGCATGCATGATGAACTTGGACGTGCAGTTGCGCAAGTATGGATATGGTTGCCTGGGCTCACTTTGGCATGAGTGAACTTGCACATGCGGAGCAGATATGAATATGCTTGCATGCGCTCTGCTTGGCATGCATGAACATGGCACATATGGCTAAGGGACACCTTGCTTGCTGTGGGAGGGATGGCCCCTCGGTCCTAGTACATCGTACTTCATAAGCTGCCCTTCCAATGAAAGGCACAGCCTGGGTGAATGGCTTGCTTGCTGGGGCTTAGTGTACACTACCTTGGCATGGAAAGTTTGACAACACTGCTTTACCCTGCATGTTTGCTTGCATCTGAATTCCAGAATTGTGTGGTGTTTGTTATGATCGCGGATCCTTGCTGCATGATATTATGGGAGGCTTTATGTTCCAGCATGTGCCAGATCCCTGGGGGTGATGAACAATGGAAAACAGGGCAAGGTGCTAAAACCTGTGCCTATGGGGGATGCAGCTGTCTCAGGGTGACTCCTGTGAGAACTTGTTGGGTATACGGGGACATCTTAACATATGAAACTGCTTGTTACTAAGTTTGATTTAAGAAGATTGGTGGATGTATTGGCAATGGCTGAGTATCAGCGCTTTCAGGAGTGATGTGGGAGATTCATGAGTACAGCTTCAATTCCCGTGGATGGTGGTACTGAACAGCAAAAGTGAGGCAATGATGGAACAGTTGGTTCATGCCTTAAAAGAGGAGCAGTCCCTGCTGGTTAAGGATCTGGATGAAGTGCTGACGGCAGCGATCTATCAAGCTCACAAGAGCAGGTATGTTTAAGCGAGCTAGGTGCATGGGTGCTGCTGCAGAGCAAAAGCAACAGGGAGCTGCTGTTGAGCAAGCTGATGCGCCCAGGGGGCTTCTGTACTTGTACCATGAACCACCTTGCATTTGTTTGTGCTGGTGCTGGGTGAATGTAGCAGTTTGCAAGTGGACAAGATATGAAGGGTTTCTGGGAAGCAATCCTGCACCAATCGTTGTTTTTTGATCCACCCAATAGGGTTTTTGGTCGTTTCGACCTAGCAGCCCTCTTGCGGTTGCCACACCTTATATGTTTGCTTTGATGTAGCTGGTATTGAGAGCTCTTATGCAGAGACGCTGGCACTATCAAGGCTTTTTGTAGGTCATCTTTAATATGCCTACGCAGACGCATGCAAGTTGAAGACAGCCCGTATTCTGTTCTACCTCGCTGTTCTTTGTGGCAGCTTGAGGTGTGGGGCCTGTGATAACTTTGTTGTGGGCTTCATGAAATGTAGTAGGTGTAAGTCATCATGCTTCTGCTCCATGTTGGGAAAAAGAGGCAGGGGAGGGGGGCTAAGGAGTTGATTTGACTATGCGGTTGGAGCCTAACTAGGCTCCTTGTGGATGGCGCTGCCCCCACCGGCGCCCCGCTTTGACACTGGCCCTTTGGTAATCTGGTAAGGAACACTCTCACCTGTTGTTGTCGCTGCCGGTGCGTTTGGCCAGTTTGACCTAGCTGCCTGGTCTGCACCCACATCTTGACCGCATTGACTCCGTTTTCTTTGTTTGTTTGTTAGTTATGGGAGGGCTCTTGGCAGCCAGTGTGATACTCATAAATACGGAACTGAACTTTGGGTAGGTATGCCGTTCGGGGCCTGAGTTGGCTCCTTGTGCGTGGCTGGCGCTAGCTGCCTCCACCGGGGCCCCACTCATGATGGGGCCCTTTGCAAAGGGTTGGTAGTCTGGCAATGGACAGGAGCCATTTCAGTCACCACTCACTCACGGCAGTGCCGCCATGGCGGGCGCCGGCTGTGACGGGTACGTCCACAAGTAGCCGAGGACATTGGAACTGATGGATGATCAATGCGCTGCTGTCGGTATGGATGGGCCAACTTGAAATATGTAGTCTGTGTTTGATATATCTAAATATCAAACTGTGAACATGTGCTGGTGCTTGGCATGCAGGGATTTGCACAGGCAGACAAATCATTTACATGTGGCTTGCCTGTGGGTTGCTTCAACGCTTTTCATGTTCAGTGTTTTTCTATAGCTTGCTGGATCCTGTAAGGCAAGTCAGAAGTGGCTTACTGGGGCTCACCCAGTATCAGGAACAGCACTCCTCCTTGTGGCAGTGTTGCATTCAATTAACTGCACTTGCGTGTTCTTGATCAAATCATTAGGATTGTTGTAACAGTACAGCATGGCCCTTTATTGTAGGACGAGGTAGGAGGTTTTATGGCTGCATGTTCCAGGAAAAGCTAAATTCCTGGGGTGATGAAGGTCAGAAAAGGAGACAAATGCAGTTATGTTTATAGCGAAGCAGTTTGAAATTCTCAAGCATTGAGCAGGAATGCTGAGTATGATCATGAATACTCAGGCACTTGTATAGGCAGGGATCCTGCAATGGGAAGTGCATTGCTGCAGGGCACTCACATGTGGTTCGTGGGTTGCATCAACAGTTTATTGATTGTAGTTGCTGTCATAAACAGCTTGCTTTGGGATCCTGTAACGTATGTCAGATGGCTTACCAGGTGCTCATCCATCATTAGAAACAGCACTTCTTGTCCAGTTTGCTGCATTCAATTAGGTCAACTTGTTTGCTTTCGGTTGTAGGCATGGGTGTATCATTGTCTCCTTGATTGCTTGCAGGACAATGTAGGAGTTTTAGGGCTGCATGTCCCACACTTTTGCTGGGGGTGATCATCATTGTAAGGGGGGGCAAAGATGCTGTACTAAATGAAGGGGAAAAGCAGCTATGTCTGGATCCAACCAGCTTAAAGGACTGCTAAGCTTGCTTGGAGCAAGAATGCCGAATATGGACACAAATGCTGAGGCACATTTCTGAAATTATATGCCCTGCAAAGCCAAGTCTATGGCTTCAGCAGCTGCATTTGCAAGGTGATTGCTGTTATCTCAGAGTGCTTTATTTTGGGAACGGTGGCATAGCGGGGGTTGCATGGGCAGTGTGCATGCCTATTTACGAATGCAGACCTCTGACCGAGGGATCTTATCCAAGAACACGCTGCTTGCTTGAGCTTGTTGGGTCTTGCTTATGCTGTGCTTGGCATGCGGGGGTTTAGACACTTATCAGGCCAAAACACTTGCACATTGCTTGCCTGGGGTTTGTATCACTCGTTCAACATGCTGCACGTTGTACACAGCTTGCTTTAAGATCCTAAAATGCATGTCAGGTGGCTTATTAGGGGCTCAGTCACATACAGTACCTGATACCCCTTGACAGTAAAGCTCTCCCATTATCATTTAGCTGCATTCATTTTAGCGAACTTGCTTGTTGCTGGTGAAACGCACCAAGTGAACTTGCTTGTTGTTGATCTAGTAAGATTGATGTACCAGTACAGCATGGTCTTGGGTTGCAAGAAGATGTGGGAGCTAATATGGCTGCATGTTCCAGCAGCAGCCATATTCCTGGGGGTGATGAATATTGGAAAGGGGGGCAAACAGCTGGACAATCTGAGCATGTTCTATTGTTAGGTGCAGTTCCTGTTGTGTTTAGGACTTTTTAAGATTGAGGGTTATTGTGCTGGGGCTTTGTGTACTTGTGCAGGCTCTCTTTGGCATAATTGAACTTAGTGGACCTGCAGTTGCGAAAGTACGAATGTGGTTGCCTGGGCTCTCGGTGGCATGGTTGAAATTCTGCATGAGGTTGAGCAAGTATGACTGTGCTTGCATGGGCTATCTTTTGCATGCATGATGAACTTGGACGTGCAGTTGCGCAAGTATGAATGTGGTTGCCTGGGCTCACTTTGGCATGAGTGAACTTGCACATGCGGAGCAGGTATGAATGTGCTTGCATGTGCTTTGCTTGGGATGCATGAACATGGCACATATGGCTAAAGGACACCTTGCTTGCTGTCCTAGTACATTTTACTTCATAAGCTGCCCTTCCAATGAAAGGCATAGCCTGGCTGGATGGCTTGCTTGCTGGGGCTTAGTGTACACTACCTTGCCATGGAAAGTTTGACAACACTGCTTTACCCTGCAAGTTTGCTTGCATCTGAATTCCAGAATTGTGTGGTGGTTATTATGATTGCGGATCCTTGCTGCATGATATTATGGGAGGCTTTATGTTCCAGCATGTGCCAGATCCCTGGGGGTGATGAACAATGGAAAACAGGGCAAGGTGCTAAAACCTGTGCCTATGGGGGATGCAGCTGTCTCAGGGTGACTCCTGTGAGAACTTGTTGGGTATACGGGGACATCTTAACATATGAAACTGCTTGTTACTAAGTTTGATTTAAGAAGATTGGTGGATGTATTGGCAATGGCTGAGTATCAGCTCTTTCAGGAGTGATGTGGGAGATTCATGAGTACAGCTTCAATTCCCGTGGATGGTGGTACTGAACAGCAAAAGTGAGGCAATGATGGAACAGTTGGTTCATGCCTTAAAAGAGGAGCAGTCCCTGTTGGTTAAGGATCTGGATGAAGTGCTGACGGCAGCGATCTATCAAGCTCACAAGAGCAGGTATGTTTAAGCGAGCTAGGTGCATGGGTGCTGCTGCAGAGTAAAAGCAACAGAGAGCTGCTCTTGAGCAAGCTGATGTGCCCAGGGGGCTTCTGTACTTGTACCATGAACCACCTTGCATTTGTTTAGTGCTGGTGCTGGGTGAATGTAGCAGCTTGTATGTTGCGACAATACATGAAGGGTTTATGGGAAGCAACCCTGCACCAATCGTTGTTTTTTGATCCACCCGGTGGGGTGTTTGGTCGTTTCGGTTGCCACACCTTATATGTTTATTTTGATGTAGCTGGTATTGAGGGCTCTTATGCAGAGACGCTGGCAAGACGGTCTTTGTAGGTCATTTTTATGTAGTTCTTCTGATGGCATGCAACCGCCTAGCCCCTCACTGGTCAAAGCCTGGGAATAGGCCCCTACCAAAAACCTCTGAAAGTTCCGTTGATTAACCAGGTTACCAATTGGCCCATTACAGTGGGGCCCCCGAGAAGAGCCAGCATGGGCTCCACGGGAACAGATGCACTATTATCATCAGATGAAGTCCCGGAAATTCCTGTCATTGTGTCCAAATCAAGCTAAGTCCTCATTAGGCTAACTGGATTAAGTGCCGCCTGAACACGCATCTTACAAACACCATGCACCATGCACCAGACAGACCATCTTGCATGCTGAATCAGCACCTGCCTGGATGTGATTCTGCTGTGGACCAAGTTGACGAGTTGATTACCAAGTGGCCCCTATCAAAGTGGAGGCAGGCCCACCCACAAGGAGCCACTTCAGGCTCCATAGCCATGGGGGCACACTAGCCGCAATGAGAAGCCACCACAGCTTTGTTAGTAAGCCATAATGAACAACATAAAGCAAGCAATTAGTGCACACCACACAGGAAGTGTTACTGAAGTTTGGCCACTCTTGGCACGACATACTTTCTGTTCCGCTACTGCAGAAAGGACCCTGGTGCGGTCCAAGTTGCCAGGGCAAAATGCATGCTGAAACTCTCAGGCGGTTCAACGAGTGCCAGGAATACCAACTACAGCCCAATATGGCATCCCTTTAAGCCAATGAACACTCATAGGGCCAGGCTGTGTAGTATCTGTACATACTGGCCCCCTCTTTGCACAACGAAAGGATTAAAGAAATCAACCATCATTTCAAGGCTGTGCAAGCACAGTTGCTGACAGCCTGTCACCCTCCCATGCCGGAACATCTCCCTGAAAACCAAATTAAACGGTCAAAGTCCTCTAAGTGAGTGGAAGCTGGGTGTTAGCCCTCCGTAGTTTACCTTTTCTTCTGGACCAAGAGGTGATATTACTGAGACATTCACTTCTGATGGACCAGGTTCCAGTATTTCTGCCCATGGAGCCTAGGTTGGCTCCGTACGGGCGCCCCCTTTGAGGGGCCATGATGTAATCGTAATCGTAATCGTAGTTTAGGGAGAGGCGGTACTGGCACACATGGTGCATTCCTTCCTGCCTCCTGATCCACCAAAAACATACAAAGGTGCGCAGTCCAAGTTCTTGTATGTCCCCACCGGCGCCCCGCTTTGACGGGCCATTTGGTAATTGGTAATTGGTAATTGTATGTCATGTTGTCAGCTTTGATATAGTGGAACCTGAGAGACTTCAAACTCTTAGGCGGGAGCTCTGCAGTACAGCCACCTCTTGTTGCCTAATGCTGTTAGGGTTTTGATCTAACCCCAAACCCTAGAGGTTCCACACCAGCGACATACTTTCCTCCAGCCTGTCATGCCCATCATATGATATAGGAGCAGTACAGGAGCATAAAAAAGCATGCATGAGCAGAAATACTCCCTGAAGTGATCAAGCATGGCAACCAGCCAGCAAAGTCACTATGTTCCCAAGGGTCCTAGGCTCAACACTCATTCAACAACGGCACCCATACCATAGGCATACATAATCTGACCATGTCACGTGCACAGGCCCACCGCCCTCTAGAATGCAGCAATGCTCAATCCATGCTTCAACTCCTCTTCCCATAGCTGTTGCTTCAGGTGCACCCTACGTACCACAGGAAAAAGGATCCTGTTCATAGAAAGGTGACTGTCTCCAGGACAAGGGTAACTATTGTGTCACTTGTTTGTCACTACGTCAGCCACATTCAAAAGTAAGGGCACCATCTACCATCTAGCGGTCAGGCCATCTACAGTGTGTCACATCTACCATGACAACCTTCTCAGGATCTATCCCTGCTCAAATCATGAACGAGGCAAGCCTTTAACAACTGTAGGAGACTGCATCTCCTTTGGATATCCCAAGCACCACCACCTGCCCAATGCACTGAAGATCCATCCCAGTAGGCAAAGCAGCGTAGAAGTACACCCCTTTCCACAAGCTCTCCCCCTCACAAGCACAACATACTTTTTATGTGCGTGTTATGATAAATCCCAGCCTAAATTCGGAACATAACCTGCCACCTCCCACTCAGGTAGATGTAGAAGGACGGACAACGAAATGGCAAATAAAGCATATTTAATGCCCATGAAACACCATAATGCATTGCTGAGGTAAGCCCCCCTGCCCCACCTCATTAGCTCTTTGCATCAACGAAAAATGCAAACAACTTGGCTAAGCATGAAGCATTGAAACTGCAAATGCAGCGGAGGCTTGCCATCCTGCATGCAGACAGTAAACTGTTAGAATGCACCCCCGCATGACCAACCCAAATACATGCAACAGCTACAGTGCCTCGCAGTCGTGAACTGGCATGGAATGCATGTGGCAATGTCTTTACCACACCACACCCTGATGAACCCTTCCCAGTAAACTACTGGACCATGCTTGAGGGGAGTTTTACAGTGGTACCTTCAAACGACCACTACTAGGTCACTCCAGCCACCCTCAGTGCCTGGCCAGCTCATGGCCAGGAGCTTCGGACCATAGGACTGACTAGTAACCGACTTTTAGCCACCTCGCCTCCATAGAACTTCCTTTCACAGTGGTACAGAGGCACTGCTAGTCTGACAGAATCCAGTCTGATACCCAATCATAGCTTTTGCATTGCCAATTTCTCCGTAATCCAGCAAATGCCTTAGTAGCATACCACCATAACACACATAAACAAGTAGTACAAAGTGCACCAAGACGATACCGAGTCAATATCAACCCAATTCCCATGCACAAAGCATGCTTTAAAATCTAGGTTAGAACGGAGAGTAAATTGCATGCAGAGTTGAGCTTGGCTCAGAGCTGACCTCCACTCTATTCTTGAGGAGGCAGCCATGCACCCAATGTACAGAGCTTGCATGCTTCAAGCACCAACGCAGCCATTTAGTGATCAGGTCCTCAAGCAGCCAACACGACGAGCGCAGGTTTACCCAGACCTTACAATGCCCCACAAAGCATCATCAACAGCAATCAATCAATCAATCAAAACGCAAGACCAGCTATGCCAATGGCCAAACAAACCTAGGCCATAAACACAAGGCTCCTGATCACAATCACGAAGCACAAGAGGAACCATAAGAAGGCCAGCTAACAAAGGCCAGTGGGCTATTATGGTAGGCTGGTCCAGTGTAACCCTTCCAATGGGCCCCTCCTTTAATCTTACGCGGGAGGGCAACTCACGCCTCGCTTTGCGTAGCATTCTCTCTCTCTTTCTCTACCCCACAAAGATAGCTACACCTCCCAACCAGACAGCCACTGCAGAACATCTGCTGTGCAAGCATAGGGCCCCTGCTGACCCTCTCACTTACATACAGAGTACAGACTACCAAATGGCCCCATCAAAGTGGCGCGCCGGTGTTGGCAGCGTCACCCACAAGGAGCTGACTCAGGCTCAAACGGCATACTCAAAGTGCCTGTCCAAAAGTCTCACACTGGCTGCCAGCAGCCCTCCCTACCCCATGCCCGGGCCAATGGAACCAAAAATGTGCAGCCCCACCGCGGTGGAGGCAACATGTACATACCTTTCCCCACTGCACTCAGCAATGGAAGGCACCTTCTGCAAAAACTGCAGCCTATACAACTCCTACTTGAGATAGATTACTGCACAGCCCTTGGACTGTGCAGCACCCGCCACATGACTCCAACCAGTCTGTTAGTGTGCAGCCTTAAAACCATAAAAGGTGCTTGCTAGGACTTGAACTGACATACATGGAGAAGTGACAACTTGTGCATTCCGCACCCTGTCAATTCCAGCAAGTACAGAGTTGTGTTGAGTAATGCATAATGCCCCATGGACCCTCCCGACCGTAGCAAAGAGCCCCGCAGCTCACCTCCTGTGCCTTTCGACGCTAATCGTTAGAAACCAGCAAGTACACAGTTGCATATGAAAAAATAGGGCCATTTGCCCGGCAATCTTTGAAGCCCAAACCACATGGAACCACCTTGTCTCCATCTGGCTTAAACCCTAACTGCTGCCCCCTCTTAATCCTCAACAGTAACACTTTATATTCGGAGCATAGACAGAGAGATGCAACAACAAGAATATGGCAGGCATACAAAACGCCACGGTTTTGGCAAGAACATGCGTTACATCCCATGCAAAGCACAATACAACGTCTATTGCAAAAGGTCTCCTATACCATAACCACAAAGTCAGCAACCGCCTGGGGCAGGGCTCTTCCTTTTGCTCACAAGTAGTGCACTATCGACAAGAGGGCAGGCAGGGCATGCAGATAATAACCCATAATCTAGCACAGCCACTGTGGGGCCCAGTATCACTTGCAACACACTGTGGGGCCCATTATCACTCTCAGGCACTCGCATCAGTCACTTGGCACCAGACACCTGTACCACAAATCCCACCAATTGTCTTCCGGCCCATTTTGATACCATCTGTGTTGCGGCACTTCTCTAGAAACATGTTCACCCCTGTAACAGCTGGAGGTGCTGGACACATCTATATATGAGATAGATCACTGCACAGCCCTCAGACTATGCAGCACCTGCCACATGACTCAAACTAGTTTGTTAGTGGTAGGGGTCGGTGCCCACCTCAATGGCTATGCTTTCTACTATGACACACCATGCAACACAACACACTGCACAGTGCGTGACTAATTGCTACTGCGCAGCGCTTCAAATTCATACACTGCACGGTCGCTAGCACTTCTTTAAGCAGAAAGCAGCACTACGGGATCCCTTAGTTCCACCTCGCTGTATTTTGTGACAGCTTGAGGTGCAGGGCCTATGGCACTTCTTGCTATGGCATATCATGAAATGTAATAATACGGGCTCCCTTAGTGCAAGGAGGTGGGATTGGCAGCCCATCGCATTGTATCCTTGATAAAACAAACCCACAATGCTAGCACATACTTAGTTGCGGCATCTGGCCTATTGCTACTATGCAAGCTAGACACTAACCCAGTTCTGGTTTGACTGACATCACCACATGGCTGCTGCTGACTGCTCCGGCATTGGCTATGGCGTATTGCCAAGCCCACCACTTCCAAATCAATCAATGAAAACGTGAAACCAGCTATGCCAAAAGGTCACTCGAGACCATGCAGCACAAGACCCCTGATGAAATCCAGATCACTGGCACCCATATGAGTCCTCCTACCTTTAAACCCTCATTCAGGGCAACCATAGACACTAAACACAGGTCCTTTGTGACCGCATTAAACCTAGGTCCTTTGCAACCACATAAAAGCCAGGTCCTTTGCGACCGCATTAAACCTAGGTCCTTTGCAACCACATAAAAGCCAGGTCCTTTGCGACCGCATTAAACCTAGGTCCTTTGCAACCACATAAAAGCCAGGTCCTTTGCAACCGCATTAAACCTAGGTCCTTTGCAACCACATAAAAGCCAGGTCCTTTGCAACCGCATTAAACCTAGGTCCTTTGCAACCACATAAAAGCCAGGTCCTTTGCAACCGCATTAAACCCAGGTCCTTTGCAACCACATAAAAGACAGGTCCTTTGCAACCACACTAACTACCCAGGTCCTTTGCAACCATACTAAACCCAGGTCCTTTGCAACCACATAAAAGCCAGGTCCTTTGCAGCCCCACTAAAGCCAGGTCCTTTGCAACCCCACTAAACCCAGTTCTTATGCAACCACAGTAAACCCAGGTCCTTTGCAAACACACTAAACCCGGGTCCTTTGCAACCATACCATAACCAGGTCCTTTGCAACCATACTAAACCCAGGTCCTTTGCAATTACCAGGAGATTTTATAGCAGGTAAGAAGCACCACACGGGTGAGGCCCAAAAGACAACTTCTATCAAAGCATATTGGATAACATAACAATCTATGTTATTAGCATAGCATACTTCACTGTACGAGCAGCCTTGTGCCTCCCCTCTTCATCTGCATCAGAGAGAAAGAGAACAACGTGCAGAAGGAGAGAAAACCTCTCTTGCATACTTTGAGGTAGTACGCCCTTACCTATTATATAGATAGGCCCACTGCCATTTGGATCCCAGAACACAAAGCTCAAGCTTCAGAACACAAGCTCTCCATCAATACCATCATCCCAGCCACTAACTATTTGAGCTTTTTGAATGTTACGTGACAGAGGCAAAAGCAGCTGCTGCAAAACAAAGCTTTGCAAGCTGCAGGGGACTTTGCAACGGTCAGGAAAATCCTTGGGACATTATGCGTTACTCAACACATAGCTTTGCAAGCCAAATCCCTAGCAAGTCCAGAGCTGTAGGCTCAGGCAAAGCATGTACTGCACATGATATGCACGAGAGAAAGCCATAACGACGATGTGATTGCTCCACCAAAACAGCCTCCGTGGGAAGGCTTAACATTGTCCAAACCTCAAGCTGGGCCTTGTCGACCTGATCGCCCTGACTTCGCAACGTTCACTACCTTTCCACACCACCCTTCACGTGAAGTGGTGGCTCCACTGCCCTGTTAAGACACCCCCTACCTGTTTGAGGCTACATGGCCTGTCTAAGGCGATATAACAAACAAACAAACAAAAATTTAAGGTGCGGCAACCGCAAAGGGCTGCTAAGTCGAAACGAGTGCCTGCAACTCCCAAGTGCCTGCAAAGCACACACTGCAGCTCCCAAACAGTTGCCACAGATGCAACAAGAGCTGCCACGAATGCAGCCCTTCACAAACACCTGCCACAAGTGAGAGTGCAACTCTTCACAGCTCAGGTGCCACAAATGCAGCCATTGACAACATCTGCCATAAGTCCATCGCCCCAATGACTCCCAGACCTCCAGCTATGCATTGTAGCTGCCACAAATGGCACATGTCAAGAACACCTGCCACGAATGCAGCTACCAGTGTGCACAACACCTGCCGCAAATGCAACTAGTACATGAAATAAATGCCACGAATGCAGCTAGCGGTATCAAAAACAGCTATGCACTGTAGCTGCCACAAATGCACATACTGTATAAATAACACCTGCCACGATGCAGCTACAGATATGCACGACACCTGCACAAAAGCAACTAGTACAAGGGAAAGCTGCCACGAATGCAGCTACCGGCATGAACAACATCTGCCACAAATGCAGCCATGTGCAGCAGCTGCCCACGAGTGCAGATATTTGCAAAAGACTTGCCACAAATGCAGCTACCAAAAGAGTTGCTAAAGGTCATTGCACCGTCCAAAGAGCTGCCACCAATGCAGCTATGTACTGCAGCTGCCATGAGTGCAGCTATCTACAACAGCATGATTGACCCTATGTTCAACGCCTGCCACGAATGCAGATACGCACAAAACACCTGCCACGAATGCAGTGCCCCAAACAGCTGCGCCATGAACCATCTATGTATGGCAGCTGCCACGAGTGCAGCTATGCACAAAAAAACAGCTGCCACGAATGCAGCAAGTACACACAAAAGCCACTGATGCACATACATACTGCAGCCACCATGAATGCACCTAGACACACAAAAGCTGCCACGAATGCAGCTACATATGTACTAGTGCCACGAGTGGACCTATATACAGTCACACAACTGCCACGAGTGCAGCTACATATGTACTAGTGCCACGAGTGGACCTATATACAGTCACACAACTGCCACGAGTGCAGGTACGAACAAAAACCAGCTGCCACGAATGCAGCTATGAGCATCATCTGCCATGAAAGCAGCTCCATTCCTCCCTTCGCACTATGTGCACATTGTTTAAAGCAATATGAGAAAGCCATGCCCTGCAAAAACAGCTGCCACGAATGCAGCTATGCGTTTCACACAAACCTATTGTTTTAGCCACAATCCCTGCTCCCCAGCCCACAAACCCATTTCACGCATCCGACCAGTGCTGTCGTTACTGTCCTATTGAACTCTTTGAAGAGATGTGCCTGTGCAATGCCTGTGCACGCATTTCAGAAAGCTGCTGTTGGATCCGCTCCATCTGTTGCTGCAGCATTTCAACTTTGGTGAGCGCCGCAAGAGGATGTGACTCATTACTGCAGCTGCTCAACATTCCCACCAAGCTCTGATCCAAGGTACCTGAAGAACCCGCGTCACCACTGCTAGCGGCACCCGGTGCCGGTAGTGACACCCCTGTAGTTACCCCTGCGTCACCCGGTGTGGCGCCCACAGTCCCTAGGCCTGCCCTTGGCTGTTGATGCCAGGAGTTGAGGAACCCTTGTTCGTCATTTAGATTCTGGTGCTGGTGCTGCTGTTGCATGACCAGAAGGTCTCCAGCGGAAGCATGCAAGCCCCGCCCTAAACCCTGGCGCCCCTGCATCACGGAAAGAGGCTGGCTGAAGCTATCTGGAGGGTTCGGACCCGGCCCAAGTGTGGCCGAGCCTGATACAATAGGCACAAACAGAGCAGCAGGCGCAGACTCAAATGATTTCCGAGGGTCTCGTACTGCTCCCTGCCCTGCTGGTGACATCTGTACCGCAATAAGCCCATCTTGAGCCCCTTCAAAGGAACCACGAGGTCCACGGCCCATCCCAACTGCCCCTTGCAGTGACAGCTGCGACTGATTACCACCCACACTAGTCACCGGATCAAGTGTCTGAAGGTCACTGGCATGGTCACTAGACGGCACCGGCCCCAGGCCAGCAACCCCCATAGATCCTGCCACCTGACCGCCAAGCCCCCCATCTGCTGCTTGCTGTTGTACTGCCGGATCAGCAGCCATACCGGTTGGCAGTACACCCTCACCACCCCCACCCCCACCCACTGTACTCGCACCTGCGGCCCCAGCAGCACCATCACCAGCACCAGCAGCAGCAGCATCCGTTCCCGCAAGCTGTGCCTGCGCGGCTATGGACGTCGCAGCAGCTTTCACGAAGCTGGGCGTTAGCTCCAACGGGGGCCCCCCTGCATCTTCAGCCTCCCAATCCATCCCATAATCGGCCAAAAACGCTTCCACATCCCCTTCCACATCTTCCGCATTCGCAGCCCCACTCCGTAGCTTCTGATCGGCTTCATCCGCCCAGCTCCCAAGCTTCCCCTCTGATCTCAGAATGTCCCAAGCAGGCACTGCAGAGACCCCACCACCACCACCACTACCTGCACCAGCACCTCCTCCTGCTGCTGACGCAGGCGCTACCATTGCCGAGGTAATGCTAGCCACGGTGGGTAACCCACCAATATGACCACCACCACCGCCACCTATATCCCCACTTCCAGCCGCAGGTGAAGATGCCGGCAGAGACATCTGCATGGACAACTGCCCCGATGCCTGTTGCTGCTGCAGTAGCTGCTGTTGCGATTCCAAAGGGCTCGAGACAGCAGCCGACACACACGACGGACTCCCCGGCTGGCTCACCGGGAGCTGCAGCGGAAGTTCTAGGGGCGACTGCAGCGGAACCTGCATCAGCGCCTCCAGCATTTCCTGCTCCTGCTCGTCAAGCTCCGCAAAACCCCCGCTGCTGTTTACTACGTCCCCCACCGCCTCTTCCCCCGCCCCTCCTCCTGCTGCTGCTGCTTGCGCGACGGCGGCTGTCACTCGAGTGATACTCGCTGACCGCTGCAGCATTGCCGCACACGACCGCATGCTATACGGCGCCCTACGGCCAGCGACAAGCCCTAAACCAGATGAAGTGAGGTTTACGTGGTCCCCGCCAGGTGCCGACCAGATCGGGTTTATCAGCGCGGGCTGCTCGGCACTGCCGGTCACACCGAGTGACCCAGTCACGTCCATCGCCTGCACTGAAGCAGGTTGCTCGCGGTTCAAAACGCGAGGTTCAAAATCCACGTCCTGTACGTCGCCCATCAAAATGTGCAGCTGCTGTTGTTCCTGTTGCTGGTGCGACAGCTCAGGTGACGGTGATTGACCACCACCACCCCAAAGATCCCCAACCTGCTGCTGCTGCTGTCGGTGGTTCCGGCGCTGGTCTTGGTGCTGCGACTGCTGCCGGTGCTGCTGTTGCGGTTTCTGGTGATGTCTAAGGCTAGTATCTTGCTGCCGAATGCTCATGTTGCTATTCCGCCGCACTTTACTACTGCCACGCCCAAGCTTCCTCTCCTCCTGCTCCTGCTGCTGGTGCTCCTCCTGCTGCTGCTGCTGGTGCTGCTGCTGTCGGCTCCCAGAGCCCGGACCATGCAATCGCAGCAGCTGCATGAGTAACATATCCCGAGCGCCTTGATCTCGACCGGGCGGCTGACCTGCTCCAGGCCCCACCGATGGGCCAGCCCCTGTATCCTGCTGCTGCAGTTGCTGCATTTGCTGCCTCTGTAGCTGTTGTAACTGCTGCAGCTGCTGCTGTAAATGCTGCTGCAGCTCCCCCAGCGGCTGCTGCTGCTGCTGTCCCCATTGCTGCTGCTGCCCCTGATGCTGCGGCACCCCGCCCCCCTGCATTAGCTGACTGTACACATCCTGAGACTGATACCTAGGGCTTACCGGGATGCTGGGGCTCCCAGTAGGGTTTTGCCCTGATGTGCTAGGGCTTAGCAAAACCCCAGCGCTGCTCTGTTGCCCCAGATACATGTGATCCTGGGGCGGGAACTGTCCCGCTAATTGCGCTGCGACGAAGCTACTTGGAAGGGGGGCAGAAGCCCCCGGTGCGGAGGCATTGGGGAACGAACCTGGGAGAAGATGTTCGGCCTCAGGGTTTGCCCTTTTGAATGATACGGCACGTTGTGGCTGTCGACGCCGCTTCTCTAAGGCGGTACGGCAGCTCCTGTAAAAAGCAATAGCATGTGTCGCTGATTAGGACACTAATGATCAGGATTGACTAATGATCACATTACTAACTAGGAAGGGGTTAGTACTTAGTAAGCCATGCGGTAGCCTCTGACGGTAGCACTACATTTGGCGGTGACCAGCATACTAATGCTTATGACTGATGAATGATCACATCTATTAAAAAGCATGGGATTAGTAGGCATGGCGGCAATCCTGTCAATAGTAAGAGCATACATCCATGATCAGCCCAACAGTCAGTCAAGCAAATTGCAAGACCAGCTCTGGCAGCCAGCCCAACAAACCCACGCCTTCATTTTTTACTAGCCTTACAATAGCAACAGCAGCATGTGGCAGCCGGCCCTTTTATGAATTACAAAGCACGCTGCCTAAACCCTGAAGAGCTTATGGCTGCCTAAACCCTAGCACCTACCTTTTGTTGGTGTCAAACTCCACCACCGGATGAAACCTCCCACACTGCAACAGAGAATAGGCAGAGCAGGGAATCAGCCCACAGCTGATAGACAAAGGCATGCTTGCAGTTACTGGAGGTTGGGTACAGGTAAACAAAGCAGGGGAGAGTGATGCGACAAGAAAAGCAGGGTCTGTCATGTAGTGCTGGAACGATATTCGACCGTGCATTCTATCGTAGTTGCTTGCAGAATGATGGAACAGAGTCAAGGGGACAAGTGCAACGAAAATCAAGCCCTAGAACCTATCAAAACATTATCATCCATGTCCAACCTGGTGGCAGAACCGCTGGGTCCCCCTATGACCCATGCCCCATCCTCAAGAGCCTCTATGGCCCTTCATGAAACCCTTTAAACCCTGAACCCTAATAAATTGCTGTAGCGCCCATGCCCTACCTGGTGGCAGAACCGTTGGGGGCTCCTATGACCCATGCCCTATTCTCAAGTCTCTCCGAGGTCCCTGCTGAAGCCCCCCTGACTCCTCAAACCCTAACAATCCGTCTTATGACCCATGTCCCCACTTAGAGCCGTCTAAACACCAATTCTTTGCTGTAACACCCATCTCCTACCTGGTGGCAGGACCGCTGGAGTCCCCTATGACCCATGCCCCATCCTTGAGACCCTCCCAGGCTATTCTGAAAGCCCCCTAACCCCTAAACCCTATCAATATGTTTTATCATCCATGTCCTACCTGGTGGCAGAACCGCTGGGGACCCTTATGACCCATGCCCCATCCATTGAAACCCTCCCAGGCTATTCTGAAAGCCCCCTAACCGCTAAACCCTATCAATATGTTTTATCATCCGTGTCCTACCTGGTGGCAGAACCGCTGGGGACCCTTATGACCCATGCCCCATCCTCAAGACCCTTCCAGGCTATTCTGAAAGCCCCCTAACCGCTAAACCCTATCAATATGTTTTATCATCCGTGTCCTACCTGGTGGCAGAACCGCTGGGGACCCTTATGACCCATGCCCCATCCTCAAGACCCTTCCAGGCTATTCTGAAAGCCCCCTAACCCCTAATAAATTGCTGTAACACACCCATGACCTACCTGGTGGCAAAACCGCTGGGGTCCAAGGTCCAGTTGGTCTTCTAACAGCACAAAGTCTGCTCTCAGGCAGTCTGTACATACTCGTCGCTTACGATAGTAGTCTTTAAGCTGCGCCGTGCTCTTGGCACAGCCATAGACCTATGTTGCAGCAACAGCAAGAGCAGCAGGGCAAGCAATGCAAGTTGAGATAGTGTTAGATGTAAGTTCAAACAGGAGACAGACCCCTGCACAGCTTTCGGGATGTGATTCCAACCAGGTTGTTAGTGTGTTATTACGGAGGGACCGAAGCTAGCAGCCATCTATAAATCCAGTTGCACATGGAATGCATCCTGTCTGTTGCTCCCCTTGTCTTACAAAACAGCTTGAGGTGCAAGGCCAATACCGTTTTTGTTGTGACATTAGGTGAAATATGCATGAGATGTGTCAATAGGTGACATACCATGAGATGTGTCAATACGCTGGCCCTCTACAGCTAATGCACTTGCTGCTGCTTGTAGTGCTGGAGCTGCAGCTGACGTTGGCTTTAGCGCCTGTCTATCTTCATCTATCTTTGTTCCACCTCGCTGTTCTTTGTGACAGCTTGAGGTGCGGGGCCTATGGCACTTTTTGCTATGGCCTATCATGGAAAGTTGAATTTTTGTGAGCCAAGTCCTGCTACTGCTACTGCAGCTGGGGCTAGGACTGGGGCTGGCTTTGAGCTACTCCTGCCAACACTGTTGCTGCTGCTTCTGGGGCTGCAGCTGGCACTGCTTGTGCTCTTCAATCAACCAATCAATCACTCAACACACAAAACCAGCTATGTCAAAAGGTCGTTCAAGACCAAGCAGCACACGACCCCTGATGAACTGGAGTCACACAACCCCATGCTGGTGGTCTTGCTGGGGCAAATTTTGAGCTGTACCTGCAAAGCTGTTTGCTCCTGAAGCCCTCTCTGCTGCTGCTACTTCGGCTGGACATTTTAAGTTTTGAGCTGTCAGTGCTGTGCTTGGCAGGGGTGCTGCTACTGCCGCTGCAAGGGTGGTGCTGCTTGTGGTGTTGCTGGGGCTGGGTTTCTCAATGTGTCTGCTGTTTGCTCCTGAAGCCCTCTCTGCTGCTGCTACTGCTGCTGCTAGGACTGTGGGTGGTGCTGCTTGTGGTCTTGCTGGGGCTGGTTTTGCCAATGTGTCTGCAAAGCTGTTTGCTCCTGAAGCTCTCTCTGCTGCTGCTACTTCAGCTGGACATTTTAAGTTTTGAGCTGTCAGTGCTGTGCTTGGCAGGGGTGCTGCTACTGCCGCTGCAAGGGTGGTGCTGCTTGTGGTGTTGCTGGGGCTGGTTTTCTCAATGTGTCTGCTGGTTGCTCCTGGAGCCCTCTCTGCTGCTGCTACTGCTGCTGCTAGGACTGTGGGTGGTGCTGCTGGTGGTCTTGCTGGGGCTGGTTTTGCCAATGTGTCTGCTGGTTGCCCCTGGAGCCCTCTCTGCTGCTACTGCTACTGGCAAGTCTAATCTATGCTTGGCAGCACTCCTATAGGTGCTCCTGCCATATGCCCATACAACAGAAGACTGCCCATGAACACAATATCCTCATATTACAGCAGCATCCTTGCCATAAGCAATTTCCTATTGTAGCACGAAAAGAATAAGAGTGTGAAACAAGTTGCTTTCTGCCCATGGGGAGAGGGATCCAGGTGGGTCGCCTGCTGCTCTTTAGGCATCCATAAACGCTTCAGACTTATCAACACTGTTGCTGCTGCTGCTGTGGCTCACACTGCAGCTGCTAAAACTGCTCCTGGTCCCATCATGCTGTGGCTCCATAGCCCGTACCACTTCAATACAGCTGTTGCTGTCGCTGGTCTTTCTAGTGCTGCTCCTATGTGGTGGTTGCTGCTGCTGCTGCTGCTGCTACTATGATGCGGCCTTAGCCCCTTCGCTGTGACTGATGTTGTGGCTGTCAGTCCCCATGCAGTTCCTCCTGCTGCTGCTGGTGTGTCGCCTCGGCATTTTTCTTCGGTGCTATTGCTACTGTTCCTCATGTTGCTGCTGCAATGCGGCCCTGCTCCTCTTCCTTTGGCTGCTGCTGTGGCTGCTACTCGTACTGCTCTTCCTTTTGCTGGTGCTGTGTGGTCACAGCCATCTGTTTTGGCTGCTGCTGGTGCTGCTGCATGCTGCTACTCCTCCTGCTGCTGCTGCTGGTGCTGCAGTGTCAGCTGTGGTGAGAGTGCTGATGCTTGCTGCTGCCCACTGGAACTACCCAGTGCAGTAGTACAGGCTTGCGCTCCTAAGTAATACTCTTGCCAAGTTCTCACTTACATGGGCAGGCTCAGGATACGGACGCGGAGACCATGTTTTGTTACGGAAGCGTCCATATCTACAGGGACACTCAAGTGGGGGAACTTTCAGGAGCGCATACATGCTATTGTCCTTGCTGCCACGTATTCTGTAGGGCCATACGCAAAACAGCCCCGCCTCAGTGATGTCAGCTTCGCGGGCTGATATTGCTGGTACCGCTGGAGCCAACCATGCCATGCTTCTGTGTTATGCGCTGGACATGATAGCGCTTGCTGTGACCCCCAGCCTGCCCAAAGGGCCGTAAGGACCGCTATGTTTGATAGGGACCTGGGAAACATTGCCGTGCACTCACCCTGCAGAAGGCCTCAGGAGCCCCTGTTGTTCCCCCGCTTGTTCCACTAACTTCCCCCGTGGTTTCGGTGTTTTGATTGCCGCCGTGCATGGGAGATCGTCTTGTGGCACCTAGCGAGCCAAGATCATCTCTGCGATCTTCTTCAGGCCAAGTCGCTGGCCAACTCTATTGGCGCTGTGAGTCTTGGCAACCCCACAAGCTCTTCAGCCAGGAAGCTCTTGCAAGCCAGGATAACCTGAGGGAACAGCAATCCAGGAATTAATTTCTGGAGCTCAAGACTTGCGGATGAGATGCCCCCGGAACACAGCTCACTTGGCACACGGTAATGAAGCGTGACCTCGTGCTTACACACTTCAGCTGGAAGGCATCACAGGCAAGGAAATGCAGAGTCATCGCCATACCTTGCCATCGTGACTAGGGGGCCATCCTTTTCATGGAAACACTAGGGAAGTGCTCTGAAGCGGTGCCCTCAACAGCCGAATGGGTGCCAAGTAAGTTTGCCCCCAGTGAGCACGTTAGGAACAGAGAGTGGTGCCTTTGTCCTAGACACGTCCCTAACATTACGGCTTGATGACCCCAGCCCGCATGAAAGGCGACTGACGGCGCCAGCAGCGAGGGCACAGCTGTGGCTAACCTTGATTTTACCTGTGATTTTACCAATGATCGCCTTCCCCTTCTGATCATCACGTAAGGCCCTAACCTGCGGCAATCGTCTGGATCTCCCCAAGATCTGTAACGGATCAGTAGGTTTGAAGGGCGTTAGGTGGCCTACAGCCAGCTGGGTTGCGGTTGTATCGTTGGCGCCGTTTCAGCCAGCGTTTCAGCACAAGTCCAACTTTTCAGAAGAGCCTGCCCTGGGAAACGCCGCAGCACAGCCTTGGTACTTGTGCTTTGCGAGCAAGTGTGCCCCACAGCATGCCTTAAAGCATTTGCAATGCCCGCGGCCAGAGGACGTAAGGATGCAGCGAAAAGCCACGTGCTATGTAGTGAGATGTGATGGTTGTGGCGGTAAAGTTCACGCAAGCGCAGCAACAGCGCCCGCAAGGCGATCAGGAAGATGTATGGGACACTGTAATGCATATAGGAATGCATTCATGCCAGGCCCGACGTACTAAGACGCAACCATGCCTTCCTGGTTTGCCCTCGCTGCATCCGTGCCTTGCCGTGGCACATTGGTCCAATACCATACGTGCCATGAATTACGAACAACTGTCTGTCATAGAACCAGCGATGGGTTCAATGACAAACAAAGGCAGATGGGCTTCCAGAGCACCAAGCAGGACACCCAGACATGCCATCCATCTTGGGGACTTCAACCGGTACTCCTTATCAGACAAGTTACTGAGATCTTGTAAAGTACACCAAACATATTGCCCATTAGGTAGCAGGGGCAAACTCTAGCCCCGTATCAACTCTGTACCACCAGAGCCGTTGCAGGACCAACAAAAAGTGATACATGGATGGCACACAGCCAGATACTTGACTGAAAGAGGAACACTGCTGGTGCGGCAGCCAAAAGCTCACAAGTCATTGCACCTTAAAGAAGATAGCGTGGCCACAGCGGGTACCACAGCTGCCAGGAACAAACTTCAAGCCCGGCTTAAAGTTGAGGGAACACTGGTGGTCAGTATTGGCCGAGTCCCCTCTGTTTGCTGTAATCACTATCAAACTATCTTCAGGGGTGATCACACCAGGAAAGGCACCAAACGTCATCATCATCAGCTCAGGAGAAACAGTTCAAACACGTGAGGTGGGAACTAAGGACCACAGCCAAAACAAAAAAACAAAAGGCGTACCTACACACCAAGTGGATGCAAACACGTGTGGAGGCACTAGTGCTATGTGGAGGTTACTCACAGTGCCTCCCTGATAGACTGTCCCTAAAACCCTAAAGCCTGGAGTCCTCTTCTCTGCACCCGCAGCAGCTCCTTTGCCAAGCCCACATGAGCCTCATCTGGCTCCACTGGCAGAACCTGTGCTTGTGGTGTAAGTCCTAACTGCCGTGCAGCAGCATTGCCAGCCTGTGATAGCAGCAGCAGCAGCAGCAGCAACAGCAACAGCAACAGAGGTTAAAGCACTATCATTCCCGCTCCACTGGCAGAACCTGTGCTTGTGGTGTAAGCCCTAACTGCCGTGCAGCAGCATTGCCAGCCTGTGATAGCAGCAGCAGCAGCAACAGCAACAGCAACAGAGGTTAAAGCACTATCATTCCCGCTCCACTGGCAGAACCTGTGCTTGTGGTGTAAGCCCTAACTGCCGTGCAGCAGCATTGCCAGCCTGTGATAGCAGCAGCAGCAGCAGAAGGAACAGAGGTGAAGCAAGGAGCAAAAGAGGGACCAGCAGCAGCAGCAGCAGCAGCAGCAGCAGCAGTACAAGGGAAGGAGGCAGCAGCAGGAGCTGGAGGTAGTAGTGAAAGCTGCCTGCAGTACCCCAAGGCGCCAACAAACAGCACACTGACCTGACCTCAACAACGTGCATCTGCTGTAGCACCTTAGCGGTGTGGTCTAGTCTCATCTCTTCAACAGTTATGTTACATGTATCAAACATGCAGTCAAGGCCACACGCAGCCTGCGTGACCTAAAAGAACATGGTTTTGCAATACTTCCACCTTAGCACGCATTCTAGTCTTGTCTCTTCCACAGTCAGGTTATAACATCAAGCCTGCAGTCTGCCCAAGTATGTTGGAGCTAAATATGCAGGCGTTCTGCTGTCCTCCATATGGCCAGCCAAATGACCAGCGAGTAGGCAGACCCGGTTCCTGCACGGTTGCGCGTCGAGCTGCTAGGGTGACCACCTGCGGGTGCTGGGGTGAAGCAGCATGCTTGCCGAAATAGACTGTGCCTAAGCGTGCTGTGTGCAGCCAGGAACAAACACTGCTCTAGAATTTACAAGGAGCTGCATAGAGAAGGCAGCAAGCAGTGCACCATCTCCCTCACCAGCACCCTAAACCCTCACCTGCACCCTAAACCCTGACCAGCACCCTAAACCCTCACCTGCACCCTAAACCCTGACCAGCACTTTAAACCCTCACCTGCACCCTAAACCCTTACCTGCACCCTAAACCCTCACCTGCAACCCAGTCACATAAGCCTTCTCCTGACTCAACCCCTTGGCTCCATGCGTCCCAGGCCCTTGCGCCACATAGTCCCCCGCAAAGAACACATTCCCCAAACTTTGCGGCACCAGTGGCGGCAGGTACTTCTCACTCCCGGGGCTAAACCGCGTCACTGCACCCCTAAACCGCAGCACGCTGCGGTCCAAAACCCTAGCAGTGGCGGCCTCTGGGAGGGCCCCCCGGAGGTAGTTGGTGAGCAGGTGATGAGTCAGCTGGTCGTCAGTCATAGGCAGGAGGGGCTGGCATGGTAGATATCAAACTCAAGCACGCTCCCAGATTCGTTGGCGTACTGATCCTACAGGCATGGAAATGGGGGGTGGGGGTGGGGGGTCGGTGGGCGGGGGGGGGGGGTACTGATCTCACAGGCATGGAGTGGGGGGGGGGGGGGCAGGGGAGTACTGATCTAACAGGCATGGGGTTGGGGGGGGGGGGGAGGGGCAGGGTAATGAGCTCCGGGCTAGGCAGGGCTTGGCTTCAAAAAGGCTCGCCTAATTGGCGCGAAATATAGATCTATAAATATGTATCTTTGTGCAGTTTTAGCGCCTTTTCTCGCCTTTTCCCGCTAAGCCCCTTCATGCTCTAGAATCTAGGTTTGGACAGAGAGTGAGTTACATCTACCCTAAACCCCAAACCCTAAACCCTAAACAATCGAACTTTGTGTCCAGCCTGAGCCCGCCTGGCTTCCCTCGCTCCCCTCCATGTAACCTCAAAGCATGGTGGATTTGGTAAATGATCCTGAAGTGGATTGCAGCCCTCTTGTGGTAAATTGCCACACCTTAACTGTCTGTTTGCTTGATTGTTACTTTACACTGATGTCATGCTAATGTCATCATGGACTATCAGCACATACCTCAATCAATCAATCAATCAAAACGCAAGAGCAGCTATGCAAATGGCCAAACAAACCTAGGACGCCATCACATGGATTATCAGCACATACCTGCAAAGCGTTCAGGTCAAAGAATGTCCCCCCAGCCCCACGGTCAAACCCTACAACCACATTCGAGGCTGTAGCGGGTTTTAGCTTCTTATCCAGCCACAGCCGCACCGCAAGTACGTCACTGCAATCTAAGTTAGTTACACCCCGTAACTCCTCCGTTGCTAACACAGGGGAGGTGCCCAGCAGCCGCTGCAGAGGGTTTAACCCCACGGCTAAGACCAAGGCGTCTGCAGGGTATAGGGTGGTCTGATTGTTAGGTCCCACCGCTACTACAGATGCGATTTGATCTGCTGGAGGCTTCTTGCTGCTGCTGGTGATGCTGCTGCTGCTTGTGGTGGTCATGTACTGTGCACTGGTAAGGAGCGGGAGGATCTCCTTCACCCGTTGGCCTCCTACAACAACAACATAAGGAAGTTATTAAGTACAAGGTTTATGGAGTTACAAAACTGCAGTAAAATGTATTAAATCATGAAAAATATGAGATTTGCTGGTTTGGAAACTAATATTTCACAAGTTCTGGCAGGGGCAAGGGAGGCAGGGGCTGTGCCACTTCACTTGTTCAGCAGTAGAAGTTTAAAATGGACAGTGATATCCGGATAAAATATTGTACGGGTTCATACACTCAGACAAAGGGATTTGAAGTTGTGGCTGCACACAAGGCAGCTAGGTCGAAACAGCCAATTTCACCAGAGGCATCCACAGAAAGGCAGGAACCCCCTTATGTTTAATCTGCTCCCCTATTTTTCCAAAAATCCACCCTCCCAAATGCACAGAAGAGATGTCGTAGTGATACACTCTACAGCAAGTGGAAACCCTGCTTCAGCTCACATAACTGGTTAGGAATTAGGGTTTAAACCAAAAAACCCTTCAGAATCCCTAAACCCTAAACCCTAACACCCTAAACAAGTAAGCCACTAACAGTGATGGGCAACTCCTGAAATGATCTACCGTATCTGCAATCCTTGCTTTAACTCAACCACAATTCTTCAACAATGCTTGTTGTGACACATAAGTTCGTCCTCAATGCCTCCTGCCTCCCACTCACCCACAACTTTGACTCCCAACTGCTCCAAGCGCTTGACCAAGGGACCAAAGATGAGGGTGCCAATGGGCCCCCGGCACCAGCGCACATCAAAATCAGCTTGATGAGCAAGGGCAAAGTAGTACAGTGCACCTGGAAGGGGAGATGCCCAGCAAAAACACATGCTTATGTTCATGAATAAAAGCATGAGCAAACACATAAGCAGCACATTAACATGAGCATGAGCAAGACATAAGCATGTGTTGTCTTTTGTACAGAATGATGTTCAGAAGGTTGCCTTGCTTTTTCTATTATTTCAATAAACGTGTCAGGAATTGCACTGAGCATGATTAGCAATTTCGCCCCACCACCCCCTCTATACTATTTGATCGTGTCAACATAGCTATCTTTGAACACTCGGATGGTTACCTAAATGCTCTTTTTAGGGTCTGGGCTTGCTAACTGCGAGTCGAGACTGTGACTGCTTTTGCTGCTGGCCAACTCCCAGCCTGCACCCTTTTGCGCTAACACATCAATCAATCAATCAAAACACAAAACCAGCTATGCCAAGGACCAAACAAACCTAATCCATTAACGCAAGGCTCCTGATCACAATCACGCAGCCACACAACCGATGGTGGATTTGCCACACAAGGCATGCTAAGTCCCATGTCATCCTTCCTGCATTCATGTAGACCGATAAACTACCCACTAAGCGCCCCATAGCCAGCAATGCTGCACACCCCTCCCTGTATTGTGAATGTAATCACGGTAACAAGCGCTGGTTGAGCACTTGAAAACGTGTGCGTCGAATCGCCCGACAGTACAGAGGTGATCGAGATGCGCTTCGAGTGAATTGAGACGCTGGTACAAGAGGAGCTCTTCTAAAGAAACCCTGAAAGCTTTTCGGCATGTGCCTCATCAGCAAGCGTCCCATAGCCAGCAATGCTGCACCCGCCTCCCTGTAGTGCTTTTAGTGTCCCTGTAGTAAAATCTACAAGAGGGGTCAGTTATGACCCAGACGTAAGCACCATGTAACTGCTGCTAGGGGTCCGCCCATCAGTCAAACCTTGAGTGTTGACCAGAGTTGACTTGTACTGCTTTCTCAGTGGGCTGTTGTTGCTGCTTGAAAAATTCGATCCCTCCTCCACCAACCCTTCCTGCATACACCTCAATGCCCTTCTCCCCCAACCCTAAACCCTTCCTTCTCCACAGCCCTTATCACAGCTTCTCAAATGTTAAGTGGCCTGCTTCCTTCATATACGCCACAAACGTGTGTGCGAAGATGTAACCATGTAAATTACTAACTGCTGCTGATAGCCCCCTCCCCACCAATCCCTTCCTGCAGACACCTTGAGTCCCTTTCCCCCAGACTCTAAACCTCATCTTCTCCTCACCCCTTATCACCGCCGCTTCAATTTACCTAACGCTGCCGCTGTTGATAGCTCCCTTCCCCACCAACCCTTCCTGTGTACACACCAACCCTAAAAACATAAACCCCAGACCCTAAACCACCTTTTCCCGTTAGCCCTTGTCACTGCGGGTTCAACTTACCTAATGCTGCCGCGGCTGATAGCTCCGTAGGTGGTGCAAAAAGAGTCACCAGCAACATCGGTGCCAAGAACTTCTCATAAAGGGTTTTCGACACCCCAGCTGATTGGAACAATTCATAAGCTGACATGCCATCGTACTTAGCATACAAGGCATCATCTAGATCATGTTCCAGCAGGGGAGTAATCAGTGGTAATGCTGATAATCGGTCTTGGATCGGGAGGGAGGTGAACTCAGGGGAGGTGTACCAGAAGGAGCCGAGGGGGGTTGGCAGGCGAGGTTGATTATGGAAGATGGGGGATGTCACCTGTCAACAACAGAGGCAGAAGCAACAGCAGCATCAGCAGGGGGGGGTGATCAGTGGCAAAGCTGACAACCTGCCTTGGATTAGGAGGTGATCTGCCAGTGAGAGCAGCAGCAGCAGCAGGGGGGTGATCAATGGCGATGCTGACACCGGTCTTGGTTTGGGAGGGAAAAGAACAGAAGGAGCTGAGGGGGTGGGGAGGCGAGGTTGATTATGGAAGATGGGTGAGGTCACCTGCCAGCAGCAGAGGCAGAAGCGACGACAGCAGCAACAACAGCAGCAACAGCACAAGTATATTATTCAGCGACCAAGCTGACAACCTGTCCTGTATTGGGAGGTGACCTGCAACATTTGCTTTTGCTGGGAGGGGGTGGGCCTGAGGTTGGGTACAGGTCATCAAAGCAGGGGAGAGTGATGCGGCAAGAAAAGCAGGGTCTGTCATGCTGAAAGCGAGAAAGCCAGGGTGCAGCAAAGAAAACAGGTTGCGACCACCACCCCAAACCTAGATCTTGTCCTTTGAGCTGATCGATGAGCTGTAATGACTGGCAGGCGTGCTGAAAAAAATGAATAGGCTGCTGCTGACGGAAAAAGCTGAAGCGCATAGGGGGTGGGCCTATAATTGTATAATCCAAGCTGGGGTTGTGTCAAGAGAAGCTAATCACATGCATGCAACATATCCCTGGAAGATGGGTGAGGTCACCTGCCAACAACAGAGGCAGAAGCAACAGCAGCATCAGCAGAAGTGGCAGCAGCAGACACAGCAGGCGCAGCAGCGGCACTAGCAGCAGCAGGCCGGCCCAGCACTGTGGCTGCAATAACGGGATGCGCAAGCACTGAAGCATACCCTAGGAGTGGGATTGCAGTGTCCACCCCACGCATGATTGCAGCGTCCACCCCACGCATGATTGCAGCGTCCACCCCACGCATGATTGCAGCGTCCACCCCACGCATGATTGCAGCGTCCACCCCACGCATGATTGCAGCGTCCACCCCACGCATGATTGCAGTGTCCACCCCACGCATGATTGCAGTGTCCACCCCACGCATGATTGCAGTGTCCACCCCACGCATGATTGCAGCGTCCACCCCACGCATGATTGCAGTGTCCAGGATGCTAATTCAGACTGTGTCTTCCTACCTGTAACCCCTCTGGTGACCAGAAGCCACTCCTAGTGAAGGGTGTGAAGGGCGAGGCCTTCCCAGTGAGTTGCAGCTCCTCCTCCACTAGTGACACAATGTTGGTATACCCCCACCAGAAACCCTTGATGCCGGGCTCCACTACTTGACCAGAGTCACTAGTGAAAGTGGATGAGAGGCCACCAGGGGTGGGAGAAGCATCTAGCAGCGTCACCTGCACGTAAACAATGATTCAATGAATAACACTGATTATAATCAAGGATATGATCTCTGCACAATACACAAATGAGGAAAGGGGCACCATCCTCAGACAAAGGGAGGGTGTTTACATGGCTGATTACAACAAAAGATAGGACATTTGCATGATCCAAAAAGAAAGAAGGGGGCACCATCATTATCAATAGACACCAAGGGAAGGTGTTAATTTAGCTTCTCCTGGGTTTAGGGTTTAGTTTAGGGTAAAACCTAAACCCTGAAACCCTGGGGTGGAAGGTACAGCAGGTGAGGTTATGTGTAGATAAAACCATGCCGGATGAGAGGCCACCAGGGGTGGGAGAAGCTTTTAGCAGGGTCACCTGCAAACAATAGGCTAGTGATGCACACACAGGGAGACTGATGCAACTCAAACAGCACGGCCTCCCTGTGACCGACCCTATGCATCTTAACACAGATAGGGAAGACCAGCTTCAAACCCTGGGGAAATTTCGCTATAAGCAGAGAAAGCACCCGGCAACCAATGCTGCAATACTCGGGTACCAACGACAGGCAAAGCGCATTGCGTTTATCATTCTTTCTAGACTGTTGGGAATCAGGTGTCTAGGCATAAAGCAAGCGTGTGATGCTGACACAAGGTTCCAAGGATTCCACAGGATTGCATATCTCTACATGCTTACTAGAAGCAATGGAAGCAACCCGGCATTCAGGTACGACAATAAGGTTTCGCTATTGCCTGTGGTATTATGGTTTAACGCTTGCATTCAATCGTCCTTTTCAACCCAGCTTACCTGTGCTCCAGCTTTTGCAAGTGCCAAGGCTGCCCCGAAACCACCCCAACCGCCACCAACCACCACTGCTGTCTTGACGGCGGGGTTTTGACCATTTGAGTCAAACCATATGTTTGACTTTGGACTTGAGTTTGACTGGGTTGCTGAGCTGGACTGAGGTCGTGGGCTGGGTTGTTTGAGTGGCTGCTGAGACTGCTGGGATCTGCTGGGCTTTCTGCGGCTGCTGCTGTTGGCTTTGTTGCTCTTGCTGCTGCTGCTGTTAGTGCTGTCCCTGCTGTCCCTGCTGCTGCTGCGATTGCTGCTGCTGGCTGGGCCTAGGGTGTCCGTGTTGAGGATGCTTTTGGATTGACCCCCTGCTGCTGCGGGTGCTACGGCTGCTGCTGCTGCTAGTCGTGCTGGTCGATATGCTGATGGCGAAGTTGACAGTTCTTCATCTGTCCCAGCATTGGCTCTTAAGGTTGCATGCTGATCGCTGGAAGGAGGAGTCCCATTGCTCCTTGAAGCAGTAGCACTTTTGGGCAGCTTTATATGTGTGCTTGGCTTATGTACTTGTCGTCTTGAGGATGATCGTGTGAACCCCAGTTTAGGGGTTCTGCTGTGACACTGGATTGAGAGGCATGGACTACAGCAGCTTGCTATTCGAGTCTGCATTGTGGTATTACTGCCTGAGCGGTTAAGGCGGTGACTGCTGTCCGCTGCTGGAGTATGCGATTGTTACTGGAGGTATTAACCACCACCTTCAGAACAATAGTCTGAGAATCCCTCAGCTGCTGATCATGGCGATGAAAAGGAATTACCGGGACATGTAAAGTGAACTCTGTTGGCCCACGGGTCGATCCAGCACTGTGGTTGGGATGACGGGAAGCGCAAGCACTCGAGCATACAATACCGAAGGCTTCGAGTGGGGATCAAAGGACCAGCCCGCGCATGATTGCAGAGTCCATTACACGTATCCAGACTGCGCTTGTAATGGATATGGCTTCGCTGATCGCATGTTGCCATTTCATCGGAGGAGTTGCTCGGCTTCAATTGGTGGCACCTCGGCACCAGGGTGTGTGCGGGGGTGTGTGGTCAGGGTGACAACGGCAGTACGGGACCACTGCAGATAAAACACACACATACAGAGCCCCAATGAGACCCCGAGCTTCACCACACCACCCTCCACTGACATGTGTTTTCCTCTATGAATGGCCGCTGCTGCTACAAAGCGGCAACAAGGGTACCATGACAGGCCGTGCCGTACCGCACTCTGGGCGGACATCCATGGGAGCCCCATGCTTCAGATCCAAAGGTTCTGGTAATGTCCAACCCAAGAAGCGAGCACAAGCCGTTGTCTGCCGCGCTGATCCTTTTGGTGGCGTTACGAGTCACCGTGGTTTTCTCCCTATACAAGCCCCGTTGCTCAGGTTCGAAAGCCCGTTGCGGCTAGATATGGCCATTAGCACCATCTGTAGGTTGTGTATCTCTGTAACGTGCATGGGATGACTGTCTGCCGTTGCCCGACAGGCTCGGCTCCCCCAAGCTCCAGGCTTGGGAAGCAGCACTGGATGACATCCCCAAACTAGCTGTGATTGCAGGTAAGCAAGCTAGCAGCTGCTGGTAAGGGTGCAAGAAGAAACACAAGGCATTGAGATCTGAAGATAGGTGATCCTTCTCCAACAAGCATTTGAGCTTCCATGCAGCCCATGGGGCTGGCTTCAGGAATCATGGCTCAGCAGAGCAGGCTGGCGTTATTGCTGGCTTCAAGTGTCTGAGCACATACATAGCCCTCAATGCCAATGTATGCCATCCAACCAGCATGTACACAAATGGAACCGCTGTTGCCGATCAATCAATCAATCAATCAGTCAATCAGCTAATCAATGAATACTCAATACCAACAATGCCATTGGCCAAAAAGACCCAAGCCATAGGCACTTAAAATCCAACCCATTGACAACTACTGTCTACTAGCTTGTAAGTCAGTGGCTTGCATGCTACAGCTCCTGACCACAGTGTGCAGTCTCCAATCTGTAATCCTTTTGCTTCTCCGCAGGTCAGGGAAAGCTCCGAAGGATTTTAGAGGACCTGCCCCCATTCCCTCTTCAAGACCTAGGCTTCAATCCTTACCACCTTGTCCAGCTGCCGAAGCCTTCAGCAGCATCAGTGTCAGCAGCAGCACCAAGCAGAAAAAAAGCAGTAGCAGCATCCTCAGAAAGGGCAGAAGCAGCAGCAGCAGGAGTGTCACCAGCTGCAGCTTTGGTTCCAGCCACCCCAGAACTATGGCGTGCCTACCAGTTGATGTCCTTCCTTTCACATGTAAGAGGGCTAACGGTCTTCATGTCAGTCTCAGGCACAGGGCCTATGGAACTTCTGCTGTGTAAAACATAGTACTGAGAGGGGATGAAGATCAAGCTGGTGTGTAGCGCGTGTGGTGGTGTGTAGTGGTTAGAGGCGCAAGAGCTGAACGGCAGGGCCCTCTGAGAAAGATGAGGAGTTTCAGGAAGCAGACGGTGAATTCCCATACAAGCTGTCCCCCAGGATGTGGAGAAAGGAATGCAGTACTACTCCCCAAGGTTTCAACACCTTCATGTTTAACATGCTTCTGAGGTGCTTGTGAGGTCCAACCAATGGGATTTGTTTCAAAAAATTGCTTGCGCCTGGGTTTACAAGCCCTGCTTGTTTCCTAAGTAGGAGGGAGGGCTTCGACCCGCAGTGGGGCAGTGGAGGTTTTGGGTGCTTTGGACCTAGCTGCTGGACCTCATGTTTAGGCTTTAGTATGGTTGCATATCGACAACAACCCATATTCTCTTCCACCTTGCTGGCTTTTAGAACGGCTTGAGGGACGGGGCCTATGGCACTTTTTGCTATGGCATATCATGAAATGTAACATGCTTCTGCAGGCCTACATGTGGTGTGATGGTCCTGGAGTCCCTCAAGTCCTACCTGCTGTTTTGGCTAAACCCTGGGCTACTGTGGCAGCTGCTTTGGATATGCCACCTGTACTGGTCTATGCTACATATAACCTGTTGAACTGGAGGCTCATAGCTGACCCGCTACCAGCAGCAGACTTGGCAGCATCACAGCGTCCAACAGGAGCAGCACCAGGTGTAGCAGAAGCAACAGCAGCAGCGGCAGCAGTACGAGGAGGAGGAGGAGGGAGTGGTATGTCTCTCCAGCAATCAGCAGTAGCAGCAGCAGGTGTAGCAGCAGTGGGGCCGGCAGGAGCAGGAGGGAATGGCGGCGGCATGTCACAGCAAGAAGCAGCAGCAGCAGGGGTGCAAGTTGGAGAAAGAACACCGCTTGGGGTGGAACTGGGCAATTTGGTCTGCTTGCATGTGAGTATGAGACTTCAAAGGAAACCAACTACTAATCACTTTGCCGAAGACAGCCTGTATTCTGTATTCCCTGCTGTTCTTTGTGACAGCTTGAGGTGCAGGGCCTATGGCACTTTTTGCGATGGCATATCATGAAATGTAGTATATTACTAGTCACTGTTATGTTGGAGCTAATGATGCAGGCGTTCTGCTGACCTCCACATGGCACAGGCAAATGTGCTCGCGGGTAGGCAGACCTAGTTCCTGCATGGTTGGGTGTCGAGGCTGCTGAGTTGACCACCTGCTGGTGTCGATTTGAACTGGCTCTGAATGTATATGTAGGGCTTGAGGTAGGGGTTGTGAAATGGCGTTTGTTATGTTTCTCACACACAGCTCGCTCAGCTGACAGCAAGGTCACATCCATCATGAGCGAGTGGCTAATTTTGGTAGCTACAGCTAGGGGTTGTAAAGGGCCTCTTTTGATGCATCTTACTCAGAAGAGCCACATGCCGTGTCCTTACCCATGAAGTGGCATCATAGACTGTGTTGCGGCTAATGCAAGAGCAGCTTGTCATCAGTAGAGTATACGGCTGTCATGAGGGAATTGCTGCCGTAAGAAGGCCTCAATCCTGACTAGCTGCTTGCAAGCAAGAGCCATACAGCCCCTTTAACCCTTGCTGCAGTTGAACAACCACCTGTATAGTTTAACTCGGGCTGTGCTCCAAGTTGTGGGGGACATCAGAGTGTGGCTTTTTCTTTACCTTCTTTCTTACACTTGATGAGTGTGAAATAGCATGGCAGAAAAGCTCATAACGTTTGTCCAGTCATCAGTGATACGCTGGGCTGGCTAGCTAGGTTCCTCTGGACACGAACCCTCTGCAGCAAAGAATGTGGAACTTGTTGAGTGATGACATCCCATGCAGCCCTAAACCTTAAACCCTTGCACGGGACGTGATGAGCACAACAGAGATCACAGAAATCTCACAACGGTCGCCCTACCTTCAAGGTTTGTTCGTTTGTTTCCTTCCATCCCTGTATGCAGAACTTCCTTGGAGGTCCAGATGAGGAGTGGTTTAGGTGTGTGCACGTGGCCATTGAGGCTACTGCTGCTCCTGCTATAGCCGCACTACCAGCACTACAAGCTGCAGCAGCTCAAGGAGATGAGGAGGGGCTGGAGGACAGGCTGGCAGCAGTAGCAGCAGCATTGCAACGTATGCAAGCCCTGCTGGGACGCATGAGGGAAAAATGTGACCCACACATATATTACCAGAGGTACGACTATGATCAGCAGTGGCGCTGGTGTTTCTCGGCCTTCTTGTTTTTCTTAGGGTGGTTACAGGCTAGAGGAGCTTGCAAAATGATGTGTGCAACAAGGTGGACAGGTTAAGCGCAGTTGAAATGTGTTGTTGAGGGTGGGAGCATTCTGCACGTGCCACAGCACATTCGAGAGTGATGGACATACAAGATGCTGCAAATAACTAGTGCGAAGCAGTACGACTAGATACTTCTCCTTACCTCCGTAAACAAAGGGAACACACATTCTTGCTTTTGAGAATAGGGTAGTCTTCAGTCCTAAGCTAGTGCTATATACATTCCTTATGCTCAACTCATCTCAACTGAAGCAAAACAAAAGCCTGGCTGCTTTAGCATTGCTTGCATCCCGGTGGCGGGGCGCTTGTCAGGTTTATTATTTGCATGTGCCATGTCACGCCGTTGCATCTAGCCTCAGCTTGTGTGTGGCAAATCCACCATCGGCTGTGTGGCTTCGTGATTGTTATCAGGAGCCTTGTGTTTATGGCCTAGGTTTGTTTGGCCATCGGCATAGCTGGTCTTGCGATTTGATGGATTGATTGATTGATGTGCCATGTCAACTTCAATAGGAATGCTGCAACATGAAAGTATGGCCACTTGAGTGACTTAGGGCCAGGATGATTGCTGCCCAGATCCCATAATAACTGATTGCTCATGCGTGAAGAAATATTGTGATCCCAAAGTACATGTTTGTTATACCAGTTGTTTCACCACCACTGCTGCTTAGCAGTACGTACCACGCTGTAGTCAATAAAGAGGTTGATCGGAAGAAGAGTGGCTCTGGCGTCTAACTATAGCTGCTATCTCGAGCAGTATTAACACAAAGAGGTTGTGTGGCTTCATGATTGTGGTCAGAAGCCTGGTGTGGGTTTGCTTGACCATTGCATAGATCGTCTTGTGTTTTGTAACATTGATTGGTTCAACATATTATGACATTTCACCATATGCCATAGCAAAAAATGCCATAGGCCTCGCACCTCAAGCCGTCACAAAAAACTAGCAAGGTGGAACATAATATGGGTCGTCTTCGGCATTCAAGCATGACAACATTTGCCTAGACATGAGGTCAAGCAGCTAGCCAATGGGGGTAAGGTCGATTCAACCTACAGGGATGTGTTTTTACCCTGCACAAAGGGTCATCTTGCCATCTTGCATATGCTTTCCCTCTGCCTTGCCTAGTGATTGAGCACCACTTCTTGTGTGTCTCTGCTGTGGTGCTCTTCACCTTTATTTTCTAATCTGATATAATTGAAACTGCCCTGCTGTCTGCCTAGGGGTGAGGGTGACGCCATCTCACAGCCCAGCCATGTCATCCACAAAAGGAACTGAATGTTTGCATGGGGTCAAAACTGGCAAAAACGTGCTTAACTGTCGTTTTGTCTGTTTTTTGAATTTGAATTCTGGGCCTAAACCCTAAACCCTGAACCCTGGTGTGCATAATCTCTGGCTGTAGCAGTTAAAACCTGCACAGCTACAGCTCAGTTCGCAGTTTGGTGGCTTGTTCTGTGTGAGTGTTATGCATATATTGTGATAGTTGCAGCATGGATTTGCATTTGCAGCACAGACATAAGAGCTCTCCGGTGAATGGGCACCTTGTGATGGTGTGCACTCCTGTTCAGCTTCTTCATAGCATGTATACTGAGCCTGCTTGGCACTTATTGAAGGCCATGTGTGCCTCCGAGGCTTGAGTAGATGTTGGCTGTGCTCGTGCCACTGCGTTGGCACCCATGCCCGGCCCACTGCTTTGTACCTGATGAAGGCCGAAAAGGCCGAAACCGGTAGTGTGGCTGGTTGCGTGTAAATTCCCATGCGTTGAAGCTTCCGTGCGTGCGTATCTCACCCCTAGGCAGACAGCAGGGCAGTTACAATTATATCAGATTAGATTGAGCACCTCTTCTTGTGTGTCTCTGCTGTGGTGCTGTTCGCCTTTATTTGCTACTCCTATTCAGCCGGTCAAAGACTGAAGGCATATAGTATTGTTCCGCCTCTCTGTTCGCAACACCTTGATTTGAGGGGCCTATGGCACTTTTCCTACGGCATATCATTGAATGCTACCATACTCTCCGGCTACTAGACAACCCGTCTTCGATTCAACCTCGCCGGTTCTTTGTGGAGGCTTAAGATGCAGGGCCTAATGGCACTTTTTTCTATGGCATATCATGAGATACTATCCCTCTGCTGCGTTTAGGGTGCGCTTACCTATGTCTGGCTGGAGGAACAATGATCAGCTGCCCAATGGTTTGCTGTACGAGGAGGTGTGGCAGGAGCCTCTGAAACTGTATGGGGAGACTGGAGCGCAGTCCAGCATTCTACATGCATTGGACGCTGCTCTAGGGGTGCAACATGAATGTGGATGGTGAGTGGGAAGGTGGATTTAGGGTTTAGGGTTTAGATCTAGGATTCAGGGTCAGGGTTTAGGCTAAAAACCAAACCCTACTGAACATGCATTGTACGCTGCTTTAGGAGTGCAACATGAATGTGGGTGGTGAGTGGGAAAGTGGGTTTAGGGTGTAAGATTAAGGATTTAGGGCAGCAGACGCCTGCTTAATTAGCTCCGACCTACTAGAGGTTGAGGGATTACCTTGCGGGGTGGCATTTGTAACCCAACAGCGAGGTGGATCTTTATTGCTGCATTGTCTTCGCTCTCGTCGTCTTAGCTCTCAGTTTTGGTATCTCTCACACACACTAACAAACTGGTTGGAGTCAAATGGCGGGTGCTGCATGGTCCGAGGGCTGTGCAGTGATCTATCACATCTTCTAGCAAGGTGCCCAGCAATGCCTCCACATTGTGCCTTCAAAGTGTCTGTGCTGCATCATTCCTGGTGTATGCTGCTGCTGCTTCCTGCTGTATGCATGCCCCGCACCTCGCTGTTCTTTCTAGCAGCTTGAGGTACGGGGCCTATGGCACCTTTTTTGCTATGGCATACTCATGAAATGTAATGATAATAAGTAGTTGCTGCTGTACAGGTTGAGGGATTTCCTTGGCACCATGCGGTTTCACATGCCACCTCAGCACAGACTGTTCATCTGTTAGCTAGAAATTTCAAAATTAAAATGTTTGTGCTGCTTCCTGTGTATGCTGCTGTACAGGTTGAGAGATTACCTTGGCACCATGCGGTTACACATGCCACCTCAGCACAGACTGTTCATCTCAAAGTTGGAGGCAGGGGCTTCTGCTAGAGCTGCTGCTTTGAAGGCACGATCCAGCTGCAGAGAAGCGTACAATGATGTTATAGCAGAGCTTGAGAAGTTTCGCGGGCAGCATAGAGCGTTTGCAAGGAGCTACATTGCGCAATGGTCTAAAGCAGCTGGGCGGGAGGGTGAGAAGGGCACTGGAGGCAGTGACTTTATGCCAGCTCTGCAAGGCTACCGAGCTACTACAGCTGCACATAAGATATCATAGACAGCCGTGAGGTGGTGGGCATTTGATTAAGTCAGGTGGCTGAACTGGCCGACCGGGAAGTTGTAAGTGGGAGGGATTTGGGCACCAGAGGCTCTGAACTTAAGGGCAGCTCTAGTGCAAGGCTACCGAACATCTATGATATCTTGCTGCACATAAGATATCATAGATGTTCCTGAGGTAATGGGCATGTATGTTTGTTTGTTTATTTTTGTATTTGGCATAAAGGCAGTGGTGCTAGGAGCTGCTCTTGAGTTTATTTAGGGCTTGAATACTTTAGTTTGTGTCTTGATTAACTCAGGTGGCTGAACTGGCCGGGGCGGAGTTGTAAGTGCTGAGGGATTTGGGCACCAGATGCACTGATTTATTGGGCGGCCCCGCTCCCCGCACTCGAACCGTGCCAAATGCAGAATAGCGCGTCGTGAATCCTTAGATATAAGAACGCCTGCCGTTCCTTTCCGAGGCAAGTTCGATCCGTCCGAGCCCCGGGAATGCAAACCCCATAATAAGCGGGGCGCGGCACTCTTGTGAAACAAGAGTTGTTTGGGCAGCTCTGCAAGGCTACCAAGCCTTATAGTGTGTGTGTGTGTGTGTGTGTGTGTGTGTGTGTGTGTGTGTGTGTGTGTGTGTGTGTGTGTGTGTGTGTGTGTGTGTGTGTGTGTGTGTGTGTGTGTGTGTGTGTGTGTGTGTGAATCTTACATTGGCAAACCCATCAGCACGGGTGCGGTGCCACAGTTCACCACAGGGGTGGCAAAGCCACTAACACAGATAGAACCAGGAAAAAACTGAACACCATCCATCCACCAGTTGAACTCCATGATCATGCATGTCCAAGCAGATACAATGATGTAGAATACTGGCCCTGGAAGAGTGCACACACAATTTAATTCGTTAAATTTTTTGGTTTTTTGATTTTTTGGGTTTACCCCCAGCAACACAACAGCATATATACCAGAACTTTGCATATAGTAGTCGACACAGGTGCTTGCCAAGCTCTTTGGCTGGTTGTCTGGCTGCAAACTTCTTGGGTACAGGCCAACGTTAGTGTGTGGTCTTGAATGTTGTAGCTGTTGTTGTTGGTGTTGGCAATATGTACTAAATAGGTGGTGCGGCACATACAGTCCACATATCAGTTATACATATATATATATATATATATATATATATATATATATATATATATACAGTTGAAGATCTTGTCCACTTCATGTTGGATTGTAGAGTGCTTCACCCTGTCCGGGACGATTCCCCCTCTTCTTCAAGCCCGCCTCCTTACCAGGGCAATCCAAGGATAGTCATGTTAAGTTTATTCTCAATCATAGTGATCATGTGCAAGTTGTGAGGTGTATTTCAGCACTGAAGAAAAGGCGGGAAAGTTGTTTACAACTGCTTGACGATGGTAGAGAGGGTGAAATCATGCCTGAAGGTTATCTCCCCTTTGATTACAACCTATGGCGGATTATGGGACATGATATAGATTGATTGCATATGACTTTCATGTTACTGGGCACCTCTTAGGCATGGCTATGTACTGGTTAATAGTCTGTGTTAGTTCTGGAACTGCTGCTGCTCTGCGATTCTCCACATCTGGGTGAGAGTATTTTTGGCATAAAATGTATACAATGTTCTGGTGATATATGCTGTTGCGTTGCTGTTTGTTTGATGGATGTACCCAAAAAATCAAAAACCCAAAAAAATCAAAAAATAAAATTGTGTGTGCACTTTTCCAGGGCCAGTATTCTGCATCATTGTATCTGCTTGGACATGCATGATCATGGAGTTCAAACTGGTGGATGGTGTTCAGTTTTTCCTGGTTCTATTTGTGTTAGTGGCTTTGCCACCCCTGTGGTGAACTGTGGCACCGCACGCGTGCCGATGGGTTTGCCAATGTAAGATTCACACACACACACACACACACACACACACACACACACACACACACACACACACACTATGAAGAACAGGCTGTCAATATGGCGTCCAAAAAATGTCCAGGAATTATGGACAGATCTGGACTACATATGGACTGTCCAATGGGATGGAATGGACACTTGACAGCATGTCCAGTGGACTCTATCTGGACATCCTTTTGGACTCTATTTGGACATCCCCTTGACAGTCTGTTGGACACTTACTTGGACACCAACTGGACACTTACTTGGACACAAACTGGACACTTACTTGGACACAAACTGGACACTTACATGGACACAAACTGGACACTCACATGGACACATTCTGGACAGATTTGACAGCGATGGACATGAACTGTACATTCACCCTAGACACAACATCAGCTACCACTGCTGCTAGATACATCTTTCCTTATGCCAGTAAATATGAGTGCATGCTACTCATCACCACCGCTACCACTGCTGCTCGGTACCTCCTCCTCCTCCTCCTCCTCACTTGTACTGCTTGACCCCTCCTCTACCTCCTCAGCCTTCCGCTTACGACCACCACCATCCCTGCCACCCCCCCTGCCACGACCACCACCCCCCCTGCCACGACCACCACCCCCCCTGCCCCCCGCTGCTGCATCTGCCTCCTTTCCCCCAGCTCCCCCTGCTGCTTTGTTCCTCTTATTCTTCGCCGCCTTTGCATCTGCTTCCCGATCCCCCTTAAGCCGCCTTGCCCTTTGCTCAGCTGTCTCGGCTTGGGGAAGCTTTTTGCCATCCACCCCCTCACGCAGCTGCTGGAAGCTGGCTGACTCCGGGTTTTTGACTGCCTCCATCAGCCCCTGCATGCAGGAGGGTGCAGAAACACATGCAAAGCCATTCAGTATTCAGTCTACCGTTGCATGGCAGGAACACTGCTGAAATCCTACTGAATGCATGTAGATCCGATCCATGCAATGCCGGAAAAGGTACCATGTACAAGGCACGTTGCCTTCAGTATGCTATATGCACCAGCAAGGCTTGTGACAAAAGGGGGCCCAGGTCAGCTGTAGCATATGCAGACAAGGACACCAGCACCTCCCCAGATATGCTTTGCAAACTACAAATTAAGATATGTCCTATGCAGGTGGAACCTGTCTCCATGTACTTCTCTAAAAGCAACACTGACAGGTAGTGTAAGCCATATGCAGTACCAAAGTGGGTATTCCCACTGGTGTTGCATGGTTCCCAGTAGCAGCCAAAAGGTACTTAGAAACGTGCAAGAAGTAGATGTTTGACAAACCATGTTAGGCATATGGTGGACGGAGGCCAAGACTGGTAAGTGACAGCTTAACTGTTCATTGCCGATGCTCAGCAATACCAGGATCTCAGAAGTACAGCCAAAACCCCCATGAATCAGTGTCCCACAAATGTTACTACATGAAGCAACTTCAGGGCTTACCGGCTTGTTGGCTAGCAGCAGGTCAATCATCCCAGGAGATGCTCCACCCTCCTGTATCTCTGCCATCTGCCGCCTGAGCTCTGCAAGTGCTGCCTGCGCCCTAGGGTTCAGTTCCTTCGGGGGCGTCTTCTTGCCACTGCGGTTGGCGGCAGCAGCAGCAGCAGCACTGGCTTTTGCTGCTGCTTTGGCACTTGCCTTGCCTGCTAACCTCGCTGCTCGCCGTTCCTGTGGCTGCTCGTTCTCTGCTGCAGCTGGGGGCTGCATGGCAGTTGCACTGCCGCCTGAAGCAGTTTCCTGACGCCGCTTCTTTTGTCTGGGTGGTGGCTGGTCTGGGGTAAAACCATCAGGGTCTGACTCCTGCTCCTGCTGCTGCTGCTGGTGGTCAGGATTAAACAGTAACATGCCACCATCTTCTTCTAAACCAGCCCCACCCTCGGCCTCCCCTGTCTCCATCCCCTGCTGCTGCTGTTGATTGGAAGTTGGCGGAGCAGCTGCTGGCTTGGCCTGCATGCACCACCAAGACATTGTCGAACTAATCTTAGGAACCCCTCCCATTGCCAGTAGGCAGCACATGTTGCAACTGTGACAGAGACCAAAGACACATGTATAGATTGCAGGCATGCAGTGTCCATTGTGTATATATTGTCAATATACCTTCGTGACATATCCTTTGAGAATCTATTGCCGCAAGCCAATGCCCTTGTCAATCCCGTTGTCTTTGGATTAAGTGTACCTGTATAGAAAGGACATGTCTCTGCAATAATGCTCTTACCACAGATCCAGCCACAGATGTGAGCATAAAAAGGGAAGTCCCTTCATGACCATCCACACTGTCCATGCAGGGACCCTTGCATAAGGTTCCTTCACGCAGAACTCACAGCAACCATTAGCTCCACCCGTCTATCCTTACCTTAGTTTTCTCGACCTTCACCAGATGCTGCCTGCCATTGCCCTGCCCGTCCAAGGCATTGCGCAGTTGTGTCGCCAGTAGCTGCATATTTAGTGATAACAGCAGCAAGGGGGGTAAAAGCAATAATTGTTACTGAATGCACCACCAGAGAGGAGAATGCAATACTCCACTGTCAAGGAATGCTGGTCAATAGGCCGTACGACTGCAGGCAGAGACGACCAGAGATGCTAGAGCCCACAGGTGCTTATCACATGCTGGCACATCTGGTCAAACCAGGAACATTTTTTGAAAGCATGGACCTGCAGCCTAGAGGCTTAGATTAGAACGAACAGCACCAAGACAGGCCAAAAGCAGAGAAGCAGCAGCAGCATTGGCAAAGGACATAACAGCAATGGTCATGAGAAACAAGACATAACCCCACTAGGCCATACTGTCATGAGCCCATGGTGATTCCTGTAGCAAGGACGATACGTGTGCTCACTGCAACCCAAGACTGACTGGATGCATAGGAGTGCACGCACATGCCACAGAAGCTACTTGACTGAGCAACACTGTGGAAGTCCTCATGTACCTGCAGCACCCACAATCAGCAGAATGCAAGCCATGTTGGCCATGTGGTCATCAGGTTGCTATATTCAAGCTGCAGACTGGGCAATACGAACCACTGGCGATGCAACTTAATCTTACCCTATTAGAGCAACCCGCACTTATCCTTGGCTTATCGACGGCAGTGGCGGCTTCTCCTCTGTACGTCTCCCATAAATGGTCCCAAACCTCTGATTCCACGCCTCCGCCTCAGCTTCTAGGCCCTGCACCCTCTTCTCGTCGGCAGCCTGTATCACTGCAATGCCTGCTTTGTCCTTATGGTACTTGGTAATTGGCGTGTTACAGATGTTGGAAATGATCCTGCAAGCAATGCCAAACACAGCTACAGTTGCCCAGCTATAATATGGTGATGTGGCATGTGTTTAGCTTGTACAGTACACTGGTGCCTGGCCTTAACATAAAGCAACCGCTCTCAAGAGACAGTACGGACTTGAGGCAAACAGCAACCCTTTGTGCCGAGTCAGTAACCAAGTCTTGGTTGGGCTCAGTGACATGTGCAAACATTAGCAGTTATCCAGGTAACCACAGAATGCCCTAGCCAGCATTGTAATGATGCCATCATGTTTCTTGCTGCGGTACTATCTTGTTTGCTTGAGGTACATGTTGCCGCGCTCCTTGGGTGTTGCTGCACATGGGTTTTGAAAGTCAGCTGAGCATCTAGCACCCAATCTCACTTTTTGATGGTGAATGTTGACTTACTGGCTAAAGTCCCTGTTCAGGGTGGCTGCTGTCACTCCGGGCCTGTCTCCATACTTGGCCAGCAGCAAGGACCTGATGGCCTCTGCCACAGCCTCCCACCTCCGTTCCTTATCAGATGGCTTGACGAATTGGCCCTTGTACACACTGTCCTTAAAGTCCACTTGCTGAGTGCCCTCAGACTCAACATACGCCTGTGGCAGGCACAGAAGCCTACATGTTAGTATCAACCCCAGTAACAAACACACAAAAGCGCAGCACAAAGACATGTGCGGCCCCATGTCATGGCATGACATCAGAAAGCTGCACTGCATTTGAAGCTCTTGGGGTCAACATCGCTCCATGTCGCAGAGCAGAACTTGGTCTCAGGTAGGCATCGGCGAGCAATGGTGTACAAAGATGAAATTTCACCAGACCTCATCATGCAGCGCAAGTTACGCTTTTACTACATGCAAGGTCAGCCACCCTTGCACAGGCATTGGTGCATTCGTATTTGACCTAGCATAATGTGCTGCTTGGATCTTAAAGCAAGCACTTAGATCAGTGGTTGGACTCTGCTATGGCATGCAGTCTCTTCAGCTGCTTGATTACGTACACCTAATCAAGGCGATCTCCAACAGGGACAGCTCACCAGCTTGGTTTCCACGATTCTGGGCCAGAATTGTCTGATCAGGGACAAAGCGTCCTTGTGGACCTCAGTAGGCAGCGCGTCCTTCAACTTGGTGCCTGAACTCAGGTCCGTGTTAGTGCTGCTTCCGCCTGCAAAGAACGGTTTACCTTCAGCGGTCGACAAGGAAAGCGCAGATGCAGGTAAAAGGGCAGCAGCGAGTGTTAGACGGAGCGATGTTGAGCCGCTGATCCAGGCTGCATTACACCCTTGCGAAATGCAGGAGAAGCAAGAGCGCATGCTGAGTTGTACCCTCATCCTTAATCAAACCGGCCGTATGTCCTTTGGCTGTTTTGGGTCTCCAATGCACCACTATTTGCGGGGTAACTCACCACGCCTTTGTGCAGGGGCCCTAGCCTTCTTCACAAGCAGGTTGACCTTCAGAGTACCGGTTTCCTCATCCAGTTCAGTATGCTCATATGCAAGCCCCTGGAGAACAAGGTCTGCGATGGCTACCAGTTTGAGCAGGGCGCCGTTTGTGCTCTTGAACTGGAGAGTATCGCCGGGGCCCGCAGACAGGTGATCTCGCAGCAGTTCTTCTATATCAGACGCAGCGGAGCTGGCATCCTTTCCATTGTACACCCAGGATACAGGTATGGACTCGTCGCCACAAAGGAAGCCGATGAAGCGAACTCTTTTGCTCGCAGCCATGATCACCTCATATTGCGGCCAAACACGTAAAGGCTGCCTGCAGCAACCGCGCTGTGTAAAACGTGTACAGTCTTTCTGATTGGACGATACACCCTTCTCTTGAGACTATGGCTGGCCGGCTAAGACAAGTTCGGCGAAACTGTCAGACACTTGATGCTTGAATTCTGGGTCCCCGTGCAAAGCCCTACAAGTGACACACCCCACGATGAAGTGAGTCATTGACCAACGGGAGATGTGGCCCTGATTCCGGCGATACAATTCCTTCAATTTGCATTTCCGGACGCATCAAGTTGTGAGGAGGGTGATTGGGGCATGGTCACTTTGGCTTTGCCTTACCAGCAAGTCCTCATGGTCTATCCGCGTGTGGGCACTGAACGGCCAATTGTGTTCACTGAAGCGAAAATCATGAGCTTGCCATCAGTCAAATCTACGCTACAGCATGTCTATTTGAGGCTCTTGTAAAACGGTTCAACGCGTTGGGTCAAAGGATATGTAGCAGATGCCCTTGCGTGCTTCCCTGGACCGTCCGTATGAGACTACGTTGTTGTCAAGTTGATGTGGCTGTGACCACGCGTTTCAAGTACTCAGTCATGTGTAGCCACTGCCACAGCACACTCTTCACTCAGCCTTGCTGGATGGGAGCTATGGGGCTGACCTGCTCGCTCGGTAGAGCTGCGGACCGAGGCTTGGGCGAGCGATAGACAGCGAAAACATCAGCTGCAGCAGACCTTTATGCAAAGGGCAGCTGCAAGCGTAAGGCGTAGGCGTCGTTAAACGAAGATGCAGACTACACTGGCGCGTTCGAGCCTCGCAGAATTCCTCTTGCTGCTGGTGGGTTGGAGGAAATTGTCTCTGTGTCATAAAGGAGCGGGACCGCTCAAGTTGGAGAGTGAATTTGCACACGATCCTCATATTTAGAAGCATGTAGGAAGGACCATGTGGTCGCAAGGATGCTGCAATCCAGTATTGTAGAGGGCTATTTAGGGAACATCGACACTGCTGTAGCTATTGCTGTTTGGAGAAGTCGTCTCTTTGGCATCAAATAGCTCGACCGCTCAAGCTGAGAGTTTATGTTGAAGAGCTTCCTTATGTTTGGAAGCTTGTAGGAAGGAGCTTGGGCTGCAAAGAAGCTGCAATTTGGACTTGTCGAGGACTAAGTAGGACGCATTGACACTGCTGCAGCTAGTGCTGCTAGGAGAGTTTGTTCATGCAGCATAAACGAAGTCGACCGCTGAAGCTGGGGATTGGTTATGAAGAGCTTCCTTATGTATATAAGCTTTTAGGAAGGAGCTTGGGCTGCAAAGAAGCTTCATTTTGGACTTGTTAGGGGCTGTGTGGGGCGCATTGGCACTGCTGCAGCTGGTGCTGCTAGGAGAGTTTGTTCATGCAGCATAAACGAAGTCGACCGCTGAAGCTGGGGATTGGTTATGAAGAGCTTTCTTATGTATATAAGCTTTTAGGAAGGAGCTTGGGCTGCAAAGAAGCTGCATTTTGGACTTGTTAGGGGCTGTATGGGGCGCATTGGCACTGCTGCAGATAGTGCTGTTGGGAGAGTTTGCTCATGGAGCATCTTAGAACTCGACCGCTGAACCTGGGAGTGAGATTTGAAAAGCTTTTTTATGTATAGAAGCTTTCAGCAAGGAGCTTCGGCTGCAAAGAAGCTGCAACTTGGGCTTTTTTAAAGGCTAGGTGTTGTGCATTGGCAGTGCTGCAGATAGTGCTGTTGGGAGGGTTAGCTCATGCAGCATCTAAGAACTCCATCACTGAACCTGGGAGCTGGTTTTGAAGAGCTTTTTCATGTATAGAAGCTTTTAGGAAGGAGCTTGGGCTGCAAAAAGGCTGCATTTTGGAATCGGTAGGGGCTATGTGGGGCGCATTGGCACTGCTGCAGCTGGTGCTGTTGGGAGAGTTTGCTCATGGAGCATCTTAGAACTCGACCGCTGAACCTGGGAGTGGGTTTTGAAAAGCTTTTTTATGTATAGAAGCTTTCAGCAAGGAGCTTTTGGCTGCAAAGAAGCTGCAACTTGGACTTTTTAAAGACTAGGTGTTGCGCATTGGCATTGCTGCAGATAGTGCTGTTGGGACGGTTAGCGCATGCAGCATCTAAGAACTTGACCGCTGAAGCTGGGAGTTTTTTTTCTGAAGAGCTTTCTTATGTATAGAAGCTTGTAGGAAGGAGCATGTGTCTGGGCTGCAAATGAAGCTGCAAACGGGACTTGCTGACGGCTATGTGGGGTGCATCGGCACTGCGGTAATTAGTGGCGTTGGGAGAGTTTATTCATTTAGCATCAAAGAGCTCGACCGGTCAAGCTGAGAGTTGGTTTTGAAGGACTGTCTTATGTATAGAAGCTTTTTGGGAAGGAGGTTCCGTTGCAAGTAAGCTGCAGTTAGTTTGGACTTGGAGTAGAGGCACTGCTGTTGGTGGGAGTGTTGTGAGGAGCAGCCGTAGCTGTGGCATATATGAGATGGACCGCTGAAGCGAGGAGTTGATCTGAGCAGCCTGACCGCACTCATGGGCATTCTTGGGTTGGTTAACCATAATACCCGCAAGTTGCTGCTGGTGCGGGTTGGTGCATTGGGTGGAATGGGATTCGGATTGTGTGGTGGTGATGTTCTGTATGGGGGAAAGCGCGCGATAGACCAGTAGAGTATATTATTGAGCAGCATTTTTTACTTATTGAGCAGCATTAGGTTGGCTCGTACGGGCGCCCCCTTTAGTTTGTGAGGCCATTTTGTAATCGTAATCGTACCAGTCTGTGGCACCATGGTACTGTGGTGCCGGAACTCAGGGACAGTTTATTTGTTCATGCAGTCGTATGACTTGACAGTCTGATGCTGGCAGTGGCATGCTAGCCGCTTGCATGGTTGGGTTTGTGCAGCATTGTATGGGGCACGACTGGTTGGGCCCAGGGCTGCTGGTTCCATGGACTCCAGCAAGTGTATGTGAAACTTACATTGGCAAATCCTGCGGCACACGTGTAATCCGGACTGGACAAACTTAGCTTGCTGGCACTGATACTGATATGTTTGAAAGTGGGGTGCCGAGTGCTCCGCCACGGACTTCACAAGCTTTGACCCAGTGGTTGGTACCGATATGAGACTCATGTGCTAGTAAGCAGCTTCTGCCACGGTGACTATGACTCATCTCAGGGTGATTGTGGGCAGCGCATGCAACATGGAAAATGCACTCCTGGCAGTAGTAGCCGAGTGAGTGCAAATATGGCTACGACTTTGGATTAGACGCCGTATTCCTTTGACGACTACACACTGGCGGAAGACAGACCAGTCAGCTGAGTCCTCCTGCATGAAAGTGTACTATGGCATGCTACAAGCGCATACCCATTGCCCCGGGCGCCCGCCAAAACAACCATACAAGGAGATGTCTCGGATACTACTGCCGGCGAACGTCTCACAAGCCGGCCCACTGCACTAGCACCACCCAAGAGCACCCATTGGTCTAATGCATGCATGCCTTTGACAAACACCCCTCAACAAAAGTGGAGTGGGCAGATGCCCAAGAAACCGTGCATGCCATGCACTGCTCCCTGTCAGTAGAAAACATGCTTGGCTGCTGGGAGTTGATTCAACTCACAAATTTATGAAAACCAATCAGCTGCAACACATGATGCAACATCAGGGTTTGCCTCCACAAAGCATCACGGCTTCTGACACTACCTCACAGTTCATATGTACAGCATAACAGCAGAACATTCTCTCAGCTCTGTATCCGCATGCTGACTATTTGAGCATATCTCAGCTCACCACATGCTAATTAGCAGTACCTTCACACCTAGCCATATGAAAGGTCATCATCCATACTTGTACAATGGCAAGGTCGAACCCAAGCCATGCAGCACCCTCATTGTACACTCTCAAGCAGCTGCACTCTAGAGCCCCCCGTTTTGAAACGCAGAGGGGCGAATGCTAGCATCTGCCTGCCATCACCATCTTTGTACCTGTGAACAAACAAGGGTGCCTCTATGTTTTGGAGCAGTACAGGATAATCCAGGTCCTTAAATGTAAGGCCCCTGCTGCCCTGGTCTTGCGCAAACAAGACCATCTCGCAGATGTCTTGATCCTCATAAGGCTCCCTGTATTGGAAAAAATCTGCAATGGCAATGCGCAGATCCAGGGCCTCCCCACCAGCAACTTCCGCTGGCAGGTGCAGCCGCAGGTAGTACCGCACTTGTGCGGCATGTGGCCGCAACTCTTCTCCCACTACATAGGCCACAGTGACATAGCTGCCATCCCTAGTACGGCTGCGCCCATAAGCTGCTGATGTGGCATATCCACCTCCGGATAAGAACGCCCGGTGATGCTTATAAACCTCTATATAACCCCACCCAGTTAGCCACACCTCACAGTCATCTTGCTCCAGCATGTCCCTCAACAGCTTCTGCACCTTTCCTTGTAACTCCACCGGCCAGTCTAACCCCTCGCATCTTTTCCAAGGCCCAAGCAACTGCCCGCCGGACGTGAAGTCAGGGTCGAACAAGACACCAGCAGGTGCCTGCTCCTGATTCCTTTGTGCCTTGAATTCCTTCCAGGTCAGAAGCTGCTGAGGTGATGCAGATCTGGTTTGCTGGAGTGCACATCGGAGCATGTAATCCAGCATCATTGTCTTCTCAGGACAGCCGTGGGTACGGTACTTGGTTCTCCTCTTGTACTCGCCAATTAAGCGCTCAACCCACAGCTCGCCATACCGCCACGTCAAGCCGCGCTCCAGCACTTGCAGCGTCAGCCGGCAGCACAAGAGGTGTAGATTGTAGGTGCACAAGCTGGTGGATAGCTCCTATGGCAGGAGAAGACAAGACAGGCAAACAGAAACTAGATGAGAATGCCAACATGTTCAGTTGCTGACAGATTGCTGGTACAGCCCCCCACCTGCAGCTGTTTGCTTCATAGCGTGCTCTTATCAATCCTGTGTGATGGCCCACCAGGGACAAACCAGTATAAGACATGCATAGACCCATACCATTGAACTGAAGGCAATGCCTGAGCATATACCTGTCAAACTAGCATCAGCGACCCTACTTCAAGGTCCCAATTGATACACCAGCCACTTTTAGAAGGGCCACGAGCATTACCAGTGCCTTTTTGCAGCCACTCATGTGGAGCTGAAAGAAGTACACCAACAGCCAGGGTGTCCCCTGCTACAAACTGCATTATTAGTGGCTTGAGCAATCGCTGAAGCACAAATCCAGTAAGCAAGCACATTTGACAGCATGGGAAAAAGCCTCAAAGCAGGACAGGCCAATCAGCTACAACCATACACAGGTAAAACTGTCACTCTGCGATGAGATCAAAATCCGATTGTGCCTATGCATCCCTCAATGCCACCCACCTCTTGTGCAAGCTTGCCATACTCCAGCAACTCCTTCCGGGCTGCTAATGCTGCAGCTGTCATGACCGCCATGTTGTCAAACTTATCCACAGCCATATGGAAGGTGGCAAAGCGGCGCAGGTGGCCATAAGCCTTCTTCACCGCTTCAGGTTGGAGCACTTCGACTGCTGACTGCCTGTTTCGCCGGAAGATGAGGGGAAAGAAGCACTCAACTGCACGGGCACAGTCTTCAATCTGCCAGGAAGCCTTGTTGCCCATCACATCTCTGTACCTGTTGTTGAAGGATGGGTGAAGCTCCAGCCCACGTGCCCTGCCCTTGATTGTCTGTCGTGCTGCGCGGGGAATCAGGATGTCATTGGTAGGCACATTATTGCCGGCATCCTTTGAACACAACAGAGCACAAAAGGCATCAGGTCAATGTAGCGCTTAGCATACATAATGAGCAACCTTCAAAGAACAAACAACAGCCATATGAAAATGTGCTTGCTTAACTTGCCTGAAAAGGAGGCCAAAGTGAGCCTGCTCCCTTATGACATGGCTGGAAGAAGGACATGTCATGTAAAGTACCCGTGCAGATTGGTGGCTCCCCTCTCCAGCAGTCATTGGTATAAGAGGCTCACACTCAGCCGATATCAAGCAACGAACAGGCGCACTAAGCAGAGGGAAACACCTACAAGCGTACACACACGTGCCAGGAGCAAAAACCTTGGCAGCACAACGAAATGACCAGTCAGGCTAGCTATGGCCCAGGTGACAATGTCCCTAACTCACCTGGTCAGTGCCTGCTGATTTCTTCGCAAAGACTGCGTTCAGGAAGTCCTTGAAAACACCCAGGTAGAATGCATGGCAGAAGGGCACAATCCAGATCCTGTTGAAATCCACGTAATGAAGGCAGCGCACTAGAGGCGTATGCCCCTTGATGGCAGAAAGCCCATCATGTGCAACACCTACAGCAAAGGAGAAGACAGTTTTCTTCTTCACAAAAGTTGATATGTGACACCTTTGCCACAACTTATGTTCAGTTATTGTACGTGTGGAGTTTGCAACAAAGCCAGAGTTAACAGACCTCATGTTGGACGATCCAAGCTGACTTATCTATCATAGGGACAGCTGCTCCAATAGCGACATTGGCTCCACTTCCCACAGGAGCAGCAAACCTTCTAATCATTCTGCCAATCACTCCCCTCCAAGCTCCCTCGAAACTACAGATACATTGTATGGCAAAGAATATATCCAGCTCGACACATCTGTTCTGACTGGTTGCATGTGTACTCACCGGCTTCGTATGTCACGCGCTCAACAGCAGCACGGGCCACTTGCTGCTCATGAGTGATCATCCTCGAGCTGTCATTGACACCCATCTGGAAGCTGCAGCCGTTGTGGTGGCCCTTGGTGACCTCAGCAGGCTTAGAGTATCCCAGGTAGCGCACTACAGTGTCGCACATTGTCCCCATCAGCTTGCAGAATGCGCATGCGAAATAGGCTGTCCAAGAGGCCACTGCATACATCAGTTTTGCTCGTGCAGGGGAGTCTGCATAGATGCCAGTCAGCATCACCATGTGCCGGAAAGCAGCACCTGCAGCGACTCTCCCAGTCTCGGGGTCTCGTTCAGCAGGGTGGATTTCAACCCCATGTTGAGGAGGTCCTGCATATGCAAGAGCAAGCAATACCATCGTTACCAGTCTCATGTGTACACCAATGGAGCCAATATGCAGTCACCTTGAGTACAACTCAGATGTCTTGCACCAGAGCATTACAGAAATGATGCAAAGCCCTGCCATACCACTCCATAGAGCCCATATTACGTTCAGGCTAGAGAAGCAACATCCACCCATTGCTGGTGCCACAGAGTTCATGGTGCTCATGCCATCAAGGCCTCTATTGCTTCTTGCTTCCAACAGACGCCCGCATTTAGACCCATGCTTCCCTGTTTTTTAACATACTCTTTGACCCCTGCCCCTTGGCACCCATGTTCCCATTGAACTTCTGCTGCCCTGCTGCTGCAAACATTGCGTTACTTACCTCCTAGCTGATTGCCTGCAACATCTGCATTCAGTTGTTCTGCTCCTGGCTTGGGAGGACCCAGGCGCTCCAAAGCAGCAGCTAGGGGCTCTAGGAAGGCATCCATGTTGGGCGGCTCATCAGGCCCTTCAATGCAGAGTACAAGCTTGTGCCACTTCCTTTTGAATGAGTCACTTCCACTGAGGCCCCCATACCTACAGCAATGCAATTGGCATTTAGTGTCAACGACGTTCGAGGACAGCTTTTCGCATGCAATTTGTTGCTTCAACAAAGATAGCGCTGTAAGCCCAGCAAAGGAAAACACAAGTACTGCCACCTGCACATGCGCACATCTCTGCCTTGACGCTGCCAAGCCAGCATTACAACCAGACTTGATCTACATAACAAAAATGTTACCCTCAATCCCTTAGTGACCTGCAGAAGAAAAAAGAACAAAGGACAGCTCAGCAAAATGTCATGCAGTACCACAGTGCCCAAGACCCCTTAAGAAGGCGTAACAAGGCGGCACACTAAGCTGGGTTACCTCAGAAACATCAGGCCAGTAGCGTGCTGGGCAAAGTTGTAGGGCTCCGCATAATCAAACCCTAACTCTATGCTGCCGTTGTTCCTGTCATCTATTGCCCCAGCAGTTGCTTGCACCATCCTGCCATGCTCTGGTGAAGTCCAGTAGCTGCCAACGGATGTCTCCCGTTGCTTGCGAAAAGCAATCACGAACTCAGGGTCCTGCATAAGCTCCTTGATGGACGTTTCAGGGTCAATGAACCAAAAGCGCTGCAGGCACAAACACCAGACATGCACTTCTCAGAAAGCGTTACATGCACCTTCATTTGGGTTGCCAACTACCCAAGGCGTGCGCAGCAGGAGGCAATGCAAAGAAGCACCTCCTGATAACACCTGGGCCTGGTATGCGCCATTATTGAATTGCTGTCGATCATTTGTTACATGAATGTACCAGTCAGCTGCATGCATTGCGCCTGCAAAAGGTGCAGATCATTGCATCAGACACCTTCCAATAGAGCAAAGGCTTCCAAGTTTACAGTCAATTCTCTGGTTTGCAACGCAATGCCTGTAAAAAATCTCGCCAATGTAAGGTTGATTCACTGGGCCAACACTTACCCTGACAGGGATGAGTTTCCCCTTTTGAAGCTTGAACCGCTTGCCCTTGCATCTTGCACAGCTGTCTTCTGAATGCTGCTTCCATGCAGATTGTGGAATTGGCTCCCACCCAGTGCAACCCAGGGGACAGGAATGCCACTCAACAGAGCTGATGGCCTGGACGTTCAGAATGTTCTTCATGAGGTAGTAGCTAGGAGGAAGGAGGCTGCCCTGCAACACACAAAAGGAAAAAAGATGAGCGCGGCCAGTGAGACAGCAAAGATACACAAATTGACCTATACGCTGCTGATATGAACAGCATGCATGCTGCCCGCCATGAGACGACATGATCAAGACCTTCACGACATACTGAACCTGAGTTAGCTGTGTGAGTCTGTTGGGAAAACATGCTACCCTTCTACTTCAATGAAGTGATCGCCCGTACAAGGCCTGAGCATAGGTTCAAAAGCTCCTTGCCATGAATCACTGCGATCAGCAGGAAGAACAGCACGAGAACTCACTGTAAATTGCCCACCTTAGGAAGGAAGATCTGGCAGAGCAGCCCGAGCATAGCTTCAAAGGCTTTGTCAGTCACTGCATAGTCTGCCTTCCAAGCCATAAGGTAGTAGACAGATTGCAGGATTGTCAAAGCAGCCCCCTCATACAGCTTGCGTTCTGAATTGGCTTTGTACCAGTCTGTCTTTGAGGAGAACTTTGGGATCTTGTCAGGGTGATCATACTGATGAAGGGGTACTTCTTGCTGACCCCCGCCTGCCCACTGCCACTCAAATTCCCCTGCAGCTTGCTCTTCACTAGTGTCGCTGCCAGTTTCACCTCTGCCTTGCTGCTCCTCCACGCACAAGCCCTCGTCTTCAGATACTTCTTCCCCACTTGATAGGCCCTCATCACCCTCATCACCGTCACTGCTGAACTCATCAGCTAGCTGCTGCTGCCGCTGAAGAAGCGCACGGACTGCCTGTTGCTGATCCTCTGACATTTGCACCTGTAACCGATTCTGTACTGCAGAAGAGAGCCTAGCCACAGTTTCGGCACGGCGTTGGTCTTCCTCTTCCTCCTGGGCGTCATAGAATTCTTCCTCTGCAGCAGGCATACAAAAAGCAATGGGGTTGGAGGGGACAACTAGCGCACGCACTTCTCGAATCTACGTTTGCTCTTGCAACATTTGCTTCGGTCCTGCAATATCTGCTTTGGCGTTAACTTGATTGACTCAATTCGTCCCTGCTTGTTGGAGAATACCCACCCTCTTCCAGTTCCTGACCCTTCAGCACCATCAGCATACATGCCCTCATAAACTCCACCGGATGCATCCCATGCGTCCTCAGGATCTTCAGGCGACAAGGGATTGGCAGGAGGCGTGCACTTTCCTAAGCCATGGTGCTTATACCATGCGCTCTGCTTCCGACCATCCCATGTTTGACAAATTGTGCAATATCGTTCCTCTGCACCATCATCCCTTGTCCTTTTCTGTGCCTGAAGGAACCTGTTGAATCTTTCGCCGGACTGCGGCACCATGGTTCACCGCATGGGTAGCACAGTGCAACCAGCCCGTCTGACACAACTTGCACTAGATTTTGCATGCGAATGACCTTCCTGACCTTAAAGATGGTAATGCAGCAGAAACAAGAGTAAAAACACACATCGCCGCAACACCGCAGGAGTCCAGTGGACACTTGTCGTCACCAGGCACCGCTTGGACGTTATCTGGGCCGTATCTTGACTCCTCGTTTGTCATAGTGACACACACACACACACACACACACACACACACACACACACACACACACACACACACACACACACACACACACACACACACACACACACACACACACACACACACACACACACACACACACACACACACACACACACACACACACACACACACACACACACACACACACACACACACACACACACACACACACACACACACACACACACACACACACACACACACACACACACACACACACACACACACACACACACACACACACACACACACACACACACACACACACACACACACACACACACACACACACACACACACACACACACACACACACACACACACACACACACACACACACACACACACACACACACACACACACACACACACACACACACACACACACACACACACACACACACACACACACACACACACACACACACACACACACACACACACACACACACACACACACACACACACACACACACACACACACACACACACACACACACACACACACACACACACACACACACACACACACACACACACACACACACACACACACACACACACACACACACACACACACACACACACACACACACACACACACACACACACACACACACACACACACACACACACACACACACACACACACACACACACACACACACACACACACACACACACACACACACACACACACACACACACACACACACACACACACACACACACACACACACACACACACACACACACACACACACACACACACACACACACACACACACACACACACACACACACACACACACACACACACACACACACACACACACACACACACACACACACACACACACACACACACACACACACACACACACACATGCTTGAACCCGTACCTCAGTGGGGAGTGAGAGCAATCCATGAGGACTTGCTAAGCTCCGGTAGTATGTGTGCTCGCTGCTTGCCGATTTGTCCTCATACTTGTTTCATATGATCACCACTTGAGTGGATGAGTGTCATGGGCTGCCGGCGTGCGCGTGCCCAGCCGGACCACGCACTTTCATGCTGAGCCAGCTTGGCCGCTCTGACGTGGGCTTGCACTTTCGGCGTTGGGACATCACTTAACGGTCTGTATTTTGGTAGTGGTGGTTGCATGTATCATTTATGTCGCCTAATGGCGGCCGTGTTTTGCGTGGCGCCAAAGTGTGCGGTCAAAGGTTACACAAGCAGTACTCTGTACTTTGTTGTTTCAAACTGTAAGCATTGCATTTGTGCATCTACAACTGGATCTCTAAACCTGCTAGAGTTGCTGCTATACTGCGCATTGTACTCCATGATTGCAGCCGAAGCTCACTCTTTCGCTCTTCGCATGGCACGCGCAGCCTATTGAGTGCCGGACCCTGCAGCCTGCCCTAAAACACCCGAACATCTACGTGAATACTATACCGAGGCCGATTGTGTTATAAGTGCGTTGCTCGGTCTTTGCTGTGTCCTTTTTGCTGAAGTTATAGTCACGCCGGGAGACATGCGCTCGGTAGCGGGAGCTGCACTTCCGCGCTCTGGGAGGTCGCACAAGGCTCTAAGCTGCCAGGCCAAAACATCAGCCCATAATTTGCATCCTCGGACGGGAAAAGGCGTTGTGCGTCGCCATGCGGATCCGTTCAGTGCGGTAACGCCCCACCGTGGGTTTCTCCCGGGGCAAGCCCCTCTGCTCAGGTCTGAAGATTCCCCGCTGTATGCGCATCGTACTTGTGCTTTCACTGCAATCTATCCAAATTTACTACAGAACATGCGGATGCGCTCATTGCAACTTGCATGGCTGACCCCTGGCTCTCTCCCATCCGCAGACTGGAGTCCCCTGGATTCCAATCTTGGGAAGCGGCATTGGACGAGCTTCCCAAGCTCGCAGTAATTGCTGGTAAGTAAGCCCGCAGACGCTGAGGATAAGAGCTCGTAAAACTCCTAACCTCAGTGCTTCTTAGTTGTGTAGCTTTTTATGCCTGCAAATGGCTCGCTGATATATTGCCAATACATGTTGCTGGTGCTTGCAGGAAAAGCAAGGGAAAGTACGCAGAAGTCTACAAGATCTTCCCACATTCCCTCTGGAAGACCTTGGCTTAGGACCCTACCTGAGCATCCAACTACCCATACCCGCAGCAGCAGGAGGAAGAGCAGTGGCAGCAGGTGGTGTCCTGCCAACATCTGATGCATCTCTTCTTGTTCCAGCTACTCCTGAGCTATGGCGGGCCTACTTCCTGCTGACATTCCTTGCTCATGTAAGGAAAGTCTGACATTCCGTGTTCATATTGCTCGAGTTAGCAGCTAATTAGACGCAAGAGCCATTCTGATTTCGATTGTGAAGTCTTAGATAAAGTGCATGGGGGTATGCGTTTCGGCCTGTTGGCCATCATCAGATCCGATTTTCTGATATCCTCATTTCATCTGCAGGAACACTTGACTGCTTGCTAGCCCACACACCAGCAAGATGGCTGAACGGCAATAATGCTTGGTATCATTCAACTCTCATCGACATGGCACCATGAAATCACTTCTGCAGCCAACAGCAGCGCTTGTTGTACACTTACCGGTATACACTTTTCAGTCATCGTTTGGTGCTTCTGCAGGCCTACCTGTGGTGTGATGGCCCTGGAGTCCCTCAAGTCCTACCTGCTGTTTTGGATATGCCACCTGTACTGGTCTATGCTACATATAACCTGTTGAACTGGAGGCTCATAGCTGACCCGCTACCAGCAGCACCCATACCACCATCAGCAGCAGCAGCCGCAGCAGCAGCGTCAGTAGCAGCAGCAGCAGCAGGGTCAGCAGCACCCGTATCCGGAGCAGTGGAGGAACAGCCAAAAATAGAACTTGGCAATGTGGTATGCCTACATGTGAGTAAGGTGTAAGGGCTGCAGCATCAATCAATCAATCAATCAATCAAAAACGCAAGACCAGCAATGCCAATGGCCAAACAAACCTAGGCCACAAACACAAGGCTCCTGATCACAATCACGAAGCCACACAACCGATGGTGGATTTGCCACACACAAGCTGAGGCTAGATGCAACGGCGTGCACACCAAGGGGAAACAAACACCACCACTAAAACCCAAAACCTGCTCCACTTCCATCACACATGGGTGGCGGGGAGGCAGCAGGATCAAGCACCACCCTAGTAGGGGCTGGAGGTGGCTCCCACCACCTAGGTACTGGTGAACCACCATCCTCCCAGCCACTGAAAGGCACCACATAGCGCTCCACATGCTTATCAATAGCTTGCTTAGTGCGCCTTCTACACCTCACTAACCGTTGGCTTTCCCAAGGGTGCGTAAGATCCCACAACCTCTTCCTCCAAGCACTCTTAATCTGACATGAAGCCTCCCAGCTCCCCTCATCTTGACCAAGCACCTTCAGATCTGCACACACGCATTTCTCCCAGGTATGGCGAGGCCTACCCACTGGCCTCGTCATGTCACCATGTAATGAAGAGAACAACGCAATATGCGGCAACCTGCCCTCCTCCATGCGGCCCACATGCCCCAGCCACCTCAGCCTATTTGCTGTGATGTATGCTGACAAGGTGGCTACCCCACATGATTTCCTGATATGCTCATTGGTGTGCCGATCTGACAGCCTGACCCCCAGGATGCTCCTAAGGCAGCTAGAGTGCACCCGCTCAAGCTTTTGCGATTGCACTTTGGTCAGGGACCAACACTCACTCCCGAACAGCAGAATTGGCAACACATATGCCTTGTAACACTTCACCTTCGTAGCCAATGACAGATGCTTGGTACCCCACATCTTTTCAAACTGCTTAAACCTCCCCACAGCCTTACCCCTCCTGATATTCAACTCCACATCCAACCTGCCATCAGTCACAAGCACACTTCCCAAGCATCAACCAATAGTGAATAGTGAAGGTTAAGTAGCTCCTCCCTGATAGTCGAGGTCTCTTATCAACTGCTGCGGACAGCACTTTGTGCTATGCACACTTTACTAACATCAGTCAATGCCAGAAACCGCTTGCATTGCAGGAGGAACCGCTTGTATTTCGGCCAGGGGCTGCATGTTATGTGCCAACAGTGCACATTAGAAACACATTCCAACTTGTCCTAGAATACAATTGAGGGATGACAAACCAAAGCCAACACAAGGCTTAAGGGGTTGCAACAGATTCAAACTGACTGACGGATCTTGTGGCTGCTGACAATGTATGTTAACGCGCCATTTCTAACTTGTTGTGCGCTAGTGACCAGTTGACCCAGTCAACAGAGCAGCAAGCCAAGCACTTAATCGCCCTCAGGGTCCTGCTCTTTGTTGAAAGGATCAGCCAAAGGTAAAAGCTCTGTTTAACCTTTACACCAAGGAACCCTTTTTACAACCCCACGCTGGAGAACAATACACGGTCTCCTTGTAGATCTCTGTTTCTCGAAGGATTATCATGTGGGGCCTTGAGGCCCCAGGCAAGAAAATGGCTCATGTGTGCGACTGCTCGCCCACGGCACCCTGCCCATTTGTCCCGGTCGGCTACTGCTTTGATATATGGAAACTCACACCTTGGCTGCCATTTGCTCTACGCTCCTCTTGCATGAGGATCTAGGTTGAAACAGAGAGTGAAATACATCTATAGGAATTGAACTTTGCTCAACTAGGCTGGCTTTTGTTCTATCTTGAAGGCAAATTATGGTCATCCTCTCGCCAATGCGGCAGATTACAGGTTACAGATAACCAAATGACCCCAGTAAAGTGGGGCGCCGGTAGGGGCAGCGCTGCCCACAAGGAGTTGACTTAGGCTCCAACGGCATACTACTCAAAATCCCTGTTCAAGAGTCTGACACTGGCTGCCATCAGCCCTCTTTTTGATCCCTTGCTAGCCAAGTATGTCAGGCCTACTCCTCATCACAATAACGGTGAAAGCTATTGTCGTGGGATCCGCTCATTGGTGTGTTTGGTATGTTGGACCTGGCAGCCCTTTTGCCGGTTGCCACACCTAAACCCTAAACCCTAAGTTATAGCTGTGCAAGTGATCGCCTACTAGTGTTTGGTGTTTGGTGTGTTGGACCTAGAAGCCCTTTTGCCGGTTGCCACACCTCACTGCTTGTTTGTTTCCTTCCATCCCTGTATGCAGAACTTCCTTGGAGGTCCAGATGAGGAGTGGTTTAGGTGTGTGCACGTGGCCATTGAGGCTACTGCTGCTCCTGCTATAGCCCACTACCAGCACTACAAGCTGCAGCAGCTCAAGGAGATGAGGAGGGGCTGGAGGACAGGCTGGCAGCAGTAGCAGCAGCATTGCAACGAATGCAGGCTTTGCTGGGACGCATGAGGGAAAAGTGTGACCCACACATATATTACACAAGGTAGCCAGGGTGCTTCATTGTGAGGATTACTACTCTGTTCTCTTATTACAATAGAACACATTATTTTAATATGCATAGAGAGAGGACTACGCAGAGAAGGGTGGAAAAACACACCAATGCATTAAAAGGAATATCACCGCTCCCAGGCTTGCCAGCTGGGCCCTGTGGTCAATTCAGACACATGTGGGACTTGGAGATTGAGAATTTGATTGTATCCTGCAGAATTGAACCTTAAATGTTTGTTGTTGTTGTTGAACATGTGTTCACTGGCTCAATCCGCAGGGGGCAGTCCTCAGAAAGCAAGTTCTACAGCCAGTTATCGAGAGCAGTTGAGATACAGCCCTTTGGATGGTCGGCAATACTGGTGTGACTAGACTTGCCCTTTGCATTCTAAGCATTCCTTATCAGTGGTAGCAGCAATGTCGATCAATACAGGAATTTTGATCACAGTTCACATTAAATGCCCCAACACAGGGCATGTAACACAGGGAATGTTGCGTTGCAAACCACAAGGCAAGCTTCACAGGGGGTATCCAGCAGGGAGCTGCAATGTCACACAGCCACTGTATGCACTATGAGGAGGCATGCATTCAAGTGGTGGTGCAGATAGTACCTGTGGCTGCAGATCAAAGTCTGTGTTTGCTCCCACCTGATCTGACATGGCAGTTCCCGTGCTGATTGCTGATTGCAGGGTCCGCTTACCCATGTCTGGCTGGCAAAACAATGAGTTGCTACCTGAAGGCCTGCTGTATGAAGGGGTGTGGAAAGAGCCTCTGAAGCTCTATGGTGCATCAGGAGCTCAGTCCAGCATCATGCATGCAATTGATGCTACCTTGGGCGTGGAGCATGAGTCAGGATGGTGAGTGGCCAAACCATGGTTTAATGACAGATTACATGTTGCGGCCCCCCACAGGGGCCACCCTTAATGGAGCCAAACTAGCTTCGAGCATGGTCGAGGCATGCTGGGTCTGCTAGTCTTTCTCAAAAGGAACTTACTAGGTCTGCAATACTTGCTAGCTGCTGGTTTGGTGTCAATGCACTCTGGTATGCCTGGAAAACCCCAGAAGCTAGGGTTGCATTGGTTCTTGTGCCTGAAAATGCCCTTGCAGATGCAAGAGAGCGGTTGCTTTGCTCCAGGCACTCATGCCCAATGTATCTGCAAAGCGAGCATGGAGGCAGAGCTTCGGATGCCCATCTCTGTATAAGTTAGAGCTGACGTGCACCCAACCATCTCCAACTCATCCCCTTTCACCAGCCACTGCGCCCGCTTCCGATTTTTCCTTGGAAGCCCATACTGAACATGTAACACGTGTTATGGGGTGCCTCCCCTTGAGGCCATATTTAATACTTTGTAGCATGTATCTAACTTCTTGTTGTTGCAGATTACTGCTAGAATTCATGACATGCCATAGCAAACAGTGCCATGAGCCCCGCACCTCAAGCTGTTACAACAACAGCAAGGTGAAACTTGATTTCTGCATAGCAAGGTGCCCAGCAAGGACTTCAATATATCAACCTGGGCCCTGAACTGAGGGCTGAATATACCTGTGCTGCTTCCTGGTGTCTGCTGCTGTACAGGCTGAGAGATTACCTTGGCACCACGCGGTTACATATGCCACCTCAACACAGACTGTTCATCTATGAGCTGGAAGCAGGGCCTTCAGCTAGAGTAGCTGCCTTGAAGGGCGGAAGCAGCTGTAAAGAGGCGTACAATGAAGCCATCACAGAGCTTGAGAAGTTCAGGGCCCAGCATAGGGCGTTCGCGAAGAGCTACATCGCCCAGTTGTCTGCAGCGGCTGGGCGGGAAGGGGACAAAGGCACAGGGGGCACTGACTTCATGCCCGCGCTCCAAAGCTATCGGTTGACTACGGCTGCACATAGGATTTAATGCAGTATGAAGTGTTTTAGGATTGAAGGAGGCGTTTTTTCAGGACGGCTTGAGGTGCGAGGCCTATGGCACTTTTTAGATGGCATATCATGAATGTAATAATGAAGGACGCGAAGCTGTTGACGTTGTTTAGCACTTTGTCGGCAAAGAGGTCGTTGCTTGGAAAGACCGGATGTTGCCCCAGCACACCGCCATTAGCTAGTCGTCACGCTGAGTGTCAGCCTTCCCGCAATATCGTGTCTGCGAGGGAAGGCCCGGAGCGCGCTATAAAAGCATCAGATACAGCATTCAAAGAGACCAGTGGTCACTCGAGTGATAACCTGTACCCCAAAGCCCTAGGCCAGCGGTTGCTTACTTGCTTCTTCAGGTCTTGGTGCTTCCATGCGTACATGACTGTCTACCTGTCCACTGCGAAACCATCATATGCATTACCTAAGCCTGCCAAAAATGCTGGGCGAGGCACGCTAGTGGTCACACTCGAGGCCATCCCTTTCGTCCAACTGCTCTTGGACAGAGTGTCTGTATGTTTTGAGGGGAACCCCTGGTGCACTTTAAAGCTGCTATCGTTTCTTATTCGGCACCCTCGTCCATTGAGAAAGCCTGACTGATCCCCCGTAGTCAAGCACCATGGCGGAGGAGTCGACCCAGAGTTCAGGGCTCTTCTCAGTCTTTATTCTGAGCATCTATACCCTGGTGCTATTACCGTATAGTATATACTACCTATGCGGCACTGAAGATGACACCGCTCAGCCAATTGCAAAGGTAGCCTTGGTGTGCTGCTTGAGGACCGAGAGCGCCCGCCGGACTCTGCCCTTTGCAACGCCACTTCTTTCACGCAGAGCAAGAAGCAGAAGGAGTCTAAACTGTCAGCAGCAGCAAAGCGATTAGGCACCAAACGTAAGGGGCTATACAACTTTGAGCTTCGTCCCAGATTTTAGCAGGCTCCAGGCTCAGAGCAGGAGCAGCAGTCATGCCATGCACGTCAGTCTCATTAAAAGCGCCGGGTTGTGTCTGCACCCGTTTCCAGGCCATCCCATGTGCTGTGGACATATATGGGCAGCATCCTAATTGAGCTGCAGCAGTGCCCTGTTGACTGGACCCCTTCAGGTAGTAGCTCAGGAACTTTTTTAGGTCATGTCTTCAGTTTCAGATGCATGTGCGTACATGAGGCAGAAGCTCCTTAGCTGTTATCTAGTGCTATGTATCCAGACTTCTGCCAGAGCCAGGTCTGTATGTGGCGCCAAGCTGGCTCAACATACCTCCTGCACAGCAGTAAGCTTCTTCAATAGTGAGCACCCAGGGAGGACCACAACCAGCTTGAGCAGGATTTGTGGGGTAGCATCTCATATATTTCGTTGACCCGAGCTGACCCTCCCTTATAGGGGCTGATGGTATCCCTTAACTGATGGGTAATCTGCTTGTTGCTGTGGTTGTTCTTACAGGCAACTTGACCCTCATAGGCCTGTGGGTTGTATGGTTGGGCATTCTGTGGTACACACAAATGAACATGAAGGACCTAAAGCCGTTCGATCCCTTTGATATCCTGGGGGTGGAGCATTCAGCATCAGACAGGGAGATCCGCAAAGCATACTACAAGCTCTCAAAGGAGTATCATCCAGATAAGGTGCGTGTGGAGACTCGATTGGACAGCACATGCCATCGCAACAGCAGCAGGGTGGCAAATGGCCTCAGCCAGTTGTTAGAGTGGATAAGAACCGAAGGCATGCTTCGAGGGGGAAGCATCGCTTTTCCCATCGAAGGTGGCAGGGGCGGAGCAGGGGTGAGCTTCAAATGGCTGGAGAGTGGTCAGTCTGCTGCAGCTGCATGTCATCAGCGGGCCATGGGAGGAGCAGACTCCGGGCACCTCTTGCAAGGCATGCACCAATCCTGAACCTCATGCAATGTTCCTGTGCTATGCTTGCTGCTTGCAGAACCCTGATCCTAAGGCTCACAAATATTTCGCTGAGTATGTCACGAAAGCATATCAAGCATTGACCGACGAGGTCAGCCGTAAGAACTATGAGAAGTATGGCCATCCAGACGGACCCCAAGGCATGAATCTAGGCGTGGCTCTTCCAGACTGGATACTCCGTAAAGACAAGAAGACAGCCCCATTGATGTTGCTGGGTCTGGTGGGCTTTGGCATTTTGCTGCCGCTGTCGTTGATCAGCTGGTACATGCTCACCAGCAACAAGTATGTTGGGGCGAATAGGATCTACCAGGAGACCCTAGCGTTTTACTTTTACGACAAGAAGCTTGGCATCAAGGAGTCGCAGGTACGTGAATCGTTAAAGCGGTGGCTATGGTGATGGGCATGCCTTTGTTCTTTGGGAGTTCACACACTATGGGTTGGGTTTAGGTTGCATAGTGCGTAGGTATGCCAATGTATGGATAGCTGGCGTGGATCGTGAGGCGCAAGCGCATGTTGGTATGTGGGCGAAGAACCTGAGCAGTAAGGGAATGACAGGCAGGCGGGCTAATCATGAAGATATGAATGTCATTGTCTCAAAAATTGCCACAGATACCAGCAGGACCCATTTCAGGGAGAAATGGGTAAGGCAACATGGTGTAAGGGTGATTTTAGGGTCGTTTTTCCTTGTTCATCCTTGGAAGCCACCCACTTGGTTTGCAATCAGGCTGACTATCCTGTCCTGCAGGCAAGGTAAAGGCAAGATCAGTGTAGCAATTGCTTTGCGCTGGCTCAGGCACTCCCCCTGGTCAGCGCCAGTCACGCTCGCACACCCATGGTCTAGCATGGAGCAAGTATAGGATCAGTAGGAGGTGGTGGGAGGGAGGGCACCTCTGCGCGGGGTGCGGTGGGGGGACACCTAGTATGGACGCAGGGGTGGGGGCAACCTAGTATGACTAGTTGGACCTTGTTTCGCAAGTGCACAGGCTATGCGTATTGTGCGGTTAATGCCACCCGCTAGCAGCACCAGTTGCGTCTGTACCGCCTATTCTCCGTACTTTCATGTCTGCATAGAATGTTCTTGAAACAGACTCATCACCCCACTTGTAAGACACTCGGCTTTATCAGTGCCTTTGCTGTAGCGAGCCTCCCTACCATTTATTCTGCATGTATTGCTTGCCACTTTTACCAGGCACTGGTACGCATCCCAGAGACTTTGATGATTGCCCGGGAGTTCATAGACCTCTACACACCTGCGGACCAGCAACAACCGATGGACGAGCTGAGGAAGCTCGTCACGCCTTATTACCAAGATGTCATGGCTAAAGACAAGAAAGGCTTCTGGCAGCGGAAAGCATCGGTGGTAAGTTCCGTAGGCTGATTGGCATTGTGGCCTTGTGCTATGATCACAGTGGGTAAATAAACATGCACACGTGTGGGGGCTGTCATTGCAAGTGGCAAAGGCTGGGGCATATTGATATGCAAAGGGCCATGCCGCTGGACAAGCAAATTTGTAGACAGTCATGTACAAGCACAGTGCAGGTGCCCATAGTACTGTGAGCCTGGTAGTTCATGTCCATTGCTTTGGATTTCCAGGGGGCAACCCAAGTTTGGACTCACACAAGGCAGTGGTAAAATGGGGGTTTTACAAGTCAGCCTCAAGGTGAATTGTCCTCATCCCCAGGCTCAGCTGGATGTGACAGGCTAGCTATACAGCTAAGCTTCGAGCACTAAGTAGGGGTTGCTCTGCCTGGCATCCTGTCTTCACGTTCCGGGCGCGTGATGGTGTTGAAAGTGTGTACGCCGTGATGTACGCTGTGAGAACACGGTATTCTCTGGGGAGCTTGCAGCGGGCGCTTTGTAAGCATACTTGTCCAACCTGTTCTGTCATCTGTTTTGACTGCATTATAGTCACACTGGAACTCACTGTTTGTCCGTTGCCTTGGGCAACATTGCTTATACCGGTATGTTGATAGTTTCACAGTATCTATCGGTTGGTTCTGCAGAGAAAGGGCACCTGCAGGCATTGCGGGGACTACTAGACTGCTCAGGCAATGGGCAGCTCCGAGATCTGCAGGAGATAGGTCGGTCTATTCTCAGGTGCTGATGGCAGTTCTAATTGTTGGACCTGTGGTGGTGTTCAGGTCAAGGCCCATATGCTACTGCTGGCCCACTTAGAACGCCTCAATGATGACGTGCCAAACCCTCTGCAACAAGACTTGAAGTATGTCCTTACCAAGTCGCCGTTGTTGCTGGAAGAGATGCTCAAGATTGCTCTGGTTCCCCGCACCCAGTCTGGCACTGGCTGGATGGTAAGCAAGGGGAGTGGTGCTCTGGTGCTTCTTTAGTTGACCGTTTATATGCCAGTGGGGATGCAGGGGGCATATGTAGGGAAAAGTATGCAGGTGTGGTGGGGAAGGGCAGGTTCAGTAGGGAATTAGTGGGAGGCAAGCACCAGATGAAGGGAGGCTGTGAGATGGGAGGGGTCTGCTGAGGGAGGAGCAGATGTGAGGCGGGGGGAAAAGTGGAGATGAATTTGAATTTCGTGTTCTTTTGGGAGATGTTGTGTTGTCATAGCTTGGTGTGTGAAGGGTTGAGAGTGGGCCTGATGAAACGGGCCCTGGCATCTTATGCAAGGAAGTAGGGTACATGCACTGGAAAACTCCACATCACCTCTTTCTGCAGTGCGTGGGTACTCAACATGAACTGGTAGGGCTGAGCTCCAAGCTCAATTTGCACTCCCCTCGGCAAGAAGCCTTTAAACGTTCTGACCTATTGTGGCTGCGTACGTGTTGCAGACCCCAGCCATGGCCTGTGTAGAGATGATGCAATGCATAAGCCAAGGGCTGAGCATCAATGCCCGCAAGGGCAGCACCAAGGGAGGTGACGTGGCAGCACCCCTACTTCAGCTACCACACATGGATCAGGATGCACTTAAGAAGCTGCGCAAACAGAAGGTCAATGCGTTGAAAGGTAGGGTCCTACGAAATCCGGAAAGTAGTCAACTAGTCGTTTGCCGCCGGCAGAGCTGCACCTGGTATGCCCGTTCTACTTCTGGGCTGCAGTGTTGGACTTGCTCTGGCTTGGAGCAGGCATATGTTGTAACAGTAATGCCGAAATCTGGGTTCCACAAACCCCTTCAAAAGTGGGTCATATATGACCCAATGGCAGATTAAAAGTTAGGATTAATGAAACCAACTTTGTGAAAAGAAGCTTGCTGGCGGTGCGCATTTCCAGACTGGCCAGGATCATTCTTTGTGTCACTGTTGTAAGGGTTATTGACTTGGGTCTGCTTGCAAGATTTGCTGCATCAATGCTGAACAACAGAAGGGGCCGTGGTGAATCACATGTGACACGTCTCGTAGTGCTGGCTTGGAGCGAGCAAAGCTCTGGAAAGATCAATGTTTTAGCTGCCAATGCAGCCTAAATCATTACGGTCCGATGTGTGTGCTATTCAGTGATTCAGTGTAGACATTTTGGTTCCCATGCTTATGCAGATCTCCAGGATTTGTCAGAGGCAGAGCAAGCCAGGGTCCTGAAGCAGGCTGGGCTGATAGAGCCTGAAGTGGAAGAGGCCATCACCTTCTTGACAGCTTTCCCTCACTTGGCTCTGGCTGCACGGTGTGAAGTGGATGGGGAGGAAGATATTAGGGAGCAAGACCCTGTCAAATGCAGGGTAAGAGGGTGTGGGGGGAGGAGTGAGGGGTGTGTGTGTGGGGGGGGGGGCAGGGGGAGAGGGGAGTGTTAGCCGCAGGTGCAGGGGTGAGACAAATGGAGGCTGGGTAAGAAGGAGGACAGGGGAAGAAAGACGGAAGGGTGGGGTGCCAACAGCAGTGCTTCTTTGAGGGGCACATGGGAGGATATGCAAAGTGAGGGAGACTTCTACTTGCCACATTGGGGTCTTGCATGTTTTAAGCAGCCTGGAATGGACGGCGGGAGTCAATACAGGCTTATGGTGGGAGAGTGCCTTCAAAGCTATGCAGAGACATGGAGGTGCTGGTTCTATGGCCCAAAATTCTCCCGGTGATTTGTGTGTTGGCACCTATGTGAATTGTGGTATCACGTCTGCAGTGTGAACTGATGCTTGCGTCACGTCGTTGCATCTAGCCTGCGCTTGTGTGTGGGCAAGTTTAGCATCAATTGTACGGCTTTGTGATCGTTATCAGAGCCTTGTGGTTATGGCCTGGGTTTGTTTGGCCATTGGCATAGCTGGTCTTGTGTTTTGATTGGTTGACTGACTCTGAACTGCTGGTTGGTGTGCTGTGCTCCCAGGTGCGGGTGCTTCTCCGGCGCCCCAGTCACAAACAAGATGGCTTCAAGCTGAGCGGGAAGTCGGTGCGTGCATATACCCCACACTACCCCATGCCCAGGGATGAGTCCTGGTACTTCTTCCTGACGGACCCAGGGAACAATGCTGTCATTGCATGGGATAAGGTGAGCCTGGGTTGGGTGTGGTGCTCACATGCGGATGAAGATAAACATGTTTTCCCCAGGAGGAACGCGAATCAGAGGATTGAGTTTGGAATTGTTACAGCGCTGGTCAACAATTTTGTGAGTGTACTGTGTTGTACAACAAGTGATCTTCATGTAAGCTCTTGGTTTCCAGGTCAGGTAAGATTGCATCGAAGCACTGAGGGTTACCTGAACAAAGTAAACCAAGAGGAACATGATAGGATACGTATGCTGGCCTGGACAAAGAAGCGGCTGGAAGTCGACGGCGCACGAGTCAGCGTGTTTCAGAAGTAGCTTGCTGAGCTGTGAGTTGCTTGTATTACCTGCAGCTGGTGATGTGCAGCTTGTCTCATTTGAACCTCTTTGCAGTTCTTCTTGTCTGTGTTTGATCGAGTCAGCCATAAACAAAGCAGGAAGAAAGCAGGAAGTGCTTGATCTTGCCTATGCAATGTGATTACCATTCAGGTCCTGTCATACATTTGCAGGTCACCTTGATGGAGGCAGAAAAGGAGGGCTTTGCTCATCCGGAGGCATTTGAAGGGGAAACCTCCACCACCACTGGGTCCAAAACCGGTGGCAAGCCCAGCAGCAATGGCTATGTGCTGGTGGACAATGCAGACAAGCAGCAGGAAGTGGAGTCAGAGGAGGGGGAGCTAGGACAGGTGAGACATGTGGACAGAAGGGGCAGGGTAACACTGATAGGAATGAGGTGAACGGTCTCAGAAGTATATGTTGATGCAGAGGGAAATGTGGTTGGTAAATTACTATGTTGTTCCGTTATGTACTCCTTCACATAGCCACATGTGTCGGCACATAGGCAGCCAGTACCTGCGGTACTGCCTGGTAAAAGGATCTCTTTGAGCCTGGGGTTTGCTTATGGGCGACAGGAGGACCAGGGCTCTGCACAAGGGACATGACTAGGGCTTCTGACCATGCATTGATTGTGTCAAGACATACTCTATTGTGCATGACAGCATTCATCGAAGTTCAAAGTTTAATCTAGGGCAACTGGCTGAAAGAGAAACGGATGGGTCTGGCAAGGAAGATGCTCGTCCTTGTTAATCCATAGCAGCCTACAATTCCTATCAGCTGTCACCCTACCTGTCCTTCTCCCTACCTGCAGGAAGTGGAGTTTGTGTTCTTGGGTCCCAAGGCGGGCAAGTATGATTTGGTGCTGCAGGTCATGAGTGACTGCTGGGTGGGAGCAGATGTGTCAATACCGGTAAGTTGCCAGTGCCTCTATTGTGGTGCACGCATGACACAGGCTGTGTTTTGCTGTGCCATGCCATTTGGTGAGGTATGACAATGCGCTGGGCCAAGTCTGGCAGGGCGTGTTGTGATTACAATGTATTGTGACGGTTGGTAGTGGGTTGTACATCCGTGCTGTCAGTTGGTCGTGAGTGTAATGTTTTTGTTCTGCATGCATGGAATAGATGTGGATTGCTTATGATATCTTGTCTTTTACCCTGCCATATGTATGCTCGCATTGCCCTAGTGTGTGTTGATTAAAAGTATGGGTCTAAGTTTCTTTACTGTGGTTGGCAGTGGTAAGCAGGATCTCCAGCTGTATATCTGTGTCATGATTGATCATGTCTATGGGTATTATTACATTTCATGATATGCCATAGCAAAAAGTGCCGAAAAGTGTCATGTCTGTGGGTATGTTTTCGGCCTGCCACATGCAGCTGCCTTGTTGATGATGGAGGTGGTACTGATGTTGCTGTAGGTTAAGCTCAAGGTGAACCCACTGGGCAGGGCCGAGGCAGAAGGCAGGGATCCCAAGAGCAAGGCACTGGCTAAGCAGTGGGCATCAGACACTGAGAGTGAAGGTAAGGAGCGAGATGACTAGGTGGTTTGGCCCATTACCGTATTACACTGGCCACATTGCTTGCATGAACATCAGGCAGCGGATTTGCAACACAGTGTTGGCCAACTTCCTGATGAATCCGAGAATGTTTCAGGACCTCACAGCTGTGCTTGTGGTGCATAGCTTCCTTAGAGGCTTGTGCTTTAGTGCAGCACATTATGCAATGTACTTGCACAGGTAGGCAGAGGCAGCGGTGCAAATTTTTGCTTTGCATGCTGCCTGTTGCAGATGGTGAGGATCGCAGTGAGGGCTCATCTGCGGGCAGTGAGAGTGGCAGTGATGAGGAAGGTGATGATTATGACAGTGAGGAGACGGGCGAGGAGGAGAGTGACGAAGACAACGAGTGAATGGGGCTCGGGGACGGAGAGGGCCCAGGGCTAGCGGCTGCAGCAAGGTGGAAGCTGGTTCAGCTGACACGCTTACAGCAGCAACGTGGTGATGCTGGCTTCTGTCCTTGTTGGCGTCCTGAGGTGCTCTCTCTGGACATGTTAAAGGCGGGTATTGGAATCTGCAGGATGGTGACACACGTATTCTGTGCTTAGCGCTGGAAGGTGAAGGGCTGCTTAGGCATACATCTTTGTCTGGACGGTGTCTGTGTCTGTCTGTGTTCCCTGCCATAATGACGGAGGCATCCAAGTCTACCCGCAGCTGCTGCATCTGAAACTGCTGCACCACGTGGCTCTCGGAAAGGCGATTGAGTGTATTTTTTAAAGCACAGTGCCGCCTTGACAAGGACCACATCCACACCGCAGCTGCAACGGCGTCTAATGTACGATGAATGCGTACAGCCGCCAAGGCGGCTTACAATGCGTTTTAACAGCAATGCGTCCATTGCCATTGCCGATCGACCGTACAATACGCGGGGACCTGCACTCTGCAACTGCAGCGGTCCCCCACAGTAGCCTCTGCACGTCAAGATGGCCGTGGAGATGGGGGAGGCACCTTGCGTATTACAACAATATGAGCGGAGAGCGCTCACTTCGTTCGTGCATCTTATCGTTGTCATTCACCAGGCTCGCTTCGGTTCCGTCGTGGGTGGGTGCCAGGTGACTGCCACTACTAGCAGCCTTGAGCGGTTGTTGCAGCAATACCACCACGTGCGTATACCTACTGTAGGACAATTAGCACAGTGATGAGCTACCTGCTTAGGTCAGGGCGTTTTTGGATGCATTAGTATATCTACCTGGTCACCTTTTGAGCACAGCTGGAGCATGCGGGCTGCCGCGTATAATCCTGGGGAAATGCGCTGAGGTTCTTGATATAGGTACGAACTACCTTCTTAGGCAAAAACAAGACCGCACGTAGAGTGTGCCTGACAACATGGCAAGACAAGGCTCCTGTAAAGTGCCGCACCTTCGACACACTGTTGTTTATCTTGGCCACGACAAAATCGTAGCTGATTGAGCACAAGCTAGATATCTTCAAAGACGGATGTCCTTAGCCAGCACTAGCAGCTGTCGCCGTTCGCTCCACTCAACTGACTCTTGAACATGCAGTGAGGCTTTGGTACAAGCGGCCCGAATGACAACATATGCAACATCAAAGGCCCTGTCTGAGTGAGTCGACATATTTGGGTACCAACGTACGGTGGATGCGGGCCTGGTCGCCCGTAGTCGCTCCCTTGACCCGCCATGGGGCCTGCTTCGCAACCTACTAAGGATTCCCAATTACCCAGTTCTTCTTCATCCTCTCAGAGCACCCATGCGTGCATATGCCAGGTCAGTTGAGACTGAAGAACCTCAACCACATGCTGCGTTGCGGCATGTCAGCACCACCTGTACTCCAGGCTACTATCCAACCTTGGCTGGCTGCTGCTCAAGATCAAGTAAAGACGCATATGGCTGGGTGTGCTGAAGAGGGAAAAGCATGGGAGGGTCGCTACAAACAAGGCGTGACAGCTGCAATGTCTTATCCCCTGATTTTATATCTCGCTCAGCAAGAGGCACAGATCTTGAGCAGCAGCCAGCGAAGGTTACGCTGGTACAAGAGCAGCTTACATGGTGTGCCCTCAGCAGCTGCTTGTCAACAATTCTAATGTATCTTAAGCTTTTAGTGGCAGCCTGTTAGTGTACTGATAGGTATGGCTGACCTGGTGCTCATTCAGAAGGTAGTTCTTGACCCACTAATGCTCCTTTCCCTTCCAGAGGCAGCGTGCTGTGGCAAGCCTATTGGGAAGCAGGCAGTAGCTTACTGTGTGTGCTTACACCTCCTGCTGCTCACGATTCCACCTGCAGGTCAAAGGATGTGGGACAAGCATCTCTTCATTGAAGGAGTACTATCGCAAGCGCAGGGTTTGCCCAGACTGTTCAAGGGCAGAATCAGTATTGCTGGGCGACCACCTGGATGTGGGACCCCAGCGGTTCTGCCAGCAGGTATGACTTGGGCGTTAAGGGGCTCCAGGAGAGAGTAGAATATAACAGGCCGTTTTCTATAGAAGCCTGGCAGAAGTCCATGGATGCATTGAAAGATAGGAAGTGCGGCAAGGTGTCTAGACCGTTTGGCCAGCGGGTAGCGCATGTATGAAATTGGCCTCAAAAGGCTTTTGCAGAAGGGAATGTGCATTGGCATTGGTGCTACGCCACCCCAAGCCCGTTTAAGGTGGATCTTAAGGACCCCACAGCAGGTTGCCAGCGCACGACATGACCCCCGAGAAGCCAGTGGGGTTGATTGTCAGGGGTCCCAGCGCTCCTGCCAGCAGTTCTGTATAGATTGTATTCAATCCCCAAGGGAGAAAGGCTTCATGTGAGCAATAGTGGCATCAGGTGCAAGGTGCTGTGCCATGAGCAAATCTCTAGCAGGAGGCATGCTTGTCAGCTCCCGCCATGCAGCACCCGCACTGCTTGTCAGCTCCTGCCATGCAGCATTGCACTGCAGCATCGCACTGCTTGTCAGCTCCTGCCATGCAGCATTGCACTGCAGCATCGCACTGCTTGTCAGCTCCTGCCATGCAGCATTGCACTGCAGCATCGCCCTGCTTGTCAGCTCCTGCCATGCAGCATTGCACTGCAGCATCGCCCTGCTTGTCAGCTCCTGCCATGCAGCATTACACTGCAGCATCGCCCTGCTTGTCAGCTCCTGCCATGCAGCATTGCACTGCAGCATCGCCCTGCTTGTCAGCTCCTGCCATGCAGCATTGCACTGCAGCATCGCACTGCTTGTCAGCTCCTGCCATGCAGCATTGCACTGCAGCATCGCACTGCTTGTCAGGAGGGCCTCCATGCTGTGTGTGGCATTCAAGGCACTTGACGGAGAATCTCATGTACAGCATGTTTGTTGCCCCCTTTTGATTACCAACTTCTTTGGTTCTTTTCACTCTTTTTTGGATGCAGTGTGGAAAGTTCCATCCCCTAGCAGACTTTGATGGTACAAAAAGGTGAGCAAAAGCAGGAAGTAGGATAATGCCTCTGTCTCCCCTGCAATCTATGATGATGATCATGATGACCTAAGCCAAAAGATTGGGCTTTTCTGTTGTCTAAACGACCACCTTCGAATCAGCTGGACCACAAGGATTGATGAGCCTGACGTTGGACTTAATTTGCAGCACCGGGTGCATCTTGTCTTGACAAATTGCAGACTTCCCCCTCTGCATGAATGGTTTCTGCTTGGCGGCTAAATTGCTGATACAAGGTGAACCGGCAATTTGACTTTGTGCAATAGCAACGTCAGCAGGAAGCACCGTGAGGATCCTTGTTTGGAGTCCAGACTGGCCTTTCCATGGTGCTTTGCTATTTGCCGCCCATGCTTTTAAAACAGGCAGATGCCCTTATCTTCTTGCCATGGCAGGTCAACAACACTTTTCAGAGAGGCATACCAGGTCAAGTCAAAGTAATCAGGCAGCATACATGTTTGTTGACAAATTTGAAATACAAGCAACACGATGCCCAAAGTAATGCTCGCATGCTTACAGTATTCCCTGTTCCCCCTTGTGCAATGTGCTTCCCTAGGAGCTGCCGAGCAATGTTGAAGAAGCGCAAGCAGCAGCCGTCTCGCAGCGTCTCATGCAAGCGTATACCCTACGATCCTGAAGGCAAGCTTGCTAGCCGCAGCACCCTTTCCCTTTCTCCCAGCCATCCGTCCTTGGATACAGAAGAAGCATCGCAGAACCTTCCTGTGGCTCTCTGTGTCCCCAGCACCCCTCAGCTGCTTGGTTTGGAGCCCTGCAGTGGATCCCTGGCACACACTGGTACCTCCGCAGGCTCTTCTGGCCATATGCAGGCGTGCAAACATCCCTACACTCTCAGTCCAGATTGCCAGACATCTGGAAGGTGTGATCAGGGTAGGCAGGGGAAGGCCCTCCCACAACAGCAGCAGCAGGTGCAGCAGCAGCAGCAGTGCTCAGGAAATGTGCAGCAGCAGCTGCACCAAGTGCAGGGCCTTCTACAGCAGCTGCTGCATCAGCTTCAGCAGCAGGGGCAGGGGCGGTCAGGCAAAGGGCAGGGGCGGGCAGGAGAGCAGCGGGGGCAGCTGCTGCATCGGCGTCAGCAGCAGGGGCTGGGACAGGTGCCAGAAGATGCTGCTAGACCACCACAGTGTCCTGCAGGAGGGACTGGGGTTAGCAGGGGTTTTGCTGTCAATCCAAACCCAGAGGAGCCAGCAGCATTAAACAAGCTGCTACGGGAGCTGCTGTTCCTCGGCGATGGAATGAACAGGAGCAATGGGTCCCTACTTCAGCCCCACCAGCAGCAGCAGCAGAACGGGCATGGTTTCCCAGATCATATGCAGCAGCAGCACCCTACAGTGATGACCAATCAGCTACACCCGTCTGCAGGCACAGCTCCACAGCAGCAGCAGCAGCAGGTGCTTTCTGATGATGGACGGCTGGTGGGGGTGGTGGCAGGAGCTGGGTCCGCTGGGGGTTTGGGGGCTCCTTGGGGGGAGCAGGTGGCACTGCCAATTGGTGGCTTGTCTGCTCCTGCCCTCCACGAGACTTATGATGGCGGCTCTATTGGGGCTGCAGCTACTGTGAATTCCCTTCTGTGCCAGCAGCAGCAGCCCCAACAGCCGAATTTGCAGCCACCGCAGCAGCAGCAACAGCAGAATATGCCTGTGTGGCAGCAACCGCAAGTGGCATCCCCGCCAGGAGATGCTGCTGCTGCTTGTGGCAGTGGTGCTATCAGTAACCAGACTAGTCCACGTCCAGCAGTGTCACTCGGCGGCGTGAGCCTTAGCATTGACTCGCATACACGTGCGGCCCCGGGATCATGCGAGCTTGGAGAAGGGGGTGCTTTGCCTAGCTCAGGGCATGTGCTAAATACTTTCCACTCGGCCTGTACGGGCGGAAGGCTGCAAACAGCCCTCACTTTGGGCGTAGACGGTGGGATTGACGCCTTCCTGGAGGATTACGAGATGGATTGGGAGGCCGATGCCGAAGAGGGGCCACCGCTAGAGCTTACCAGGAGCTTCGTTGCTGCTGCTGCTTCCTCTATAGCAGCGCAAGCTCACCTTCTAAGGTCTGAATTGGGTGTGGGTGGTAACACTGCTGTGACACCTGCTGCTTCTGTTGCTGCTGGGCAAGCTGGTGGGGGGGGACTAGGAGCTGCTGCTGGAGCCGATGGTTCAGCTGCAGGCCCATGGATGGGCCTGGTACAACCACAGCAGCAGCAGCTGGGACACAGGGGGCCGCCAGCAATGAATGCACCTCCTGGGCTTGTAGCAAGGTCAGCAGCAGGAGCAGAATCCGAAGCGGATGCGATGCTGGGACGTAAGCAGAAACCCACAGGGATAGGGCCCATGCCTGTCTTTGGAGGACCAGCAGCGACTGCGGCAGCAGTAGGAGGTGGTGCAGCAGCTGTTCTGGGACTGACGCAAAGACCCTCCCTGCTGGAGGCTGGGCTGTTGGTAGATCCAGCCTCCGGCCCTCCAAAAACTGTGATGTTTACTTCACTTCCCCTACCCGTGCAGTCAGATTTCTCAGCCTGCCAGCAGCTAGCACAGTCATGCAGGCCAGAAGCAGCTGCTACTACTGCAATCCGAGCGCCGTCATTGTTACGGGTGGCCCATGCCAACTTCCAGCGGCAGCAGCATGGGCAAGGACAGCAGGGGGCTCTTCAAGTACTAGGACCGGGCATGGCAACAGCAACAGCATACCAAACCATCTCTGGCACTGCTGCAGCGGTGGATGGGTATGGTCTTGGCAGGCTGCCCACTGCAGCGGCAACATCTATGTCACCTGGTGTCACTCACACTAGTGACCCCGGTGACGGAAGCGGTACTATTGAGCAGAGACTAGTGGACTTGCTGAACACCAGTAGCGATGCCATGGTGGATCTGGATGCTTTTGCAGAGGTGGAGGAGCTACGGCAGCAGATGGAGCAGGTGCAAGACCAGCTATCGATTATGTGTAGGGAGGCGCTGTACAGGCACATGTTGGGAATGCAATGTTCCCCTGCTCCGCCTACCTTCAAATGACTGTTTGCACATGCTGGAGGGGGCTTCTCTGTGGTCAGTAGTATGCAAGAGGGTGGAGTGGCGGTGCAAAGGAGGTGCAGGCCCCTGCATTGACTCCCGGCTACTCGAGCTGAGAGAGAAGCAAGTGGGGACTGAAGGGGAGATCCCCTGTTTGCAACATATTATCTGGCAAAGCAGCTATGAATGTGGAACCTGATTTACCTAGGCTCGTGCCCAGGGAATGCAGGGCATTAATCCTGCCTTTGAGAGGCTGCATGGTGGGTTTCTTATCAGTGTATGCCAATGGCCAGTGGCATGTGATTCCTTTATGTGGTGATTTAGCCAGTTTTGTGGAAGTATTTTAGCATAACAGGGGACCTTCTTTGACAATAAAGTCTCTACAGGGAATAAAGTTTACGAAAGGCTGATGTGATGCAAGTGACCTAGTGTTCCGCACATTATGATATGTTATGCAAATTTGCTTGCTTGCTTTGAGATGGATGTTTTTAGCTCTTGGTGTACATACCTGGTCTGTCTTTCATAGCTGGAAGTCCAAACTGTGGTGAGTTCATGAGGCTTTTGCCTAAGTTACCGTGGTTCTGCAGCGTTTTGCAATCCGCTTTCTCCAATCAGGGATGAAAGAGCGGGCCTTGCCCAGAGCAAGTACCGGTATTTATCGTGTGTACGTGCACCATTCAATGTGTTTCGTAAATCATGGCTCCTTTCCACGTGGAAGGGCCATAGTAATGTCCAGAAGATGGAAGCCTGGATTATGTGAACACCTCCACACTCTACAACCCTCCTGGCGCTGTTTTTTACACCTTGCCTGCCCTCTCGTGATTGGCTGGTATTAAAAGCTCTCTGCTCGAGCTGTAATGGTGTGACGGGAGAATTGAGGGGGAGTTCTGAGCATTCAGAGCTCTGGTAGTAGTTGGACCAATTGGCGGACTAGTTCCGAAGCAATTGCATTGTGCTCGTGCCGAACATGCTTGAACGGACAGGGCCATTGTGTGCTGTGAGGCCAGCAATAATTGGGTCACTTTAATGGTTGTATGGGCAGGGCACGCTGCCTCTGCTGGCGCTATGGGAAATGTGGGCAGCATTTGCCTGGGTGGTCGATTGGTGCGCTCCCAATGACAGGATGAGTAAATATGTAACTGGAGCGTAGGGGACAGGTGCGACATGGGCTTGCTATTGGGGAAGTGTATAGACCAGAAGGGGATGGTCTAAAATGACAACAGGTGTTGCTTCAGCTCGCTTCTTTCGCATTTGTGACGCTGTTGGGTGGCGAAGGGTGTACAAGTGCTATTAACGCAGGTCTTCTCAGATGCCACTGGGTGGGTTTCCCTGCTGTAGTATGGAGTAAATTGTTCAGGGTGGTCGCCACCCCCTTCTTTGGTGTGACAGTTCCCCGTACGTTAATGGAGTCATATCTGTCCACCTTTTTTTTATTGAGCTGACAACAAAACCCAATAAGGTCTTTTGAATTTGTTGTCCAGATGTTGTTGCAGCCTAATGCAAGCTTACCAGCCGTGAATAGCAGTATGCATCTGCTTGCTGCAGATATGCCGTATGCAGCGTGTATTAAGCACACACTCAGCACATTCAAAATAGGAATTGTGGCTTGCAAAGCCAGTGTCCATTGTACAGGGGGGCTGTTTACTGGTAAACTGAGAGCCGCCTAATCAGGTGAAGTACACTCGTCCCTGGGCACTGGATGCTGCCGTGCTGATGCCAGCTGTCCATATTACTGGAAGCACATGAACTGCCTGTTATCCCGATCTAGTGGACGTCCAGCAACTATTGTTGCTGGTGTGGTTGTTACTTATGAGTTCAGATTAGCCCTCTTGGAGTGCATGGGGTTGCATCTGGCTCCAACACTACGTTGCATTCTTGTGTGTGGTCTGTAAGGGGGGTGTTTATATGGGTGGATGGCATGGGGTTGTGTGGCTCCAGTCATCAGGGGTCATGTGCTGCAGGGTTTTAGGTGAGCTTTGGCATAGCCAGTGTTGCATTTTGACTGATGAAGTGGCTGAATGTTCATTGAGTGCAGCAAGGGAAGAGAATGTCCCTTCGATGCTATCCGTGTTTGGGTAGGGATTCCTTGGCAGCGTGTGCACCTGCAACCGTCTATTAGGCATGTGCAACCTGGGCGTTTTTTTTCTCTTTTGTTGCTTAGTGTCCCAAACTACTCTTAGTGGCGCAGATGGTGAAACTTGAATGTGGGAAGGGGGGGGGGGTTCTGCACCGAGAACAGAGTTCCCCGGGTCTGCAGAGAGAAAAGGTTGTCTGCTTGTCCAAATATGGGTTGGGTTGATATGAAGCGAACCAGGAGTCCTATTGGTGGTTCCAGCACTCTGTCCGCTTAAGGAGAGCGCCTTGGCTGCATCTCTGCAAATGTATGAAAGGTGCATAATGAGGGATCATTTGTGTATCGTTCTAAAGCATGGAGATTGTTTATTCCCTGCTCGCTTTTAAGGGTCTGCTTGCACGGAGTTAGCATACTAGTCAGGAGCACTTGCCAGCGGCAGTGTGAGTGTTGTCTGTTGGGGGATGTTGGCTGCTCATGCCTGCACTGGAGGGGTGTTGTATGCACATATGGGGAATTTCTGCTTTGATTGCAAAGAGTCAGTTGGAGTTTGCTGATGCCGTGGGCTCCTTCTGGGTGTCCCTTAGCAAGCTAAGCAGTGCTGAGCGCTGGATACCAAGTGGGTAAAAGCTTGCCTGAAGTTGTTAATATGCGTGGCTTTCAGCCATACATGCCATGCAGGGTTAAATTAGCACGCAGATTTGCATGTGTTGCGGTTTCACAGGAAGATGGATGGGGGGTGCTTGAAACTAGCAGTCTTGCCCCCCCCCCTGGACTTCTGTTTCTTAAGCAGCAGTACTGTTATCTTGGGTTGTGACATGGGAAGGTGGTGTCAGCTTGCTATACATACGCACTTACTAGCTGCTCTGTTACATGCGTTCTTGTGTTCTCTAGCGGCTGGAAGCCACTGTCTTTGCATCAACCTGATGGTGTGCTTGGCGCTTTGACGTAGCAGCAGTTGCCATGTTGCCATCTGTGTTTGTTCCTGCTGGATAGTTGCTTGTGGTTGCCATAGTGTAAGTTGAATTGTTTTGCACGTACCACTTGGTGTTGTTTATGTTTCCCTCCTGGCATGCTTCAGCGGCATTGGATTCATATCCTCTGGCGGATTATTCTCCGCAGATATAAGTTTGAGTCTGATAGTGTCCACTGCTGTGGGATGCCTAACGCATGTGATTGCATGGTTGACAGGTTGGCACGAGTGTGACACTAGTGCTCGTCTCCGTTTGATCCATGCACTAAGTTGTTGCAGCATAATTTGAGTAAGGTCCTTTAGCTATAGCTGGAAAACATCCTCGTGAGCAGCGTGCAGGCTTTACAGCTGAGTGTGCCCTAACCCTTTGAGATTCGTGCATAAAGTGCGGAGTGCAGCCATGGCATAGGTATACGCAAATGTGCTGGCCGATGGTTAAAATGGGTCATGTTTTCTGTCCTGTTGTTGGTCTGATGTTGCTTGTACATGTGTTTTTATGAGTAGAACACAGTATATGTGTTGTTAAAATCAGGGTTCTTAGCAGGCCACAGGCAGCAAGGTGAATGTTTGGAAACTGGAGAGTGGGGGTCACAGACCTCAGTCCGTGCAGATCCGAGTAGGAATTCCTGTGTACAAGGTTTGGTTGCTTCCCTGTGTGTATCATGTGTGCTTCAGGCCCTGTGGAGGGGGATAATTGGTCTTGTAGGCGTGGACCCCTGCACATACTAACCAGTATGCCTGGGCAGCTGGATGTGACAGGGTTTGCTCATGTATGGTCACTGTAGAAGTATCTTTGATCCATGCAGCTGGTCCTGCGAAGGCCTCTGCACTGGATGCAGATATGTGCTTGAGGTAAAAGGGAGGGAGATGTATTTCTTTGCTTGCTTTGTTGTTCCCGCTCGAGAGATCTGTCGCCCCTATCATCTTAGTTATCTCTCTGGGCATAGTCATCAGCTGCACGGCAGCACCCGTGCACATGTTAAATGAGTGCTGCCGGGAGGCAAGGTGTGCTGGGTATTGGTGTCTTTTGACTGGCATGGGCCACAACCATGACGGATGTCCTGGATCTGGGTAGTTATGGTTATCTGAAGTGTCTTGTATGCTTGTGAGCCCGCATGGTGGGCGCTGCACGGTCCACGGCCTGGGCAGTGATCTATCTCATATATGCTTGTGAATTAAGCTTGTAGGAAATGGGCAGTTCCTGGGATCCACTTTGTGGCGCCTGCCCATCCCATGTGACTTGAGGCTATGAGTCGTAGGGTGATTTATACCGCTGGGTTTGCTGCTGCCAGTGCCCCATGAGCAGTATGTGTCTGCAGCAGAGGAGCTACAAATTGCAGCTTAACAAGTGGGGGGCTGGTGTCATGGTTGAGTATCCCTCTAATTTTGTTTTCTGGAATCCATTGTGTTGGATTCCTCCGATGGTGTGTCTGGTCGTTTCGACCTAGCAGCTCTTTGCAGTTGCCACAGCTTAAATGTTTGTTTGTTTGTTCATGGATTTTATGAGCAGCTCCCGGGTAGCTTGACTGTGGCACGCCTAATGTTGTAACACCCACTTACGGACCATGTATCTAAGGGGTGCAACACACCATAGCAGGTACTGCTGCAAGTTGTGGGGTAGATTGGCGGTGTGGGTTTTGCATTTCTATGTAGCATGGCTTGTCACTTGAGTCACCTGGCAATTTGGAACCTATTGTGGGGAAAAGCAACGAGAGGGTGCCAAGGGGCAGGAGCGGATTTTACGATGCTTGCATAAGAGCATGCCCCCATGGGGACTTTGGTGAGAGTAGTGTGCGTACTTTGGGTGGGGGTCTGGTTATGATGCAATACTGGCTGTGTTACAGCATTGGGGGCAGGTGGCCTTCCATAGGTAGAACGCGCAATTGTGAGGTGATTGGGATGGAGGTCGATTGTTCCTGATTGAAAGGGTTGGACTAATTGAGCCCTTACTACGTAGGCCTACCTTTTGGATTGTACGCCGCCCGCCAATGGTGCGTGCGTAGATGTAACTATGTGCCCTACATGGCAGTATGGGAGCTATCTGGGCCATTGGCGCATGTTGGTTATGTGCTGCAAGTAATGGGTTGGGTTGGTAGGTCTGGCTGTGGTAGCCGTGTTCATGTACCCTACCTGTACCCATTTGACTTGTGCCTTGATTGAGGTGACAAGCTCAAAGCTGTGGTGGACAATGGGAAGGAATGAAGAAGGAATACAAGATCTTCCCTTCACAAGAACCGAGTGGCAACACGGGTTTTGGTCTTTTGGGTGCGGGCTTTGGGTGCCTTGGCTTCCATGGCAACAGATGCCTGGGAGGCCACCCGCTCATGTGTTCTTGGGTTCCGAATGGTAGTGGGCCCATCTATATGCTGGGTAGTGGCTTACTCCCTTAACGTCTTCCCCCTTTTTCTGCCTAGATCTCTTCCTGGCCGGTGAAAGGTAGCTGAGGGGGAACGGGCTGCTGGGTCTATCGTTTTCCTTTTTGGCTGCAAGGCCGTGTGTGTTAATTCACCCTGCTTGCCCTCTTGTCGACAGTGCACTACATGTGAGCAATGGAGGAGGCCCAGACGGTTTACTGGCTTTTGTGCACCCACTGTGCAGCCTGTTGGGGAGACTCAGCGCCCCAGGCTTTGCAGGGCAGCAGGGGATCTTGTATGCATGTAAAATATGGCCCTTTGTGTGGTCACAGTGGTTGTGGTGTTTTAATCAAGTGGGGTTTGCTGATGGACGATTGCTCGTAGGTGACTCCATATTAATTACAGAGTATTAGGAGCTTTATTGAGCGGTGATGTGTGAACTTTTGCCGTTGTTAATACAGAGGGTGGGAGGTTCACTATGAAATAGGTGCTGTAGCTGCATGTGGAGCACACGAGCCCACTAATGAACGGTACTGTGTCACTATGGGTACATGCATGTTGGAGCTATCGCCTTTACTTGTGTGCTGAATCGAGCAGCCCCATGTCTTGCTTGATAGATAACATGGATGGTGAATGCAGACAAGGGAAGGCTGGAATGTAACTGTCGATGCGAGTAAGGGAGGTCACGCCTCTCTTGCTAGCATGAGAGTGCTGATGTCCTAGTACCTAAAATGCTGCTGAAAGACAATGCATCAGGCTACGTGGTGTGCTGGTGAGCTACCATGTCTTAGAAGGTAGAGCAGGACACACTTTGTCACTGCTCAGTGTGGATGGGAGGCACTTTGTCACTGCTCAGTGTGGGTGGGAGGCACTTCGTCACTGCTCATTGTGGATGGGAGGCACCTTGTCACTGCTCAGTGTGGGTGGGAGGCACCTTGTCACTGCTCAGTGTGGGTGGGAGGCACCTTGTCACTGCTCAGTGTGGGTGGGAGGCACTTTGTCACTGCTCATTGTGGATGGGAGGCACTTTGTCACTGCTCAGTGTGGGTGGGAGGCACCTTGTCATTGCTCAGTGTGGGTGGGAGGCACTTTGTCACTGCTCATTGTGGGTGGGAGGCACTTTGTCACTGCTCAGTGTGGATGAAAGGCACTTTGTCACTGCTCGGTGTGGGTGGGAGGCACTTTGTCACTGCTCAGTGTGGATGGGATGCAGCGGCGAACTCTATCTTGCTTTAAAGTTTGTTTGAGACTCTGGCGCAAAATGCAAGCATTACTAGGAGATTGGAGGAGTATTTGAGGAGTGTCTGGGTCTGTTTGCCAAAGGCCTGCATAATTTCCACTTCTTTAATGATGATGACATAAGGAGCATATTGGCACTGTTTGGTTGAAGCATTACCCATTCTGTGACATTTCTTGTTTGGTGGTGACCATAAGAACAACATTGCCGTCTGGATGCCCTAGGCTCTCTCAGTTGAAGTCATGTTGCAAGCGCTGCATGGCCCAAAAGTTGTGCCGTGTAGGGATTTTTTTAGTCGTAGCTGTAGTGGCTTTCTACTGGTAGCGGCGGGGGCGGGCCTACGCACACCCCTGTTGTGATGTATTATTATTTTTACATTTCATGATATGCCATAGCAATAAGTGCCTGTTGCGATGTACTGGGTACAGACTTTCCCTCTGCACTCCCAGCCTTCTTGAAATTGTTGCACACTGTTATGGAGCCAGCTGGTTTGTATGGGTGTGAACTCTGGGGCCTTCTATCTATTCCGGGTTTGTGGTCGTCTGGTTGGACCCTAGCTAAATTCTATAGCCTTACAGATCCTTTGGAGGTTAAGCGGTGCCGTCTGGTCCGTCAGTGGTTGCAGCTCCCTCAGTCTGTGCCTCTTTTGCCTTTGTTACATGAGCTTGGATCTGAACCTCTTGTGCATTGCTATGTTCGGCGTGCTGTTCGTTTTTATAACTGCCTTGTTGAGTTGGATGCTGCTTCAGTGTATCGAAGTGCTCTGCAACAGAACATTGATGATGCTCTCTCCACTCGCTCCCGTGCCCATAACTTTGTGGGGGCTCTTTTTCAGGTGCTACGGATCCTTTTGCCCCGTGAAGGTGGTCTTACTCGCACCTTGCGAGCTTGCCTGCCTTTGGATATTGATGGCATTGATGAGGCATTGCCTACTCGGTACACTGAGCACATTCAGCGTCTGTCCCAGGTTGTCAATGGTCCTGGGTCCCGTACTGGTCTGTATTTCAGGGTTGTTGGTACACATGTTTTGGGCGTTGTCCCTTCTTTTTACTCATGTCGACTGTCTCATGGTGTGTTGGTACGTTTCTTGCGTTTTCGTCTTGGTTGCCATCATTTGCGTATCCATACTGGGCGTTGGCTTCCGCCCCTCCTTCCGCATTCTCAACGCACATGTTTGCGGTGTAGCTCCACAGTAGTTGATGATGAGGCGCATTGTTTGTTCATGTGTGAACACCCCACAATTGTTGAGGCTAGAGATTTGTTTCTGGCAGCTGTGGTTCCCCCCGTGGCCGCGTTGTCCTCGCTCAGGTATGCTGATTTCTGGGCACTGTCAGCCACTGGCTGTGTCCCTCTCTCGGCCTTGGTCAAGTATGTGGCCGTGTGTGTTCGTGTCTGTTGGTACTGCCATCAGTCCGGTGGTACTGATGTGGTGGACTTACCGGATATCTTGCTCCCGGCAGGTCAATATTTGGATCTGTTTGATTCGGAGTCGGAGACAGATGTTCCTAGTGATTCGTCTGATGAGGAACTGGTTGAAGTCTAGATAGCTACATGTTTGGGTATTCGCCTTGGTTGGTGTGCTGGCCGTCTTGGGTGGTACATATGCGGTGGACTTACTGGACATCCTGCTTGGTTGGTGCTCTGGATTGTGTTTGATTTGGATACACCCATCAGTCTCCTGCTGGTGATTTGTTTGCCGTGTCCTGCATCGGTCAGTTGGTACGACAGCTGTCACGCATATTGGTATCATCATTGGATTGGTCTCAGCAGAGGGTTCCTGAGGTGTACGACTGACTCACCTGGGGTGTCACTCGAAGCGGTGGTGGCACTTGTGGGATTATCAGGGTGCAAGCTTGGTGTGCCTATTCATCTGCCAGTTAGAACTGTCACTGGTTTGTGTCATGTTCTGTGTGTACTTCCGTTGTGTGGGCTCCTGTGTGGGTGGCTTGTGCTCGTGAGTCTCTTCAGAGACATGCACTCGCAGGGTTAGTGTCGGTTGGTTGTACGCAGGATGTAAGGCTTGTTTGGATCGAGGTCTCAGGCAGTTCTAGGTCAGCGGTGCATATCGAGCGAAGCCAACAGCCGGTCCCCGGTGCCATCAGCATGGTAAACATGACCCTCGCATAGTGAAGTGTGGTCGCAATAGCACAAGCCCAGCTGCCTATGCTGCCTCCCATTCCTTCTTGCTAACTTCACGCCATGCCATCCTGACTTGAGATTACAGATAGGAGAGACACAACCAAAAATCCATGATGTTAACACACCTGGAAACCAACCATCCAAACAACCCTGTGGGAGAGGCATTTATTCCTGAGCCTCTGAACTCCCATATACCTGTGGTGTTTGCCAATGCATGCCCACCAAACCTGTGCTCCATCCCTACCCACTCCTGCACAGGCTGCATGGCAAACCTAACAAAGGGGCGGCTCTCCAAGCTCCATGCTGGTGCCAATCCCCACCTTGGCCCCCAGCAAACATGCATGGGGACCCCTGGACCTGCCAGGTGGATGACATGTGTGTTGCTAGCCAGCCAAACACATGCTCCAGCCCTGGATATTTACCTGGGGCACTGTGCCTCTGGCTAGAAGGCCCAAATGCCCATAACCTGATCAGACTGGACGCATGCTCCGGCGCACGCCCTAACCCAGAACTGAAACCTGGACCTGAGTACCTGAATACCTGAAAACTGAATACTTGGAACCTGAATAGCTAAAGCTTATCATCTGAACATGCATACCCTGAGACCTTACTGATAGTTCGTCGTTGCATACAACTCAACTGAATGACCCAGAGCCAATCTGTTGTCCATACCCAGTTGCTACACCATTCAACCCTGGGATGACCAAAAACCATGCCAACAACCTGCAGCTTCTCCACAGTAAGACTCAAGCAACACCTCAATCAACCTCAATGATTTGAAGCTTCAACTTGCTTTGTCTCCTCGCACAGCAGCTTATGGGTACATCCCAGCCTCATACAATCGCCCTAGTTTCCATCATGCCCATGGACCTGCACCAGAGACCCAGAACTGTAAATTTGACACCATTAACCCTTGCCTGAAGCGAGAAACATGGCACCTGAACGCCTGCCTGGGCCTGTGTATACCCTGGTGCCTAGAAAGCCAGGTGATCCCATACTGAGAATGATCGCAACATTATGCAATTTGCATTTCTACCAGGGTGCATGGAACCACGCATGCACAGACCTGGGTGCACGGAAACACGCGTGCACTGCGCAGTGCTGCAGAATGAAGAACCTCTCTTAAACAATTCTCTGACAACCTGCTTGAGCATGTCGCTGCCCCATGACATCCCAATGGCTTCATTCTCCACACCTTGTTGAAGCCAAACTGAACACATACCCAGGGACCTGCCCTAGGACCCAACCCTAAGCCAGCTCCTAAACTTGATCACACCAGCTGGTCACAAAGCTTGTTCTTTTAGGGTCAGAGCTGTGCACGAATAACAACCCCAACAGACCAGCACCTGCCGGAATCCATCTGCCCAGCCAGAGTAGAAATGTGCTCCACTTCGAGACCAAAAACGGAACCACACCAGCCGACCTTCCGTTCCTTGCTTATGAGCTCTGCCCTCTTCCGTATCTCCTCCCTGCATGACCCCAAAACTGGGATGACTGAAGCTGAAACCTACTCAGCCCTAACCCGCCAAACCATAACCTGCTACCCAACCAACAACCCGCTCATGCTTCACGAGGTGAGCCATGCCCACCCTGTCCCAAGCACCTGCTGACCTGACCTTGTCCCGGGTATCACCGAAGAAAGAAAGACGAAAGAGGCTGAATCTGCGAAAGCTCCAGAGCCTGACCTGGTCCTGGGACTGAAACTGATCCTTTGCTGCTGCGAAAGAGGCGTGTTGTGAGACTGCGGCTGCCTGCTGCCCAAGGGCTCGGCAAAGCGCAACTGCGCGATGGTGCGGCTTCCACAACGCAGCTGCTTGCTGTCCCACTTCAGTTCGCTGCTAGCACCTAACACCTGGCATCATCCCGAATAGAAAAGGCGCAAGCTAAGGGCGAGCATAGCCTGCAAGTTTACGCTGCGTACCCCATCTTCCTGACAGCTTGGGTCCCGGTAACCCGGTAACCACCAACATCGGGCTTACCAGCGGACACGGCGCCTATTCATCTGCCAGTTAGAACTGTCACTGGTTTGTGTCATGTTCTGTGTGTACTTCCGTTGTGTGGGCTCCTGTGTGGGTGGCTTGTGCTCGTGAGTCTCTTCAGAGACATGCACTCGCAGGGTTAGTGTCGGTTGGTTGTACGCAGGATGTAAGGCTTGTTTGGATCGAGGTCTCAGGCAGTTCTAGGTCAGCGGTGCATATCGAGCGAAGCCAACAGCCGGTCCCCGGTGCCATCAGCATGGTAAACATGACCCTCGCATAGTGAAGTGTGGTCGCAATAGCACAAGCCCAGCTGCCTATGCTGCCTCCCATTCCTTCTTGCTAACTTCACGCCATGCCATCCTGACTTGAGATTACAGATAGGAGAGACACAACCAAAAATCCATGATGTTAACACACCTGGAAACCAACCATCCAAACAACCCTGTGGGAGAGGCATTTATTCCTGAGCCTCTGAACTCCCATATACCTGTGGTGTTTGCCAATGCATGCCCACCAAACCTGTGCTCCATCCCTACCCACTCCTGCACAGGCTGCATGGCAAACCTAACAAAGGGGCGGCTCTCCAAGCTCCATGCTGGTACGCATATTGGACACGTGGCACGTAGTTGGATGTCTGCTTGGGTATTCCTCTTGCTTGGTGGTATGGATTCCATTGTTTTTGGACCCATCCGATGGTGTGTTTGGTCGTTTCGACCTAGCAGCCCTTTGCGGTTGCCGCACCTTAAATTTTTGTTTTGTTTGTTTAATTTCCAAATGGTAGCGGGGTCTATCTGTATACAATCATGAGAATATCTATATGATTCTGGGTCTGTCTATTATGACTTTATTTGTATAGGCATGCATCAGTTAGAGAATGGGAGCAGGTTGCCGCGGACAGTGTTCTAACAGGGGGGCAAAGCAGAACTGGTAGTAATGGTTTCCGTCAATGATCACTCACATGCCAGTCTCACGCTCACCAGTCTTCCAAGCAGGGTGCGGCTGGGGGGTACACCTGACTCAGGTGTCTTTGCTGCGTGCTTTGTAAGTGGCATCATTCACAATTTTATCACCGTTCTATTGTCAGCGCATGGCAAGTCGAAATGGGCTGGCCTGACATACATTGGCTAGCAAGGGATTTAGGGTGGGCTGGTAGCAGCCATTGTTTGAGCTTGGACAGGAAATTGAGTATGCCGTTGGAGTCTAAGTTGGCTCCTTGTGGGTGGCGCTGCCCCCACCGGCGCCCCGCTTTGACGGGGCCATTTGGTAATTGGTAATTGGTCTATTGACAGAACGTCGCCCAGTGGTGACACCGGTGCCGACGACTGCCGGCAGCGACGGAGCCTGTGTCCTATAGGGCATCCCAGGCTGCGGTCAGGGCGTCTATGTGAGCGCCTCCGTCATTACCACACTCTAAGCGGTTTGCGGAGGGGCAGCGGGTGCGAAAGGAGCCGACGCTGCGATGGACCGTCCGGAGCGAGGCTCGCGTAATGGCCGGTGTTCTCGAAACAACTTTTACCAGCAAGCCTTTCCTTGCCTGGGATTCTGCGGACGTGTTTATTATTAAGTGTCTGAGATTTTGTTCGATGATTTTTTGCCTGTTTGCTGTCTTTGGGCACAAGTGCGTGCCTGTGGGCGAGACGGGGCGAACTGGCGAAATACCTCTTCAAAGGAACCATTGCTGGGCCTAGCCTTGCGCAAATTTGTCTTTGATATGTGGTCAGCACTGTGCGATGTGCAACAGGCTTTTCGCTGTCTTCACGCAAGCGCCTGCGGACGACCACGCGGCGGACTGGGCGGAATAACTCTGGCCAGCAAGCATTGCTTGGCCTAATTATCTACATGCGTGTTCCTTATATGTATTCCGACAGCACTGCACAACGCTTCAGAGGCCTTCGGCTGTCTGTAACACAACTGCCTGCGGGCGACCATGTATGGGGCGGACTGAGCTAAGACTGAGCTAATCAAGTCTTAGCAACAACCAGGGCATTCTGCAAGCATGTACTTAATCGGTTTCACAACTTTATCGGTTTCACAACCTTAGACGTGCGGCAAGCTTCAAACTGTCTACCGTATGCGATTGTTAAGGCCTGCACTATCTCGATAGCCGCATGCTGCCGCTTCACCATGCTTACAGGTGGTCACCCTAGCAGCTTCGCCGCGGAACCCTATATGCAGGAATCGGGTCTGTCTACTCGCTGGCCATTTAACTGTGCGGTATGGAGGTCGGCAGAACGCCTGCATGATTAGTTCCAACATACCTGCAGAGGTTGACCGGCAGCAAGTCATCAGCGGACCAGCAGCGGCAGTGAGTCAGTGGGTGAACTTGGTGGAAAGAACTGACTTGCATCCGATTAAAACTACAAATCAATGGCGTTAAGAACGGAGCTACAATTGGTTCATGTTCACAGTTTGAAAGTTCACAGATTACAGACTTCAAGTTGGCCCACACCGACAGCAGCGCATTGATCATGGCGTTCCAATGTCCTCGGCTCACTTGTGGATGTACCCGTCACAGCCGGCGCCCGCCATGGCGGCACTGTGAGTGGTGACTGAAATGACTCCTGTCAGATTACCAGATGAAGGACAGCACTGGTGAGTCTTACTGATGGGGCTTTGTTGTTTGCAGCCACGACTGAAGTAATTGTTTGAAGTTGTCTATTGGTGATCTCGCTCGACAGGCCCTTGTCAAAACAGCCGAGTGACAGGAGAGCAGCATCAGCCGTTACAGGGTGCATTAAGGCACTGATGTTTTTCTATTGCATGGCAGATTATCAATGCTGGGTGATGGTATTTTGCGATATGATGGCAAAGGAACAGCCTGCAGGACCATTCACTGACCGTCCCTATTCTAATTTGACTCGTCAAAGGCATTGTGTGTGTATATTGTTCCAGCTTCTTACCTGTCTGTGAGAGCTAAAGGATTTGGCTCCTTGCTGGTGGTGCTGCCCCCACCGGCGCCCCAGTTTGATGGGGCCATTTGGAACTAACAACAACAACAACAAACATTTAAGGTGTGGCAACCGCAAAGGGCTGCTAGGTCGAAACGACCAAACACACCATCGGATGGATCCAAACACAATGGCTTCCAGACCACCAACCTAGCAGGATTGATACCGAAACATGTATCCAGGCAAGACAGAGCCCATGATCAAGAACACCACCCACTCCTCCATCGGTTGCAATGGCATGGCAAACAATGATGATTACCACGGGCTGGAGATGTACAAGAACCATGCAAAGGACTCAACCACAGAGGGATATATGCAACCAGACCCAACCACCATGGAATGTGGCCGAATCAATCCCTCCAAAGTCAAGGCAACGCTTCTATCGAGACAGAGCCCATGATCAAGAACACCACCCACTCCTCCATCGGTTGCAATGGCATGGCAAACAATGACGATTACCACGGGCTGGAGATGTACAAGAACCATGCAAAGGACTCAACCACAGAGGGATATATGCAACCAGACCCAACCAACATGGAATGCATGTGGCCGAATCAATCCCTGAAAGGTCAAGGCAACGCTCCTAGCGAGTGCAGGCAGGTGCGGATGATGGGACACAGCAGTCCTCCAATGCCAGTCCACTAAACAAACAAAAACTTAAGGTGCGGCAACCGCAAAGGGCTGCTAGGTCGAAACGACCAAACACACCATCGGATGGGTCCAAAAACAATGGATGCCACACCACCAATCAAGAGGAATACCCAAGCATACATCCAACTACCGAGACTGCAAACAGTGCGCAGAAAACAAATCCGTCACCAGACTGGAAACCTGATGTAAAGCTGTGGATGCAGGGCCTCCGTGGCATGGCATATCATGATGTACGATGCGGCATGTGTGGTGCTGACAAGGATATATGCAGCAATGGTGGCGCATGCTGACTGCAAGTTACTGAGCAAGATGTACAGTCAAAAGTCATATTCAATCTTTCTGGCACGGTATGCAAAGGATTATTTCTTCCATGTATGGTGGGGTAGGGCGTGTTGGTTTTGAATAGGCAGAGGTATGGCGGGCACATTACCCACTACAGTGGTACATCTGGGGGCCTGAACTGGTGCCTGACAAGTGCTTTGATGATCTAGGCGTCTCGTCGAGGGTTTCAAATTTGCCCTGTCTCTGAGCGTTGTGTGTTCCTAGGGCATGAACAGCCATAAAAGAGCTCTGCAAATTGAATCAGCCTACCCACTCATCAATGGTCAATCATTGGGCAGCTGATTGTCGGACCGTGGCTGGGGGGCCCATGCGCATGTGCCTGTATTAAATGTCGCACACATCATATGTTCTTTCGCCTTCAACCAAAGAAGTTGGTCATGTGTGTGGGCATGAGACTGCAGTCACCGATCGGCACGGCCGCGCAGCTTCGGGACACCTCCGAAGGCCACCAGCAAACAGGCAATACGAGTACGAGCACGCGTACGAACTGCCACTCAGTGAGTCACTCGTAGGAGAACGGGTGGCGCGATCACAGCAAAACCAGCTACTACATTTTTTTACTGACACGCGCTAAGCTAAAGCGTTCTTGCTATGTTCATATCTCCCAGCATGCCTTGCTCATGATGCTGCCTTTCTTTGTTTGGAAATATAAGATTCGCCTAGATCGGCTGGCTGCTGCGGACTCAGGCCGGGGATGCCGTGTGCTGGGCAGCTGTGCAGGCCTGCTGGCATAGTGTGAAGCTTCCATTTGTGTACGGAAGCCCTGCTCGGCAGCAAGGTGCGGAGCTTTTCAACTACCACGCCTACATTGTACACCCACACAGAGCAATTGCCTGCTAATATGTGGATGGTGAGCTTGGTGCACAATTCGTAGCGTTCTGAGCAAAGCATGTCTGAGCAAAGCATGTCTGGATGACTGCAACAACCGCAGGGCCCCCGTTGCCTGAGAAGAGTCAGCGACCAGATAATTCATACACGGGAACACCTTGCACAACCCCTAGGGCAGGCCCGTGCTCGTCCTTGCAGACAGCCTCCTTTTTTGCCACCATGGGGTCCCCGGCTCATTCCTTGAAGAACCTTCTTGGGCACGCCCATTCTGATCGATCTTCTTGCAGCCAGCCCAACGTGTGCCAGGTGAGTCCAAGAACATCTCCCAACTTTGGTGGTCCCCCCCAACCCTTCATTTGCAGTCGAAAGATACATCAGAAGCGTATCGTACCTGGAGTTCAACCTGGACAAAGGGGAGAGATGTTTAGGTCTGGGGCATCTATAGGGCTTCTGAGCAAGGAATTGGCGGGGCTTAACAGGGGCATTGGCAAGAAGAGCAGCATAAGCATGGCACAGGCTTGCCAAGGGTGCAACGAGGGGAATAAGGAAAGTACGAGCAAGGGCATGGCAAGGGTATCAGCAATGGCATGGAGAGGGTACTAGCAAAGGATTGACAGCCGTTCTAGCAACGGCATGGCAAAGGCACCGGCAAGTGCATGGCAGAGTTACCACCACGGGCATGACAAGGGTACCAGCACAAGACGACGAACAAGTAGCAGCAAGGCTTGGCAGGGGTGTCAACAGGGCTTGGCAAGGGTAAGAGTAGCAGGGCTTGACAAGGGTAAGAGTAGCAGGGCTTGACAAGGCTTGGCAAGGGTAAGTAGCAGGGCTTGACAAGGCTTGGCAAGGGTAAGTAGCAGGGCTTGGCAAGGGTAAGTAGCAGGGCTTGGCAAGGGTAAGTAGCAGGGCTTGGCAAGGGTAAGTAGCAGGGCTTGGCAAGGGTAAGTAGCAGGGCTTGACAAGGGTAAGAGTAGCAGGGCTTGACAAGGGCTTCGCAAGGGTAAGAGTAGCAGGGCTTGACAAGGCTTGGCAAGGGTAAGTAGCAGGGCTTGACAAGGCTTGGCAAGGGTAAGAGTAGCAGGGCTTGACAAGGCTTGGCAAGGGTAAGAGTAGCAGGGCTTGACAAGGCTTGGTAAGGGTAAGAATAGCAGGGCTTGACAAGGGTAAGAGTAGCAGGGCTTGGCAAGGGTAAGTAGCAGGGCTGACAAGGGTTTGGCAAGGGAGGTAGCAGGGCTTGACAAGGGATAGTAGCAGGGCTTAGCAGGGGTGTCAGCAAAGCAAGGGCATCAGAAACTGCCAAGTGCACCAGCGCCTTGTGGGGGAGCATGTCCTGCAGTCAAGGGCCAACGCAGATGAACACGTGTCGAAACTCTCCCATGCAGACCTAGCGCCGTAGGAGTAGACGATATGTGTTGCTGTCCTAATGTGGTGCACCATAAACTGCCTTGTTGCCTAGTAAATAGGCAATCTCTGTGCTCCCTCCCTTCCATTGCCCATCTCCTCCAGGTCCAAGGCTGCAATCAGAGCACTGCTTCTATGAAGGGGTATTATCGGAAGCGGAGAGTATGCCCGAACTGCAGCAGAGCAGAATCAGTATTGCTGGATGGTCACCTGGAGCTAGGCCCCCAGCGGTTTTGCCAGCAGGTAGGGCAGGGGTGATCGGACAATATAAGGGCTTAGGTCTGAAGGGGCTTAGAAGGGGTTTCATGGATAGGCATGGGAGGTGGGGTCCCCCAGCGGTTTTGCCAGCAGGTAGGGCAGGGGTGATCGGACAATATAAGGGCTTAGGTCTGAAGGGGCTTAGAAGGGGTTTCATGGATAGGCATGGGAGGTGGGGTCCCCCAGCGGTTTTGCCAGCAGGTAGGGCAGGGGTGATCGGACAATATAAGGGCTTAGGTCTGAAGGGGCTTAGAAGGGGTTTCATGGATAGGCATGGGAGGTGGGGTCCCCCAGCGGTTTTGCCAGCAGGTAGGGCAGGGGTGATCGGACAATATAAGGGCTTAGGTCTGAAGGGGCTTAGAAGGGATTTCATGGATAGGCATGGGAGGTGGGGTCCCCCAGCGGTTTTGCCAGCAGGTAGGGCAGGGGTGATCGGACAATATAAGGGCTTAGGTCTGAAGGGGCTTAGAAGGGGTTTCATGGATAGGCATGGGAGGTGGGGTCCCCCAGCGGTTTTGCCAGCAGGTAGGGCAGGGGTGATCGGACAATATAAGGGCTTAGGTCTGAAGGGGCTTAGAAGGGGTTTCATGGATAGGCATGGGAGGTGGCGTCCCCCAGCAGTTTTGCCAGCAGGTAGGGCAGGGGTGATCGGACAATATAAGGGCTTAGGTCTGAAGGGGCTTAGAAGGGGTTTCATGGTGGACATTGGAGGTGGGGTCCCCCAGCGGGTTTGCCAGCTTGCATCATATGGGTGATTGGACCAGATAAAGGCGTAGGTTTAAAGGGGGTTAGAAGGGATTTCATGGATGGGCATGGGAGATGGGGTGCCCCAGCAGTTTTGCCAGCAGATGGGGCGGGGTTGATTGAACAAGATAAGGGCGTAGGTTTGGAGGGGACTGCAGGAGGGGCCTAGGGATGTTCCAGGGATAGGCATGAGGGGTAGGGTACTGTCAGCAGGTAGGACTTGCGTGATCGGATCAGATAAGGGCTTAGATTCGAAGGGGACTCCAGAAGGGGCCTAGGGGCCTTCCATGGATGGGCGTGGGTAGTAGAAGTCTCCAGCAAGATTACCAGCTGATAGGACATGGGTGATGAGGGCTTAGACTTGAAGGAAAACGGGAGGGGCTGAGGAGGGATTTCATGGAAGGGCATGGGAGGTGGGGTTCAGCAGCTCTGCCAGCTTGTATCACATGGGAGATCGGACTAGATAAGGGCTTAGGTTGGAAGGGGCCTAGGAGGGGTTCATGCATGGACATGGGAGGTGGGGACCCCCAGCAGTTCTGCCAGCTGATATCATATGGGTGGTCGGACCATATAAGGGCTCAGGCTTGAAGAAGACTGCAGGAGGGGCCTATGGGGGATCCATGCATGGGCATGGATAATAGAAGTCTCCAGGGAGGTTACCAGCAGGTACACGCATGGGTGGTCGGATTCCCCAAGGGGTTTGGAGGGAGGTTTGGAGGGGGATATCATGTATTTCAAGGATAAGGCATGGGTGGGAGGGTCCCCCACCAGTTCTGCCGGCAGCTAGGATGTGCATGATTGGCTTCAAAAAGGTCGTGGCGGCTTCAGCAGGGCTCCAGCAATGTTTCGTTAAAAGGGACCGCTGCTCAGCCCTCCGGGCGTGCAGCACCCGAGCATGACTCCAACCAGTTTCGTAGTGGGTGTGGGTGAGAGATTGAGAGATATAGCGGCACAGAGAGCTGCATTGTTCTGTGAGGGCTGGGTGGTAGGACCCCCTGGGGTTTGGTGAGGAGCTGTGTGCTTGGGCGAGGACGGTGATGACTGTGTATTGGGTTTAGGGTTTAGGGCTCTTTTACTGCGTGCAGACAATGTCGGCATGAAGCAGGGCGCTGGCATGCTGCCTTCATATTCGTTGCACACTTGTTGCAAAATGGCTTTTCTGCATACGGTATGGACTATGTTGAGGACCAAGCTCTCAAGAGTCAACACATCGTAGCATTGGTTTTCCCTTCTTCCATGCACCTAACCATGCAATGATGCTTTGGATGCTTATTTTGGTGCCGAGTCTTGTTTTTTTGCTGCTGGTTGTCCTTTCTGTAGTGTGGGAGGTTCCATCCCGTGGAAGAATTTGACACTGAGTACAGGTAGGCGTGCAACCACTGTGTGGATGGTACCAATAGATACTGTAGACTGTACTTCTACAGAGCATGCAACTATGTTCTGCTTTTTGCTATGCCTTTCATCATGTGGGCCTAGGCTTGCAAGATTTGCTGGAGGAAGGAGATCAGTGTTGACCTGTTGTGGTGTACCAAGGACTTGAGGGGGACTGTAAAGACTGATTTTGGTACAGATGTGGGGTAAGCCATGACGTAAGTGATGACATTTTGGACAGGCTTCACAGCAGCTGGGCCGGTTTGTTGCTTATTTGTTCTTTGGCTGAGGTTCAGGCCATAGGGCAGAAGATTTTCCAACCAGATGCTGCTGCAGAAGTCATGAATTAATCTTTTAATCTTCCGGCAATGTATGTTTAGCACTGTTTTGAAGAATCCAGGAAAGGAATGCCAGGGGTGCTGGGGACAAGCAGAAAGCAGGCAGCAGGCAGCTAATTTGCATCTGATCTCCTTATGCTTGCTCCTGCTGCGCCTGCTCCTTATGCTTGCTCCTGCTGCGCCTGAGAACGACTTGCTGATCTGGAAGCAATCCTGAAACAACTGTGATGCTGCTGACGTCCTGACACTGTTTGCAATGAGCGCTCATGCTCATGCTCATTGCTCATGCTCATGCTTTCCGCAGGAACTGTCGGGCTTCTTTAAGAAAGCGCAAGCAGCTTCAGCTGCAGTCAAATAGACCGCCTAAGCTCGTCATCCCATCAGAACCAGGCTCTTCACCATCAGTCGGGAATCCAGCCCTTGTCCCTATCGTAGAAATGGAGGTAGCTGAGGAAGATCAGCCAGGAGCAGACGCTGTTCCCCAAAGCAATCCCTCCTTGCATAGAGCTCAGCGCAACATTGCAGGCTCTGGCGATGGTTCAATGGAGATCGCGATGGCGCCTTATGGAGCTTCCTCAGCTACAGCTTATCAGAGTGGTCAGCCAGTGGGCATAGAAGAGAAGCAAGGGCAGCGACAGCAGCAGCCAAAGCAGCTAAAGCAGAATTCTCTGCAACAGTGGAAGTGCATTCAAGGCCTTTTACAGCAGCAACAGCAGCAGCGGCAAACCAAGGTTCCGCCGCAGCAACTGAGTCGCACCCAAGGCCCCCAAGAGCAGCAACAGCAGCAGCAGCTGAAGCACATTCAAGGCCTGCTACATCAGCTAGTGGAGCATCTCCAGCAGCAGCAGGATAGTGCTGGACCACCATCAAATGGAGCAGCAGCAGGTGGTGGTGCTGGCTGCGGTGGAAGAAACCGTGCCGCAGCAAGGGATCGGCTGCTGAGGCAACTGTTGCAGATACAGGAGCTGCTTCAGGCTCCGGTGCAAGGTGGTGGCGATGCGGAGAGGATTTATCCTGCGGTGATGGCAGCAGCTACTTCCTTTGCTGCGGGCTTGCCACTTGAGCAGAGTATACAGCAGCAGCTGAACGCGGCTGGGTTGGGTGGGCCATCACTTGCTGCTGCTGCTGGTGGTGGGGGTGGGGGTGGGGGTGCTAGCCGTGGGGTGGAAGCAGCAGCAGCATCGCTGGGGGCTCACGCCAGCGGGCTAGAGACAGCAGCCCCAGCATTTGGGGCTGGGGTGCCTTTGCTTGGAGGAGAACGGCTGCAGCCAGGCCAACAGCAGCAGCAGCAGCAGCGAAGCTTCCTTTCAGAGGTAGCGGTTGATATGGATGCCTCGACCTCGTATCACTCCCTAGCAGCTATGCCATTACCACCACCAGCAGCAACGGCAGCAGGCACACCTAGTTGGGGATCATCAGCATCAGCGCTGAAAGATGCTGCTATGTATCTTCAGACATTGCCCACTGTGCTGTCAGCTGATATTCATCGAGTGCCAGCTGCTGTGCCTGCCTGTGACTCCTCTTGTGCTTCCCAGCCTGGGGCTTCTCCTTTCTGTGTTTCCAGTCGGGCAGAGCTCCTTCCAGCCGGTATAGCAGCAAGGGAGGCGGTCAGCGGAGTGCACTCATCGACGGTCTCAGGAGGAGAAGTGAATGGTGGGGAAGGGGTCATGGCTGGTGTCCAGAATCATGGTAACCACCAGCAGCAGCAGGGCCAGCAGCACGTGGGGCAAGGGGAGCAGTTGCTAGGCTTAACAGCTAGCCGGAATGTGCCCCCCCCATTGAGCGGCAACACACTGCTCAAGTATGCTGCGGGGATTGTGGCCGCGGCTACAGCGACAGCAGCCGGTGAGCCGTTTGCATCGGGTACGGGTTCAGGTGGGGGTGCTAATGTGGTTGGGAGGCTGCAAGAGAAGATTCTGGAGATGCTGAACAGCAGCCACGAGGCTGAGATAGACTCTATGGAAACGCTGTCAAAGGTGGAGTCAATGCACGGGCAGATGGCGTACATACAGGAGCAGCTGAGGGAGTTGAGTGGATGCGCCTTGTCTGCCAGTGGGCAACTGGGAGAGGGGCATTCTGCAGTACCAGAAGCAGAGGGTTAGCCAGATTCCAGCCTGGGGTAGGGCTCCTCCTTTGCTCACAAGTAGTGTACTTTTGGCAAGAGGCTAGGCAGGGTGGATAATTAATAACAGCCAGAGGTACTGGCGGGGAGTTTTGCATGGTGGTTAAGGTGGGTACATGGTGAGGCCTGATTGACTAATAGTAATAAACAAGATGGGGGATGTCTATGGCGGCAGCTGTGGATGTAGTGCCCCGGCTGGGGAGGGACTGGGAATGTTTTCGGGCTGGCTGGTTATAAGCATGCAGCTGACGTAGGAGCTGCACTCTGGCTGGAGGAGGACCAATGGGGCTAACAAGATGTCCTGCACGTGCTGGGTGTGGACCTTGCGGGGACAGTTGGTACAAGTGCACAGATGAGGGGACATTGTCTAATGGCGCTGTTGAGCTGGTCGGGGTACCTGCAGCGCAGGCAAGCAAGCGGGGTTAGGCTCTATGGTAAGTAAACTCCTTCTGGAGGTTCAAACCTAGAGGGGATGTTGGTAGCCGCTGCTGGTACTGTGATAGTGTATGGCCTAACTGCTTCAGCAGGGGCTGTTATGGGCAAAGGGCATCAATGGCAGGATATGTTGTTGGTACCCGCAAGCATGGGGCTAGGCCCATGGCATGACAAACTTGTGCACAGTCTGTCTTTATGGGCTCATCGATATATTTAGTTGTTTGGACTTCATGTTTCATAGCTATCTATGCATTTTGCTTGCCTCAAAAAATTCGCTTGTCTGATGTGGAAGCAATGTTGCTTTCCAGCTTGAGCTCGTGCACTAGCTGTTTTCATGGTAAACACACGGCAAGGCCCAATGGTTCTCTATCAAATGGGAAGGCCCAATCATTGTCTTTAGACGGCAAAGCCCAAGGCACCACATTTATTTTGGAGGCAGAATGGTGCACATGACAGTCTTCTTTGCTACCTACCTTGGCTAGATAATCAATAGCAGGTACTACAAGATATAATCTCATGGCAGCTGCGACGTAGCAGTAGCTTTTGCATACAATCAATCAATCAATCAAAACGCAAGACCAGCAATGCCAATGGCCAAACAAACCTAGGCCACAAACACAAGGCTCCTGATCACAATCACGAAGCCACACAACCGATGGTGGATTTGCCACACACAAGCTGAGGCTAGATGCAACGGCGTGCACACCAAGGGGAAACAAACACCACCACTAAAACCCAAAACCTGCTCCACTTCCATCACACATGGGTGGCGGGGAGGCAGCAGGATCAAGCACCACCCTAGTAGGGGCTGGAGGTGGCTCCCACCACCTAGGTACTGGTGAACCACCATCCTCCCAGCCACTGAAAGGCACCACATAGCGCTCCACATGCTTATCAATAGCTTGCTTAGTGCGCCTTCTACACCTCACTAACCGTTGGCTTTCCCAAGGGTGCGTAAGATCCCACAACCTCTTCCTCCAAGCACTCTTAATCTGACATGAAGCCTCCCAGCTCCCCTCATCTTGACCAAGCACCTTCAGATCTGCACACACGCATTTCTCCCAGGTATGGCGAGGCCTACCCACTGGCCTCGTCATGTCACCATGTAATGAAGAGAACAACGCAATATGCGGCAACCTGCCCTCCTCCATGCGGCCCACATGCCCCAGCCACCTCAGCCTATTTGCTGTGATGTATGCTGACAAGGTGGCTACCCCACATGATTTCCTGATATGCTCATTGGTGTGCCGATCTGACAGCCTGACCCCCAGGATGCTCCTAAGGCAGCTAGAGTGCACCCGCTCAAGCTTTTGCGATTGCACTTTGGTCAGGGACCAACACTCACTCCCGAACAGCAGAATTGGCAACACATATGCCTTGTAACACTTCACCTTCGTAGCCAATGACAGATGCTTGGTACCCCACATCTTTTCAAACTGCTTAAACCTCCCCACAGCCTTACCCCTCCTGATATTCAACTCCACATCCAACCTGCCATCAGTCACAAGCACACTTCCCAAGTACTTGAACTGTGACACCTCTTTTACCACACCCTCACTGATAACCACCTCTGGTCCTTGCTGCACTGGCACATCCCCCTCCTTCCAATCCTTGTCAATGGACAGGATCTCAGTCTTGCTTGCATTGATGCGCAACCCAAGACTAGCAGCAACCTTGTCCATCACCTGCAGCATGACCACCAACTCCTCCCTGCTGGGACTTAGCAACACCATATCATCTGCATACAGCAGAACAGACAACAGCTCCACACACCCACCACTACCACACCCATCACGCTCAAGTTTCCCATCTGCATGATAGGCTAGCTTCACCCCACATCCCTCCGGCATCTGAGCCATTGCCTGCCGAACCACAAAGTCCATGTAGATGTTGAACAGCAAGGGAGCAATGACACATCCCTGCCGCACCCCGCCATGCACATCAAACCACTCAGACACCACACCACCCATCCTAACAGCAGCCTGTGTGCCAGTATGCAAGTCCATCAGCAACTCTATCAGCTTTGTGTGTACCCCGTACACATGCAGGATGCGCCATAGCGTGTCTCGCGGTACAGAATCATATGCCTTACGCAAATCCACAAAAGCCATGAATAGAGGCTGATCGAATGCTACAGACTTAGAGATGACCTGGCGTATGGTGAACAGAGCATGAGTGAGGCCCCTCCCCTTCCTAAAAGCAGACTGGTTATCAAGCAGTTGTGCATCGATATGAGAACTGATCTTAGCCAAAATGACCAAGACATACACCTTCCCCGGTATACTTAGCAAGCTTATCCCCCTATAGCTATCTCTCACTTTGCGCTCTCCTTTGCCTTTATACAGTGCCACCAACAGTGCACGTTTCCACTCTACTGGCGCTTTCCCTGACTCCCACACCGCCACAATGACCCTGTGCAACCATTTCAGCATGGTCCCACTGAGCTTTAGCATAGGCGCTGCGATACCATCAACCCCAGGAGCTGCCCCATTTCGACAGGCAAAGACAGCTTCTTCAACCTCCTGCACAGTAGGTGGCTGAGCTGCTGCTTCACTCTGCTGGTTTGCACCTTGCCCTGCCTCCATCTTCTGCACTAACTCCTCAATGGTCTGCTGCATTTGCTGGTCGAGCTTGGCAGGGCAGTTGAGGACATCAGCAAAGTGCTCAGCAAAGCACTTCACCACCTGCTCCCTGCTTTGGAACAGCTGCTTGCCATCAGCACCCCCTAGCACAGCTGTAGGAGCAGCAGAGCTACTGCCCTGCTGCTCCTTGAAGATCCGCTGGACATGCTTGTGGAACACGGCTAGATTACCAGCTTTTAGAGCATGTTCCGCAAACAGCGCTTGCTGCTTGAAGTACCGCTCCTGATCCTTCTTAACCGCTCGCCTAGCAGCATTATTGGCCTCCCTGTAATCTGCCCTGGTAGCATCATTAGGAGAGGACAGCACCGCTGCATGTGCTGCATGTTTCCGCTCAATCTTCTGCAAGGTCGCATCGGATATAGCGAAATCTCGGCGCCGCTGCTGAGGCTTGAGGTTTAGACCAGCCTTATGGGCTGCTTGGCTGGCTGCCGCTGTTAGCTGTGTCCATTCGTCTTGTGCGCTCTGCAACTGAGCCCCTACCAGACGGCTGAACTGGTTAGACATTGCCAGCTCAAAGCACTGCTGAGTTGCTGCAGATTCTTGCAGCCGGCTGCAGTCATAGGGCCGTGCTGGCTGTCCCTTCGCACTGTGCTGCTTGGCCACTGACAAGCGGAGGCGCATCGTAAGCACCAGCATTCTATGATCAGAGCCACCTGTATCAAAGCTGCGAAAGACCCTGCAGTCTGTCACACTTGACATGAACCGCTTGGAGACAGCTATGTAATCGATGACCCTGAGCACATCCTGCTTGTTTCTATTAACCATCTTGTGAGTAGCAGTCCGGTAATTGCTGTGCTTGAAGAAGGTGTTGGCTAAGCGAAGGTTCAAGGCACCAGCCAGCTGCAAGAGTCGCTCACCATTCCCTGAAGGCTGCTGCTTCCCAAAGCCATGAGGCCCCATAACACCCCCATACGGTTCTGGATCAGTGCCAACCTGGGCGTTGAAGTCACCCAGAAGGACTAGCATGTCCCTGGAAGGCAGCGCTGCCAAGATAGCTTCCAACTGCAGGTAGAAAGCTTCCTTGACCTCCTCAGGGGTGGACTCGGTATCAGTCGGCGAATATGCTACCACGATTGAGGCGTTTATCCCACTGCTGATTCTCACACGGACTACCAGGATTCGCTCACTGACAGCAGACCAGTCGATTAGGCAACGGGACCACTTCGAGTTAAGAAACAGGCCCACCCCATGTTGCCGTGGCTGACCCTCTGGCAGCCCGGACCATATCAACTGCCAGTCCTTCGTAACATTACGACATCCACTACCCGGTATCCTGCTTTCAGCAACACCACAGGCTCCAACGCCAAGGCGAGACAGCTGCATGACGTAAGAGGATAGCTTGCTCTGTACCGAAGCATCGTCACTGCCGAAAGTTCTGCAGTTCACGAAGCTGAGGCGTTCGGACCCCGTCTTAAGCAATCGCAAGTGCTCAACAGGCCCATGCCTCTTGCTGTGCACGTTGCGAGGTCGTTTGACCCGGTTGCATGGCTCAGTGACCAGCTGTGCGCTGCAACTGGCGCGCATGCCCCCTGGACGAGACAGGGACGCACACACGGGATCCAGCTGCCTTCACCGAGTTCTAAACTCCCTACTAGTTCACTTTACAGGCTCGGCGGTAACATGCCTAAAAAAGACATGTCACCGCCAAGCAGAGCGATGTATAATGTTATCTATAGGCGTATAGGCGTATATACCAGCTCCATAAACAAATAATGGGGTTCTCAGGGAGAAGATGTGGGAGATAATGTGTACAAGTGTGGCTGTGGGGCTTCTCAGCCCGTGTGCGCTGTGGGCTGTGGGAGACACATGGAAGATAGTGTATACAAGTGTGGCTGTGGGGTTCTCAGCCCATGTGTTGGTACCTATTCGCTTTCTTCTTTCAGGTGTTCGCATTCATACTGGAGGCACAGAGGTGCACATGACAGGATTCTTTGCAACCTGGTAGGCGGTTCAAATAGGCTGTTTAAATGTACTCGTACAAACGGCCCCTTCCTGAACCCCATGAAGGGGAATCCAAGCCCTGCAGACAGAACGTCCTCTCTCTTTCTCTCGTGCTGAATATTCGGTAGCAGGTTGTATGATTGATCATTCATAACAGCTGCTTCGTAGCTTGCAAGATATCGTGTGCGGATATGTGGCCATGGAGTTCTCAGCCCGTGTGTTGGTACCTACCTGCTTTCTGCTTTCAGGGAGATCTTGTGCTGCTCGGTCCTTGCTTTCCTTTTGATGCTTCAAAAGGCTTATGGGCAGTATGCCCCGGCTTGCCTTCTTGTAATCGGATTTGCCGCTTATCACATGCTGTTTTTAAAACAGCCGCGTGGCAGCTCACCAATGCCGTTTTATTAAGTATCTTTTTGATCTCTTTCAAAATAAAGTTAAGTATTTGGTTACGTTGCTGGCTGCAATAATAGCAAGCTATTTTATGTTGGCTATGCATATGCAACGTTATCAATGTGGTTACTATCACGCTTGGGCTCGCGACAGCATGTGTTGCACCAGGCTACGTACGCAGTGCCTTAACTATGCGGGTACTAGAGACTCTATACCGCATACCGTAGTGCTCTTAAATATTTGCGTGGGCCTCTATCAAGGAGGCCCCTTGGACGCAAAACTGTTTTTTTTTTCAAAGGCCTGACGCAAAACCCCAAGGTATTATCTGGGTGTCACTTGACTTGGACGCAAATTGAATTGGCACTTTAGGCCGCCGCGCAAATACATATATGCATTCTCAAGCCCCTAGGTCCAGCGGTGTGCATTAGCATCATGTCTCGTCAGCCTCTGCTGGCTAGGTTTGGATTCTCGAGCAGGCCTCGCCTGCCGAGCGATCCTCACCCATCTGAGCAAAACTGGCGGCTAGCAAACGAGAGTAGACGTTTACGTGAACAAGCAGCACGCGCCGCTGAGATTGAGCGCAGTATTCTTGCATCACGTCCCGTGCATGATCAAGTAGCTCTGCAGCTTGCCCAGCTCCCTGGTGCATTGCCTGACTCGTTTGTCAAGCTTACGGACAAGCAATATCAGGAGGAGCTACTATACCGCTGTTACACGAACCGAGTCCACCACTCTGCTAATCGAGATGTTAAGATTCGGCTGCAACTGCTTAACGTGCGTCTGAAAAGGGTCACTTTGCCCAACGGCTGCAAAAGCATTTCCCTGGAGATCAGTCATGTAGCAGAGCCATACCTAGTAGTAGACTCCCCAAGATTACAGTACGCTGCATGTGTTGGTTACTTGCCAGTATGTGCCTATAGCACATATTCAGCAGCTCTGCATACGGTATGTGCAAGCAGCACATATCTGATTTCCAGGGTGATCCAAGGCTGTTTGAGCCAACACGCAAAGTCTTTTGGATTAAATGAGGCGTCAGCTAGCGCTGACGCAATAATATCCCAGACCAGCCCTGTCTCACGCATAATTTCTGATTATTTTGAGGCCCACGCAAACATTTGGGGTGCAAATATTTTGGAGCACTACGGTACTCTATTGCTTTTATTCCAAAACTGCTGCGGCAATGTGCGTGTACTGAGTTTATTATGATATGTATTTATTGTATTGAGTTTGGTAATTGGACTAGCGTGCGGCTTGTGTCATCCCCCTGCTGTTTCTTGCCAGCAGTTGGTTATCAGTGACCTTTCCAAGAGAGAGAGGGAGCCAGCGACCCGCGTCTCCTAATTGCACTGTGGAATGGAAAGAGGGCATGGGGAAGTTGCCCATCAGCTTTGTCGCACATATTGGATCCCTCTGGCCTGGGCATGGTGTAACAGGTCAGTACTTTGAGTTAGGTCTCCTAGCTGAAAGATGTTTGAGGAGGTTTATGACTTAAATCCCTTTAGTTTTTTGGGAGTGAGCTTGCCCTTGTGCATGTGCGAAGCAGGTTCAAGGGACACCAAGCAGCCTGAAACACCACGGGTTGAGATGCATGAGGGTTTTTTGGTGTGGCGACCAGCCGTGGGGTGCAAAAGTACACATATGCTAGCAAGAGCATGCATGACGTGACTGATGGTTTGGTGAGTGGGACCTACCAAGAAAGATAGGAGGGTCTCACCCACTAAGTGGGCCCTACCACATCAGTCCCCCGAGAAGGCAAGAGTGGCTGTTTTGGTGAGCCTGGATGAGAAGCTTTGGTTGACCGGAGGCATGGTTTGGAATTCGAAGTGGGCAATGGACACTGAGAGATCATGTAAATTGTCTGTTTGCACATGCATGCTGCATGAACAAGGGAGGATTTGCTTGTGGGACTCCATATATTGTTGGTCTGCATTGAGCATGTAAGGGTACATGGGCTTGCAGTTATGAAAGGGCTTTGCAAGCAGCTTGATTCATACATGAGATGAAGCACTGCACAGATCACAGCCAGATTTCGTATACCGTTGGTGGGCGGTGGAGGGAGCTTTATTCTATAGGGTCTTTGATAGAGCTTGGCATCCTGAATGGCATATTCTTCTGAAGCTGGTTTCTTGGCTAGCAAGGGCACAGTGAAGCCAGACCCTGCCTCGCCAGCTTTGCACAAGCATGTTGTGGGGACTGCAACCTTCTCAAGGTGTGGCGCTCCTGCTAGTATCTTGCAGGTCGAGGCTGGGAAGAACTGCCTCAGGAATCATGGCTGTCTTGTAGGTGGTGCAAGCATGCAGCAGCTGATGAACCTGCTGTTATGGTTTAAAGGCCTGTCTGCTTGTTTTTGCATGTGTCACGGCCAACCTATGCCTTCTTTAGGGTTGACGAATGGTCAATCCACGCTTCCCCAAAATTTGTTGTGTAAGCCACATCAGGTTGCTGAGCTTTGGCTATTGGCATCCCACTGGATATCTGGATGAGTAATTACTGCAGGATGTGTGTTGGGTAGCAATGATCTCCAAAGCACAAACTATTTTGTTACATGTTGCATCCTTTGTGTATGATTACCCAGGTATGGAGGTTGGGTGCAGTGAATGAAAGAAGGCGAGAGTGCAGAGGAGAAAAGCAGGACCTTGTAGGTTCGTCCAGATTCATATCTTGATAAGTTGCAGCTCGCTAATAATGAAGGCGTTGATGATGTTGAAAAGTTGATTGTTATTCTGTTGTTCACCTTCATCATGGGCTAATTATGCAGGTTTTGATGGTGTTACATACAAGTTGATCGCTAGTTTTAATGTTCCTTACTTACGGGCAGTTTGTGATCTGCGTTTTTAGTACCCTACGGCAATAAAATGACTTAAACTGCATGGGACATACAGAAATAGATAACCAGGCAGGCCTGGTAGTGCTGTTGCGTCATATTGAATGCTTTTGATAGGGAGCCCTCCAAAAGTTGTGTTGCTTTTGCATCGTGTCGGTTTCTCCTGCATGGGCTGCGAATGAGTCCATGATCCCTTGTTATGGTGGTCCTGGTGTGTTAAGGACCACAGAGTCTCTAGAGCAGACCACATGTGTCATGCCTATGAAGCGAGCCCTTTGGGTGTGATCCGCAAACTACTGATGGAAGTATGAGTGTTGTCTCTGATTTCATGTGCCTGGGTAGGGATCTCTTTGACAAGGAATACAGCATGTTTGGTTATTGAACTGGCTTTGCTCTGTACACTTCTTTGGCAAGAGGTGCAAGTGCTTCTTTATATATGCGGCTGTCCACTGGACAGCATTTTTGGTTATTGAAAAGGTTTTGCTCTGGACACTTCCTTGGCGAGAGGTGCAAGCGCTTCTTGTATGCGGCTGTCCACTGGTCTGGTCTTTTGGGACAAATAGACATATGAATACTGATTAGCTGCAATGATGCTGCAACTTGAGGGAGTCATGTTGCAGGGCGTTCTTGTGTTGTTATGTCATGGAGTTTTGTTAGCGTTCTATCATAAAAGTTGCTCTGGACATGTCTTTGGTGAGAGGTGCAAGTGCTTCTTGATCTATGCTGCTGTCCACTGGTCTGGTCTGTTGGGACAAATAAACATATAAATATTGATTAGCTGCAACAATGCTGCAATGTGAGGGAGTTGTGTTGCAGGGTGTTCTTGTGTTGTTCTGTAATGTAATTTGGTTAGTGTTCTTTTATAAAGGAAGTGTGACAGTACTTGGGAAAAGTGTGTGCTTCTGACTGATGCAAGGTTGGATGTGGAGTTGAATATAAGGGAGGGCAAGGCGTGTGCGGAGTCTAAGGTTAAGCAGTTTGGAAAGATGTGGGGCACCAAGCATCTGTCATTGGCTACCAAGGCGAAGTGTTATAACGCATATTTATTGCCAATTCTGCTGTTCGGGAGCAAATGTTGGTCCGTGACAAAAGAGCAATCGCAGAGGCTTGGGCGCTTGCACTCTAGCTGTCTTAGGAGCGTCCTGGGGGCCAAGCTGTCAAATCGGCACACCGATGAGCATATGTTAGGAAAGTATGTGGGGTAGCCACCTTGTCAGCATCCATCACAGCAAATAGGCTGAGATAGCTGAAGCATGTGGGCCACATGGAGCAGGGCATCATATTGCCATGTTCTCTTCATTTCTTGGTAACATGAACAGGAAAGTGGGAATGTAGGCATCGCCTCACTTACGAGAAGCGTGTGTGCCACATTAAAAGGTGCTTGGCGAAGATGAGGGGACTTGGGAGGCTATCAATGAGCATGCAGAGTGCCATGTGGTGCCTTTCACTGGCTGGGGTGGTGGTGGTTCACCAGTCCCTAGGTGGTGGGAGCCGCCTCCTCCAGCCCCTACTAGGGTGTTGCTTGATCCTGCTGCCTACCTACCTACCATCCATGTGTGATGGAAATGGAGCAGGTTTTGGGTTGTAAGGGCCCAGTTGTTTGTCCCCTTGGCGTGCACGACGTTGCACCTAGCCTTAGCTTGTGTGTGGGCAAGTCCACTGTCGGTTTTGTAGCTTCGTGATTGGTATCAGGAGCCTTACGTTTTCTGGCCTGGGTCTGATTGGCGTTGGCATACTAGCTGATCTTGATTGATTGGTTGATTGAATGTTTTATTGTACCAATGGCGAGCTTTTTGTTTGGTTTTGGTTTTAGAACACTGATTGTGATATGGGGTAGGTTGCATTTGGTGGTGCCGTTGCCCGCTGCGGAGTGGGAAGCCCAGGTGAGTTGAGGGAAGGGGGCTGTGTTTGGTGGAAGGCACATGTGCAGCTGCAGCTTGCCATCCCTTGCCACTATCTAATGGTCCCAGCAGGTGGGCTGACAACTATGGCTGTGACTGGCATACTCAGGCATGTGCTGAAGCTCATGAAGCTGGGCTCTATGAGCCTTCAATGGCTCCCAAGGGATGCCCTTCTGGGCTAGTTGGTAATCTAGTTGATTCCATGTGCGGTGCAGTGGGTGTCGGAGCATAGGAGCATTAATGGCTGTATGTCCTCGGGGTGCTGCCACATGCAGTAATGCAGCAGGAGGTGGTCATTGGAGCTGGTGCAGTGAGTGGGCACGGGATTGAGTTTCTTTTGTGTGAATGGAATGGACACAGCTGTTCCCATGCAGCTCAGTTCGGGGCACTTGATTGGAGGTGCTTCAGTATGCAAGGGTGTGAATCAAAAATTGGCAAAACCAGTGAGCAGGGGTGTCCTTGGTGGTCTCAAAGTCTGTGGATGGGGTCATAGTACCACACCCTCCTGTACTACGAATCCGCATGCCTGGTCGCTGGTGCATGCGTCCCTTCTCTGTTGGTCACCCGTTAAAACCTTGTTGTTTGTTTTATTCTTACAAGTCTGGTGGTTGCTTGTGATGTGCGGTGGATTTATCAGGCCTCTTGCTGCCGGGCGGTGAATTTTGGGGTATGTTTGATTAGGAGTCTGATCTTTCAGGTGGTTTGTCTGATGGGGAACTGGTTCAAGATTCAAGGGGGGGTAGCTCAATTGGTAGAGCAGAGGACTTCGAATCCTCAGATCCGGTGTTCGAGTCCCGGTCTCCTCGCCGCCCTTAGCCGGGGCCTCTCAAGAAAAAGGTTACAGGTATCCGCGTTGCCTAGACAATGGATTCGTCTGTTCAATGGGCTAACGGTCTGATCAACTGGGCAACACCGTCGCCGCAAGGCCGTCCGATGAGTCAGTCTGACTTCCGGTCTTGGACCCGGACGTTAAAATTGGTTTGTTTTTTGTTTGATTCCTGGCGGCTGGATACATGCTTGGGAAACTTTTGGTTGGTGTCTGGAATCCATTGTCTTTTGGATCCATCCGATGGTGTACTTGCCGATTCGACCCGCCTGCGGTTGCCACATCTTAATGTCAGTTTGTTTGTCCCATATGCTGCGTCAGTTGGATGGCTTACTGACAGTGGATGTCACAGTTCCAACCTCTGATTTTCACTGTTTGCACTGTGGTCCCGTGTGGATGGAAACGGTGCGTGCAAAATGGACTGGCAAGGTTCTGCTTGCGGTGTTAACGTGCAATGTCGACTACTGTCATATCCCGCGACTCTGAGCCGGCCCGCGCGATTTGAAATGGCCCGCCCGGCCACTGGATCTCTCACCCGCTACTCGGGTACGCTTCCTGTCGTACCTCTACACCCGTTTACTTGACCCGGTAATCACCGTTGACATGGGCCTCAGCGAGTCTGGCGGTCTGTTTCGCCTGTGGCATTGGACCGCATGGTCACATAGGAGGGTCACCCCTAGGCACCAGCCAATCAAAGCAACACAACCACTGCATACCGTATCAGTGATTCATACGATACGTACCCAATCAGCCCAGCAGAAATAAAAATAAGCATGTGCGCCGGATGATTCAAGCGTGACGTGAAAACCCAGCCCAAACACCCACCCAAATGCTCTCATCACCAGTGACTCGCACTATACAACCACCCAGTACGTTACGCCTTAGGTGGGGCCCCTCCTCTCCCTGCCTGCCCATTACGCACAATCATCATCAACTCAGGCGCATGATTCCCCTTCACAACAGCCCGATGGCTTGTTTCACACGTACATACATAGCAGCACACTACACAGGCTACCTGGACAATCGCATCATAAGACAACTCCGCTTTAACTGTTTGGGCCCCAATTCTGCCAGGACACATGTAGACCGTTGAGAAGAGACAGAAAGTCAGTCAAACACCGAATCTAACAAATACTGCAGCCCGCTTTCCAGCCACACAGCAGTTTACCTAGGGAATCAACGCTGCGTGCAGAGATGCACAGTCCAATCATGAATCAACAAGAGCTAGAAGCAACCCCACACCATCTTCTACGTGTCAACGCTTAAGCGGAGCATACCCTGGTGAAAACATCCCCAACTCAACTGAACTGCGCCAACGACCCTTTCTCACAGCACGCCTACCCCTGATAGGCACTTGGTAAATTGTCGCCAACCTACACAGGCATTGCGCACCTACCAGCAAGCTGAGAAGCCCTGCATTTATGTCTGCTTGGATGGGCTGATAGAGCTTTTGCAACTTGTTAACTACCGTAATCAAGTACCACGCACCCAATGAACTCAGCTCAACAATCTTGCCGCCCCATGTTTTCAACTGCTCAGGAAATGGGCAAACAGCTAGTATACAAAATCCGCCTCAACTTGTTGCAGGTATCCTGAGCACCCAGGACATAGGCATATACTGAACTCGTCATCCCCTCTTACACGCAGAATACATTTCGATACTGCATGCCTAGGAAAGAGGGATCCCAGAATTGCAGCCCATCCATTCCCTGCTCCGACTGACACTAATGTAAGCATGTTTGGGATGACCGCCAGCTCAGAATACATAAATTTCTTATTGACGTTGCATGCCCAGGCCAAGGGACTCCCACATTTGCAGCCCATTCATCCCATGCTCCTACTGGCGCTGCAGTAGTCACGATGAATTAAGCACCAAGGCTTAGCTTGGTGTCCAGCCTCCAAGCACTTCAAGAATCGTCTGATAGGCGGTCAATAAAGGGTTTGACTGTAAGGTTGTAAGCTGTGTTCAAGGTGCTCTGCATACGGTCAATATTCCGGTTGGCCACCTTTACAAACCTGGCACCACAGGAACAAGACAACACGGGTGGAAGCGTAACTCATATCTGCACCCCTTGGAAGTAAGTCCGATGCAGTTGCAAGGCATAGCATTTGCATGCTTACTTAAGTGTGCTGCTGCTGCACCTACTTTGACATACCAACAAGCTACATGCACTGACAAGAAAAGGCAGTGTTAAAAAGATGCTTTGGCTCTTGTAATTATCAGTTACCATATCATGAAGGGCTAACTCTGTTGCAGCTACCGTCGTCCAAATGTATCATGCTGATTTGCCGTCAAATGCTCAGCTAGACCAAAATATTGCTACGGCCTCCTCAGGAGACAACCCCACTGGAGTTCTGGCAAAGCCTACCTGTCGAGATACTTGGCCACTTTGCTCTCCTCGTCACCCCCTGGAAAAAGAGAGCACCACACATACATTTCCCACTTAGTACGTTACTAGTTCTTTGAAAATGAGCTGCAACGTTTGCACAACACTCCAAAGCAAATGTGCCCTCAGCCCCGCACATCAAGCTGTCACAAAAGCAGTGAGGTGGAACCAACGGCAAAGTGACAAATGCAGCATGTGCAGCCAAAAGAATGTCGAGCAGATGCATAAGAGAGGCCATTCAATCCATCAACCGATCAGGCGCTCATGCAAGTGCACATATGCCTGATCCAGTCTATTGTAGCCAAAGCAAACCATCCTGCAACATCTACAAATGTAGTAACGCACACCACATAATATTGACAGTTGCTGACAGCTGCAGGAACGTGCTCAAGTAGCTGCTGCTTCTTGACCTGTACAATGTTTGTACAGTATCCTCCCTTGCACGACACATCCGTAGTGAGATCTGTAGCCTTGCTGCTGATTGCCAGGCAAGCAAACTCACCTAAGACGGTCCCAACAACTCCCGTTGGCTGCTGCTGTTGCTGCGGCGACGGCTGGCCATGCACTTTTGCCCAATCACCTGCGAGGAGGACAGGAGGATTAATGGTCAGCGCCCCGTAACACGTAATGCTAACCCTAACACAAAACCCTAACCCTGACGCTGACATACAACTCTAACGCTCACCTGCAATCAGGACAGCTAATACTAGACTACTGCTCACAGGAAAGCCACAATTTGCTGTTGTGGTGGTGTGATATGGCAACACATCCGCACCAGCCTCAGCCCCAGACACCCTTCCCAGGGGAGACAGGCAGGATTACAAGGGTCAAGGTAATCAAGCAGGCTGCCTCCCCTGCATGCCTTCAGATGCTTTCAGTGACACCCATTCCTTTCACACGAATCAGTATCACACACACTACCAAGACTTTCATAGCAGTCCAGAGATGTCAGAAGCGGACAGCTGTGTACAGGGCTGACATGGCACAGGTTGCCAAATGTCCATTTCGCAAAGCACTGCATGCCTTCCCAAGGGAGACGCTTCAAGTGCAGAGCAAGAATAGATGTCCTATGCCCAAAGCATGCGATTAAGCTTGAGCCTCAAACAGTGTTTTAAAAGGAAGTTCTATGGAGGCGAGGCTCAAACAGTGTTCTGATGCAGTGTGATGGAGGATTAGCAAAACCTCAGACCCGAAATTAAAGCCCGATGCATATAGGGCCCCTGCTAGGCTGCTCGAGGACAGGACAGGACCATGGTATAGACTGCCTTGCTATGGTGAAGGGACATCTGCACTCATGCAGAAAATGCAGAAGGACTTACTGTGCTGAGCCGCTCTGCTGTGGTGGGCTGGAGCATCTTCAAGCTGCCCTGCTATAATGACCTGCAGATATACAAGACAACAATTATCAGTCAAAAAGATTGATTAAATATGCAAACCAAGCCATTCTGGCCAAGCGGCAGACAGTCGCTGGTTTGTGGATCCAAACAATCACATGACAGCCTGGCATGTAAAAAGCAAAGACAAGGAGCTGATCCTGATTGTGGATTGGGCAGCTTATCCTGAACGCCACTGGGCGACAGCGCAGGGGTAAAGGCCACATGGCAGCTTATCTGACATGCATGGCATCCAGCTTCCACCAAGAGATGTTTTCTAGAATACAAGACCGGCAATTCGTTGCCTAACATCATATGAAAGACGGCCATGGTAACTCAGAATCACGGAACTTACCTCAAAACCTTCACAGTACGGAAGGACTGCTGAGCTGCTGCTGCTGCTGCTGCTGCTGCTTGGGCTGTCGCTGCTGCTACTTGACGTGGTTGCCGGGTCAGCTGCACCCTTTACTCCTTGTGGTAGGCGATACACAGAGTGTCCAAGGCAAAAGAACTGCAAGGCACGCACCATGTCAGCCCTTATGGTTAGCAGCAATGAGAGGTACTGTCTGGTACCACAGGATTGCCCACCTTGTAATCCGTAAGCCCATCCTGAAGCTGTGTACGGTCATCAACCTCCACTTGCTGCCCTGGAGTATGCTTCAATCCCATGCAGACCTGTACACAAGTGCGATTCAGTCAGGGTCAGCATAACAGGAGGAGGAGTGCATGAAAAAATAGACACAAGGAGGAGGTACCTACCGGCTTCTTCTGCTCCTCTTGCAGAGCTTGACTGTAGTACAGAAGGCCCAGGCAACACCGTTGGGTGGGCTGTGACCCTCGCGTTGCCTCGGGAGTCTGCCCCATATTCGTCGTGGGCTGTAAATACAAAACAGGAATGTCACGAAACCCCTTTCCTCCAAAGTGCCCCAGTCAGTAAACGAGCAAGCAGGTGATGTGATGATCCAGAATTTGCAAGACTCGGAACAGTGATGGGACACAACAGCTACAACATGCACACAAAGCCGTTTGTGTCTCAGGCACGGTAGGTGCAAGCCAAAAGGTGTCACGAACGCACGCCTACACCATGCATAAGCAATGTATCTCGGGTGGACGTGATCTCGCGAGACGAGGGCATGAAGTGAGTGGTGACTGAAGGGGGAGTTCCGAGTTCCCTTGGAGTTGATACTTAACGCTTGATCCTAATCTGCCCCCGAGCGTTGGCTCCAAATGGGACACATGAACTATTCCAGCTAGCACATGGAGGCATTATGCTTTCAGGGCATGGTTAGAGGTCGCTGGCATCTCTGGAGTCCTGTGTCCTGCGAGTGGTTGGGATGCTTCGTGTTTCGCAAGCACTCGATGCCTTCAAAGCTTTGCTCGGGGACCATATGAAGAACGTCTTTGTTTGCTGCGCCTGCCTCACTTCATGCAAGCATGCTGGTATATACCTGGGGATCGGCAACCGGGCAACCTGGCAAACTGGCAACTGACCTGACTGTCTGAGCACCAGATGCCCATCTCCGTCTATCTTGGAGGCATACTGGATTCAGTGGACCATCGGAAGGATGTTGTGTTCAACGGAAGGAGTTGACAAGTACCAGGCAAGCCTACGAGCAGCTAGGGGGGACTGCAGAGTTCAAGGGCACAGGCAGGCAACTGCGTCTTCTGGTGTGGTTGCCATGAGACATCTAAGAGATCAAGTATGGGGGCTTAAACCCGAACCCAAGAGTGAGGAGCTCCTTAAGTAAGTGTACAGTACGCAGTCTGTGGCATCTAGCCTACAGGTTTGTCTGCCGCTGAAGCTACTGATCTTACTGACTTAGCAAGTGATCTGCCATTGCGCACCATCGAATTCTACAGTCTCTACAATATTGATATGACACATGCCTTAAGAAGGATCAAGCATGGGCCATGATGTAATTGTAATCGCCCACTCCCTCACTTAACATAACAAACATTTAAGGTGCGGCAACCGCAAAAGGCTGCTAGGTCGAAACGACCAAACACACCATCGGATGGATCCTTAACGACGCAAGAAATCCCTTCTCTGCGTAGCTCTCTCTCTCTGTTTGTTTCTTTGCAAGGGCATAGGATAGAAAGCACCTGCTCAGGGCATGCAGCAGCCCATACTTGATAGGGCTTCTGTCTGCTTGTATGTGCAGCTTCACGGTTTGAATGTTACATTTGAAAAAAGAAAAACCCGGAGCCAACACGAGGCTCAAGGGGCTTCCAAAAAACCAAACTGACTAATATCATCAACTTCAACTAATTCGTTCTCATACTCATCACTAGAAACATTACCACAACTTGTATCTTCACTCGATTCAAATCTGTCAAGCTGCAGATCAAACACCCACTCAGTATCTTCATCTCTGAAGACACGCATTTTATGTACCAACTTCGCCAACATATGCTGCTTTGGATGACACATAAGCTTCCTTAAATCACCTTCACAGTAATCAAACAACTCACCAAACTCCGATCTGATTTCCTGGTAGGCAGGGCATTCCAGCATGAAATGCTTTTCATCCTCAACGGTATATGCCATGCATTTCCTACAATACCTCTGTGCCCTCACAGTACCACCATCAGCCCAACGTCCAGTCACAACACTCAGCCAGTGAGCTCCCACTCTAAACCTGATGAGATCAGCAAGATACTCTGGATTTATACAACGGTCATGATCAACATACCTAGCAGGCTGTGAAACACACTCAGCCATCCACGTATAATAGGTCGCATACGATACCTGATCCGAGGATGCAACCCTAGGATCCTCTGGAAGGTCACACCAACAAGCAGTCCACTTACTACCCCAAGTGCCTAGGACAACTTCTGTGTCTACACGCTCAATTTCTGTTACTGACCTGTTCAGCACAAGAGAAGTTACCTTCTCAGCATAATCCGGAACAACATCTTTAAGACACTTCATCATCTCAGCAGACCACAGCCGTCCATGTCCAGCAACAATCGACAACTCGAGGTTCTCTGTAAACGCTGCACGTAGCATAGGCGCAGATGTATGAGCTACTAACCTATTCCAAAAGCCACAAGCCATTTTAACCCACGTAAATGATACAGGCATACACCCCAGCTCCTCATGCAACAGTCGTTGAGATACCGACTTCCTCAACCAAGTCCCACTAACTTGTCTCAAGAACATGTTCTGGACCTTCTGGAGTGGATTACCCAATGGCAAGTTTGACGTGAGAAAGGGCAAAGACCATATTTCACACCCATATGACATAACTGGAATAACCATCGATTTGAACAACAGTACCCGTAAAGCAATCTGCTGAATGTCCCGTTCCTGAGTCTGGCGTACCACACTCCACATAGCTTTGGTTGCAGCACACCTCATAACATCCACAGCACCTTTAAAACCACGATCAGATTCCACAGTGATACCCAAATACTTGAAGGTACTGACAACCTCAATGGCCTCCCCTGCATACTGCCATGAGCAACCTACTGCGTCCCGGGACCTGCAAGACAATATCTGTGTTTTCTGGACATTGACTGTCATGTGCTTTAGGTCACAAAACTCTTTCAGGGCATCTAGTTGAGACTGCAGTTCCACAGCTGTCTCTGCAAACAACACCACATCATCCGCATACAGAAGTAGCTGACACTTAGAAGGACCCACCTGCGCACCACTATTTGGCAAACGTTGCCTCACAAAATCTTCAAGCTCATCAATAAACAAACCAAACAGCAGTGGCGAGAGCGGGTCCCCCTGTTTCACACCAATACTACTCTGGAAAGCCGGCCCTACCTTCCCATCAACCCGGGCATGCAAGGGGACATTTCTGTACATGGCTGCAATGGATGTTAGCATCGTTCCCCATATACCCAGGGACGCAAGCCGCTGGAGTAAGAGCCTACGATCAACAGAGTCATATGCCTTCTTGAAATCCACAAAACAACAAAACAATGGCTTTTTCTGCAGGCGGTACTTATCAATCACATGCCTAAGGATGAATAACTGGTCTGTGGTTCTCATGCCCTTACGAAAACCAGCTTGCGCTTGTGCTCTGTGCCCATGCTCCTCAGACCACTTTGACAAGCGTTGCTCCAACACCATGCTGAACACCTTCCCAAACACATTGCCCACCGCTATACCCCGATAGTTGTCCTTGCATGTAGGGTCACCCTTTTTAAACACAGCTGAGATTGCTGCTTCAGACCATGAAACAGGTGGATCACCAGACTCAAAAAATGCATTGATTAGAGCATGCACTGGCTCTAGTAACACATTGCGGAATACAGGGTGAGAGCCATCCTCCTCCTCAAACTCCCTAACTACAGCATCTTTCAGGAACTCTGCACGAATACCATCTGGACCAGCTGCTTTCCCGCGCTTTAGCTTGTTGAAGACAACAGCCATCTCATCCAACTCAATAGGTTCATTAAGCTTAGACGCCTTATGCTTAGCACCTAGGGTTGTGTCAAGTCCTAACTCACTAACCAATGCAACAACATCAGCTGCACCTTGCTGGAGCCACGTTTGCTCACCACCACCAAACAGACTCTCCCAATACTGTGACCACGAAACTAGATCTTGTACAAACTCACGCCTCTTGGCCCCTTTAAAGTACAACCAAAACCTACGCGGGTTATGCCTGATATCATCTCTCATCCTAGATAACAGCTTGTTGCTATAGTATCGCTTCCATCGCCTCTTCACATGATTAAATGCCTTCCGATACTCACGAGCAGCATGTGTATCGCCTAATTCAATGGCACGCCTCAAAGCCTTATGCTCTGTTTTACAGTGTTTGAACCAAGGATTGACATCTCTAGCACTGGCACCAGGTGAGCTCTTGACAGTTCCAAAAACACTGCATGCTGTACCATAAATAATAGTGCGTAACCGCTCGGCAGCTTCAGCTCTGGTAACTTCACCATCTGTAACTTGCCTGGTAAAACCCCGCAACAAATGATCCAGAGTGGCACCATACTCCTCGCGCTTTTCAGGGACATATTTTGGAATGGGTACCTCCCTGGCTGGTCGGCTGGGCGCCTCATGCAGGCCATTATTATTATTATTATTACATTTCATGATATGCCATAGCAATAAGTGCCATAGGAATATTATTATACGGCTGGTGGATAGGAAAGATAAATTGACCTTCCAAAGGGCGATGGTCACTCAAAGGAACATTAGGCAAAACACGAAGCACCTGGAGCTGTGAGAACATACGCTGGTCAACCACACAGTAATCAATGATACTACGCCCCCTATCATATGTGATGGCACCAGCCTCATCGCCACAAGACCTCCCATTCGCAATAAACACCCCCGTGCCTTTGCAAAGTTCGACCAAGGCCCTGCCATATGCATTTGGCCTGCTACTGTCCTGAGTGTGCCTGAGTGGCGGAGCAAAACTATCAATCACCCCTTCAAGCTGTAGCTCACTGATAAGATCAGATACCTCAACAAAATCTGCCAATTGCCCAGTGTGGGCATTAAAATCACCAAACATGCAGACAGAACCCTTAGCAGCAAAACCTGTGACCTCCTCCTGTAACTCCTCAAACCAATCATGATATAACCTAGCAGACCCAGATACCGAGGAATATGGCTTCATGTATATGCCTCCTAAGTAGTGATCAGACCGTAAGCTCTCATGTGACAACTGTAACCATATAGACCGCTCACTGTGCTTAACCTTCTTAACATGTGTGCTGAGTGTGCACTTGACGTACGCCAAAACTCCAGTGCCCCTACCAGGTCCAATTCCATGCCCAGTGTATTCTGAACCATAGCGTACATACCCTGGCAAATCCCATCTGTGGTGCCCTACTTCTACCAGGAAAACAACATCATAGCTACCATCTGATAGCAAGCTCTGCAACTCAGCCAACTTTGTATGCCCCAACACATTGCAGTTGAGATAGAAGACCTTGACAGGCATGCCCTGCATCCCTGATACCCCAATTAACCCCCCCATGCCCCCATTGACCCCGGAAGCCCCCTAGCCACTGCTCCCATTTTGAGCGCCCCCGCTGCCAGAAGCTTCAGACCCATCCACACCTGCCACTGGCAATGCAAGTGCAGGAAGAGGGGGGGGGAGGGGGAGCCCATTTCTCCCCGTTCACGATAGGTACAGCCCTACATTCGCACACCCTGCGGTGAAGCAGCGAGGCGGCAATGTTCGCCAGAGGGGCTCCCTAGGAGCCCATGGCTTCATGTTACGTACAAAAAGCTTGCCTTGCAATGGGCCAATAGATAAGCAGCCATGTATCGAGGAAGTGCGGGACCAGCTGCCATGGGGCATGCAACGGGTGGCTCCAAGTGGTCTGGTTCGCATTTAAACCAGGACGACGAGGCTCCTTACGTTGCACAGGCGGCATGACAACCTGGGTGACAGGATAGGCATATGAAGATGAACATGTATGTACAGCAGACTATCATGTTGGCATCAAGTGCTGTGTCAAGAACTGAGCCTCCTCGCGTATCGCGAGTGTACAACAGCAACCATACCTCATCATACCTGCCACCGACTGCGTTGGCTACATCCAGAGACACAAGCAGCGGGCCTTTGGAGAGCAGTACTTGTCATATCAGGCAAATGCTGGCCCCCACTGAAGGCCACACAAAGCAGTCCTCAAACTTAACAAAGTCTGGCACGCACATCTTAGTGAGCATGCTCTCTGCTAGACTTGAACGGATGCTACGAATATGTCGTTGCCCCCCCCCCAACACACAAACACATACATACATATACACACGCAGAAAAACATCCCAAATGATCCCACTACAGGCTGGAAAGTATATGCGGTTAAGTCAGATTCCCACAAAGCCACCAGCAACATCAGCATCAGTCATATGCATCTACTAGAGTTGTGGCCTGGGCAAATATGTTGGAGCTAAATATGCAGGCGTTCTGCTGTCCTCCATATGGCCAGCCAAATGACCAGCGAGTAGGCAGACCCGGTTCCTGCGCGGTTGCGCGTCGAGCTGCTAGGGTGACCACCTGCGGGTGCTGGGGTGAAGCTTAGCTCAGTCATGACACTGCCGCCCCGTCCACATGGTGCCCCAGCAGCTACAATCAATCAAGCAACTTGCAAGACCACCTATGCCAATGGCCAAACAAACCCAGGCCATCAACACAACGCTCCTGATCACAATCACGAAGCCACACAACCAACTGGTGAACTTACCCCCCCCACACAAGCTGAGGCTGAATGCAACGGCGTGCACACCAGGGGAACAAACTATTAAAACCAATCGCCTGCTCCACTTCCATCACACATGGGTGATGGGGAGCTAGAGAAGCCTTCAAGTGCTGCACGCAAGACCAGCAACCCTCTCCCACAGGGACACCTACACACCCGGAAAAGGTCAACTAAAATGCTGAGTGGTTGCAAAAGGATCAAGCAACCGCAGAGGCTTACAGATCCAGAACAGACATGCCCCTGCATGCATGCGCTTATGCTAAACACAAATCAGTACCCCATTTATATGCTTAACAATGGGGTTGCACATATCCCTGCTCTAGTAGAACCACCTATAAATAGCCCTCCCCCAAAGCCCCCCCTGATGTGTAACCAAAGATGACCTTGTCACTTTGCAAGTATGCAACTTCTGCCAACAACTAGTCACTTTGCAACTGCTGCCAGCACTCAACTTTATCTGAACAATCAACCAATCAATCTCCTCAACATCAATAATCAGCTCAAAAACACCCCCCATGCTCTACAACAACGTTGCATTGTAAGGTGCAGTGCAACCCCAAACAGTGTGCAAATTAACTGACCCAAACAGTTGGCCATTCAGACTGCTGCGCAGTTGCAATATCGACGAGTAAGTCTTCGCTGGGTACTGGCGCACACACCAGCACACACAATTACCAATCACCAGATGGCCCCATCAAAGCGGGGCGCCGGTGGGGGCAGCGCCTCCCACAAGGAGCCAACTTAGGCTCCAACGGCATACTCAAGTACTCACACAGAGGCTCCAACTTAGGCTCCAACCTCCAAGCTGGGCCGCCATGACAACGTGAAAGTTGAGGAAGACCCTGTTTGGATCATCTTGCATGTGGCAGTCTGCTGGGGCCGCATGATGGTCCTTCTGATCGGAGCACGGTGTAATCAAACTGTAATCATATAGCCTCTCAGGGATAGGACAACATAAGATCATAACGCACATGCTGGATGCAAAGTGCCCATATAGGACGCATGGGGATATACATGGGCCATCCAAAAGATGGTTGAGGTCGTAAATGGGGCAGTGTGTTGAGGGTGATAGCGCCTGCCAGCTTGGATGGCTATCAGTGCCCATGCCAAAAGAAGAACCCTGCTATAATGGCAATAATGCACAACATGCATATGCTCTGGCAAGTGCTCCCCAATAATGCTCCCAAACCCGTGCTCAGCTGCTACCTATGAAGTAGGCCCGGCCCGCTTCCCGCAGCTGAAGAACACCCACACAGCAAAGCTGCAGTTAAGCTGCAGCTGCCAAAAGCCCCCAAGCTTGGTCATGGACCCTCTCATTCCCAGGCCATGCCACAAGTCTAAAGCTCATAACCAGCAGACAGCCCACAAAAAACCCACTAAAAACTGTTTGAAGTCGTGCTCGGGTGCTGTACGGCCCGGAGGGCTGTGCAGTGGTCTCTCTTAACAACTAGCCACTGCAGGTGCATCCACGTAGCATGCAGCAGAGCACTATGCTCAACCAAAACATTTGCCACACATCCTGGGTGCTGTTGCCTGTGAAAACTTCATCAAATGCACCTGATGGCAATGAAATTGTGAAAACTTGTGGCGGGGCAGCTCCTGCCACCTGAAACCTTGCGTGCGGCAGAAAGGAACCACACACTACATGAACACATCGGCATTTCCCAGGGTACCTTATTCTCAGCAGGGAAACACAGCAAACACATCTACATATCAGCAGCAACAGCAACACCACAGTCACATATTCATGTGTGGAGGGACTCCCAGTTGCTGCTAGCTGTAAGTAGACAAAGGCACATTGTATCTATTATGCTCACAGCCATCGAGCTTTGACAGACCCAGCCGAAAGTGGCTCAATGCTAAGTATTTGAAAGCAGGGCTTTCGCTATTACTTGATAAAGTCACAGGCACCCCTGGATGGAGCAGCTTGTTCCTAGTGACCTTCGGATATCACTAGTGACAGCTACTTTTTTCCAACTACCAAGGATGTGCTCACTTGCCTTTTGGATCTCTTTCACCATGCATCGACTGTATGTACTTACAGCCCTCATGCGTTGCATTCTGGTTTAGCAACATGCCAGCCATGACCAACAGAAACCAGCTTCAGCACACAGGCTATGCTGCACCCAGTGCAGACAGACCGCGCAGAGATACAACAGTGCACTAGACTTCTGCCTCAAGGTAACAGGCAGTAAACCCTGGCCTAGTACTTCAATTGCTGTAAAGCTCAGCACTTCAACACCACAGCATGAACATTAGGGATCACTAGGTTAGCACTTCTGGTACGCACCCCCCCCCCCATCCGCAGATGCTTCTGCTTCATGGTTGAGCCATCCCGCTTGGGGGCGCTGCTTACGATATGCCTTCTAAGAACAAAGGGGTGTTACCAACAACGGTAACAAAATCAGCAAACAAAATGCACATACTACAAGAATTCAAGCAACAAAATAACTACTGCACAACAAGAATAGCAAAAGTAAAACAGAAGCTCTAAAGCAGGACATCAGGCAACATTTACTTGTGAAGATCAAGGGGGAGACTTCAGCCCCATAGCAAGCATTAAAGATGCCACAACTTTTACCAAGGGGATTGACTCCAATGGTATGATGTACTACTTCCAAAACTTCTCAGAGAGCGATGCGTGGCGTACACATCTCCATAAACACCTAGCTCTCAACCCTACTTCATAAAACAGCAAGCTATGGCCCTTTGCAACAACTTCCTCTCTGTTATGCCTGGCTCGATCCAATAGCTTGCATTGCATGAAAGTAAATAAGGGAAACTTGCTGCTGTTGTATTGCATTTTTTATGCAGGGACCTTGACTAGACCCCTGTCCCTGCCTGCCAATGGCACCCCAAAGCTGTCAGCAACCCGAAATTATAGCAGTTCAAGCATTGCTGTCTCATACCATGATTGGATTATCACCTGTCCATCCACTTTGCTGAAACATAACGAACTCTGCCATTGCATACAACCAGAATTATGAAAGGGACAGGACAGTAGGAACTCACACCGCACACCATACCCCTTCATGGATAGAGAATGCTTCAAGGAACTAGCCACACATAGCTGCTTGTTGCTTGCCTCGTCAAAACATGTCTCACTGCATCCTGTTGAATATGATCCCTGTAAAAGGCACTGCGTCCTAATGACACACGCCTAATCAGCTAGTGACATATGCTTGAGGCAGCTCATGCAAGCACTGCACACACCTGCAGAACCCCCAACCCAGTGAGCCCCATACCATGCAACAGCCCAACCCCAACCCAATGCAGCAGCCCAACCCCTTGTGGTATCGAAAGCTTTTAAACCATGAGGCCTCATAGTGCCCAGCGAGCCAGCCAAGAGTACATAGAAACAACTTTCCAACGAATACAGAAGGGGCTGCTAGCCCCATGGACGGTTTCTGTGGATACCATGGCCATCATCCCCACATGCCATCTTGAAGCGACACAGTCAGGAAACATGCAAACCCACTTTGCTCCATGATGAGCAGTGCCATAAACCATCCAGCGTATATGCTCCTCTCCCTAAAAGCTGAGGTGAGCAACACAGCAATCGTGAGAAAAATCATGAAATCGCTCACGCTATCACCAAACTCTGGGCAATGCAATTCATGGTACTCAAGCAGCTCTCTTCTCTCTGTGGGCTTTCAAAAGTGCATGGACAAATAGTGTCCATTGCTGTCACAGGGTGGTGGCATCAGTAAAAGAAACTAGAAGCAAAGCCCAAGGACGACACAGCGACGCTGCCAACATGCCAGGTCAACACGCAAGGAAGCAGTGACATTAGTGCCCTTCCTCTCACGGTCCCGGTGGCAGGCCAAATGATCTGCAAACCCAGGGCGACCAAAACCCTCACGAGCATGCATCTGTACTTGACAATGCCTTAAACCCTTGCTTAGTAACGCATGCAAGGCGCTTTTTAATAGCCCACCTTCATGGCGGCAAAACCTTTGGAGAGATGTCAACTCCCTAAGAAAGAAAGACAGCTAGTACAAGCTTTTTTTAATATCTTCAAATTGGCCAGCTGAAGTTTAGCAACCAGTTGACATGCCATCTCCACAGATGGGCAAGCCATGGACATGAAACCAACAAGGCTCCAGTGACATGGCATCGCAGCAATGCACCCCCACCAGCCCCCCACCATTGAACCTGCATGGTAGGCAGGGCAGCTTCCCCTCACCCTTCCCAGTACTTCCCATCAATTCCATGCAGCACAACCAACAGCAGCTCCAGCACTAGCAGCAAAGATAGCAGCTTCAAAGCTGTTTGGCAGCAAGTAGCTGGTAGCCTCAAGATGCTTCTGAGGCCCAAATGGACCAGCTCACTCGAGCTTTCAAGGAATGATCTGCCTTTATAAGTGGCTTGCCGTCATTGCCGGCAACAAAACCCTCCTTGACAAAGCAAAGTCCCCCATCCATCAGCTGAGATCCCCACAGCAGCAGCAATTGAGTCCCAATAAAGTAATGCAAGCCCTCCTCCTCAAGTGAGTTTGGCTTTTAGTAACTTAGCCAAAGAGATCTATCAAAGACCCCCACAAAACAGGCCCTGCTCACGTGAACTAGGCACTGAATGGCTTAGTATCTAAGACCCTTATAGAGTCCCCCACAAAACAGCCTAATGGCCTTTGCTCACGTGAGCCTGTAGTAATAGCCCGACCTTGATGCTTCAGTGCTTGAGTGGCTTAGCCCTCAAAACCGTTTTAGAGTCCCCCACAAAAACAGCTGCCTTTCCTGCTCACGTGAGCCTGTAGTAATAGCCCGACCTTGATGCTTCATGGCTTAAGTGGCTTAGCCCTCAAAACCTTTTAGAGTACCGCACACAACAGCTGCCTTTTCTGCTCACATGAGCTTGAAAGGAACTGCCCGTCCTTGATGCTTTTCTGCTTGTAGCCCCAGGCCCAAACTGTCCCCACGAAACATATCTATATCCCTCATTCATGTGAGCTTGCAAAAAGACCCGGCCTCAATATTTCACGGCTCAAAGCCTATGGCATATGCTCACGTAAGCTGGGCACAGAGTGGCTTAACCCAGGCTCTGTTAGGGTTTCCCACAACCTCACAGCTAAACCTCCTGCTAACCTTGAGCTTGCAAGCAATAGCCCGGCCTTGAAATTCCTCAATTGCGCCCCAGTGCAATTAATAGGCTTGCATCGCCATTGTCCCACGCACCCTGACGACATGATAGTGCAGCTTGCTGTGCTGCTACCACATAGCAATGTGCTATGAACACCCATCAGAGTATCCCTATGCCCTGTAGCATCCTAGCCTTTGCACGAGCAAGCCAAACAAACAAACATTGAAGGTGTTGCAACCGCAAGACGGCTGCGATTTGAACCACCAAAACATACAACCGGGTGGATCCAAATACCATTACATTGCTCACGTAAGCTGGCATGACTGCCCTTCATGCTAAAAAACCCGAGATCCAGGTCTTGCATGCATATGGACAATGCGGTACACCCATGCGGTACACCCATGCGGTACACCCATGCGGTACACCCATGCGGTCCTACCATGCACGAACCACGAGGGTCCCAATTTAATCTTGCTGCCCATCCTAAAGTTTAACAATAGCTGCCGTGCCAACTGCATTGCTACCCAGCCTAGGGTTTAACAATAGCTGCCGTGCCAAGCTGCAGTTACACTGCAAGCACAAGAACAGGCATGGTAACATCCAAGCATGCTCCTAACATTGCATTAGGTGTTGCACTTAATAACCAGATGCAAAACTCCACATGCAAATAGTAAGCCCCAAGCACCCAAAGGAAGCTTATATAGCCCTAAATCTGTACAGCAAGAGAATGCTAAACGTGAAGGCATGCAGTACAAGCGCAACAACACTATTGACAGCAGCACATGAACTGTAAGGACATCAACCCATAGCCCGCACCCAAGTTATGGCAAGGGTTACAAGGTAACTGCTAAGAGATTCAACCAAGTCATCAGGAAGCATTAAAGCTGCTCGGGCTTTGTTAGAGGTGCCCCAACCGCAAAAGCCCATCTTATGGCCCAGTCAAATCAACATTTGAAATGGCATCACACCTGTTAAAACAACACACATCACTCCGTGAAATAAGGAGCCAATTGAAATGAAGGCATCTTTTGGGTTCTCCACTTTCATTGGGTGAGGGGACAGCAAGGGGCGTAGGGGTTAGATGGTGTGAAATCGCTTCAGCAACCGTCGTAGCACGACCCACAAGCCCATTATAGCTCCTTTTATGCTCCCTTCCATAAGATATGGCGAGCAGCCCCCATCCACACACCAAAGAGACCGAGTGTGCACGGGAACAAATCAAAGAGAGCACACTCCAGCACCACCCACAGTTGAATCGTGTTCCTTGAGCTAGCACATATATCAACGATACAAGACAGTGCAAACAGCAGCACATGCCAACTTACAATGCACAGTGCTCTTTGCTATACTGGCACATTAAAGTGCAACTTCACCCATGTCAAAGAAACTGATAGAAAACATGCAATGACGGCTAAAGTATTGGGAGCTACTACACTTTGCCAACCCGTACGTCCCAAGGCCTGACTGTACACGCAAAACCAGCGACGTGAATCTCAGGCTTCTACCTGTTGATTGCAAATTGCAGCCATAAGCCAAAGGAGACAAGAAACTTCAAGATAGTTTCTTCAGGTCAACCTCACACATGCACCATAACATGCATTTTGTGCTGGGAAGCTATAGCACAGTACATTACCCATTGCAGCCATGCATTGGCTCTGCAAATCTAATCTTGCATTCAACTATTAGTAGTAGACAATCTAAATATTCACACAGCAACTTTCTGAAAAGTGAATAAACTCCCCTTCCTGCATCCTGCAACATTGCCTGGCCATAAGAGCATCAGCCAAGACACAATGCATAAGGTTTAATTGGTTTGATGTGCTTACGTCTTCAGGACACAGAGCTTCTGCTTCCCAACCACATCATCGCGGGATTCTTCCTTGAATTGTGCCCAAATGATGCTCATCGATGGCTGTCAGCCCTTAAAAACCACATGCCAGCCTTTTGCCAAAACAGCACAAACCCCTGATCATGGCTTAACAACTAAAAGCGCAGCACGTGCTGGCCCTTTGTAAAAGAACTAAACAGAACTTTGGCCATAACTAATCAACTAGGGCCTGCGCAAAACTCCTAGACAAAAACCCATTACCGGGCTGAAATTGGTGTCCCTAACCAAACCCAAAGGGCTGATTGGCCCCAAACAGCCCTGGAATTCCCAGGTTCCCACATACAGCTAAAACAAGCCAATCGCCCCCACCAACCCACAACAACATTAAACCCTTGCAAACCTACTAAGCCCTGATGTACTGCCTGAAAGGGTAGTTGCACCGCGGCTGATCTGTTACTCGCTGCAAAGACCATATGGTGGTACTGTTCGCATCTGCAGTAATCCCCCTCACAACCCTAAAGCTCCTAGTGCAACTATATGTCTAGGGTTAAACACAAGACACCCCTCTTCAATGGCTCAAAACCTAAGTAGACGGTTGCCAACCCTGGTCCAATTGACCGGAAAAAAGTGTGCAGTGTCGCGATGTTAAGCAATAAGAATTATGCAAGGGCCTCCCCCTCCAGTGCCCAGCCTGCCACTGGCGCCTTGCCCTGGCTTGCCCTTTTGTTATACGAATTTGACATGCTATGTGTCACTGCTGTTCAGCACTGCGGTTAAGCACCACAAGCATGTACGAACAAATTCATCAAATTGATCGCCCGGCTGCTGCATGCAACGTGTGCAAAGGACGTCATGGCAAACACCACCGTTGGCATTTGCTCGTGGCTGCAATTGCGATGCTAGCTGATAATGACAATCCATACCTTGTAGCTGTTGAGTGATCACTGGTGATGGCAGCCACCGGCCACTGGGGTCAGTTACAACAGCATCCCCAGCTGTAGCTGCTGCTCCAACTGCTTCGCTGATTCAGCTGGCGGTCTGCCGGACCATATGAGCATTTGGTAATTCATAGCCGTTTGCTGCTCTCACTTATCCTAGTCATTTGCATTTGCCCAGGCCCGCTTGCTGCCTCATCACCAAAAGCTGCTGCCAGATCGCCAGCGAAGATAGCCGCTGCCGCCGTTGCTACTGCTGCTGAGGCTCCGTCAATTCCCCGGCAGCCCGAGCGCCACGAGCGCTTGCTGTCTCATCACTGACAGCTGCTGCTGCATCAACATCACCTGCTGCTGCAGCCGCTCCACCTTGGACAGCGCCACCAATGGGTCACTCTCCATATCACCCCCAAGAAGATCCAGCAATGCAGGCTCTAAACACGAAGCTATCCCTGCCGAAGCAGCGGTCTCCCCAAACCCACCACCCCCAGGACTCTTCCCACAGGAAGCCGTGGCACAAAGAGCACCGTTATAATGCTCACTGCCTGCTCCAGGCCCCCCTGCTGCTGCTCCCGCTGCCGCTGCATCAGAACCGGCAGCTACTGCTGTTGCTGTGTCACATGCAGACAGTGCTGCAGAACCTCCGGCCGCCCCTGCTGCTACCAGGTCCTTCAAAAGGCCATCTGCCCCTGCAGCTGCTGGAAAGCCCCCTGCAGCTGTCACAGGCGCGTTATCAACATTCAAAAAGTCCATCAGCCATGCCTCGTCCTCCTCTCCGAGGTTCTGCAGCTCCTGCTCGATAGGCCAATTCGTAACATCCCAACTAGGGAGGTGGATATGACCGCTGCCATGTTGCTGCCCGGTCAATGCTGCCGCTGCAGACTCTCCAATCACTCCCGCTGCTCTTGGGGAGGCTGTCGGAGACTCTCCCTCTTCGTGATCCTCGTCGCTGTTGTACTGCTCTGTGAAGTGCATGCAATCCACGTTGGTGCTCTGCTGCTGATGAAGGAGCTGGTGGTTCAAAGCTGCTAAAGCAGCTGCTCCGTTGGGGTCAGAGCTCCCCGTGTTTCCCAAGCAAGCTGCTGTGCCTTTGCCTGCCCCTCCTAGCTGCTGCTGCAGCTGCCCCAGTAAGAGTTGCTGCGGCTGCTGCCTCGTCATGAGCCCCGGCAAGCATCCACTGCTGTTGCTGCTGTTCCTCCCCGTGTGTTTGCGGAGGAGAGAGGTTGATGTATTAGGAGCTCTCCCTAGCCTCTGGGCAGCCCTTGCTTGGAATCCAGACCAGCTAGGGTGCAAAGAGGGGAGTGTACTGCCGCACACTGTACTGCTGGTGGCACCCCTACCTGCGCCTGGGCTGTTACATACATCCTCTGCAGCTGCTGCTGCTGCTGCATTGCTATGCATCCCCTGCTGCTGCAACTGCTGCTGCTGCTGTTGGAGCTGCTGGTGCAACTGCTGCTGCAGGAGTTGGCTGATGCTGGCATGATCGGAGGTACCAGTGGGGAAGTCTGCTGAGAGCACCAAGGGGTCTCCGGATAGCAAGGCATCCACATGTGCTGCAATCTGTGACACTAAGGCTGATGCATTGATGTTGTTGCTGTTGCTGGGGGTGCTGCTTGTGTTGGCTTTGTTGGCTTTGGACTGAGGCTCAGATGGGGAACCCACTGAGCCATTGCGTTTGACAGCGATACGGGTTGGCTGGCGGCGGCGCCTCTCCAAGGCGATACGGCAGCTCCTGAATACAGCAAGGGTGGTGCAAGTCTTAGACAATAAGATATGCTGTATCAGAAGTGGCTGCACCTCAAGCTGTCAGAGAAACAGTGAGGTGGGCTAAACATGGCTGGTGTTACTTAAGAGGGTGCATAGATTATGTCAAGGGTTCCAAGCAGTACCTCAACCAGGCCTGTAGGGAGATCAAGGGTTAAGAACAATGGTGCTGCAGGTATATGCTCAGGCAGTGAGGTGTCTACCATGAAAAGACTGGTGGCTGTATTACCATGCCAGGCTGCAGGTGGAGGCCAACATGTGGGCAACAACATACATCAAGGATCTAACGCTCTGCTCTGTGGACCTGTGGATCTGGATCATGAGAATGTGTTCACGGGCGAGTTGAATTTCATGCAGCACAACTTGGCGCCCTTTGGAAGCTTGGGTGCCTGCATGGAAGATCGCTACCACTTTGCAAGTTGGGCCAGGGGCTCTGCCATGTGACTCACAAACAGCTAGCCTCACTGCAAAGGATGCTACATCCCTGGTTTCAAGACTGTTGTGCACCTATCAGCAGCTGCATAAGTATGCTCCTGTATGGCAAGGTCTTCTCTGAGCCATCACCAGGCAGAAAGAGCGACGCCTGGACGTGATTGGCCCTGATCCGTGCCAACTTACCTTTTGTTGCCGTCGAACTCCATGAGGGGGTGGAACTTGCCACACTGCGGGAAAGAATGGGGCGCTAAGTCAGCTGCAGCACTGCAAGGATGCAGAAAAGCAGCACGTGATCCTTGGATGTATTACCTGATGGCAAAAGCGCTGCGGACCATTCTCGAGCTGGTCGTCTAACAACACACAGGCTTCCTTCAAGCACTCGGTGCAAACCTTGCGCTTCGCGTAGTAGTCCTTTAAGCCAGCGATGCTGCGTGTGCACCCGTAGACCTGCGAACATGGAGCTGCTTGAGGATGTGATCTTAGGAGGCTGAGACCGTCTAGAACTTTCCGAGCCGGGTTGGCATGCTGGACTGGGGCGCACCTGCCCGAAGCCAAGCGCTAACCAGGAAGCAAAGATCACAGCTTACCCGACATGTTACCGTCTGCTCCTGCGCGTTTGTGCTTGTACCACTAAGCTCTGTAGAAGCGTCCAGGCACACTGGGCTGCAAAGGCCAGCTGGGGGCGGGGCTATCGTTGCTCCTGAAGGCCCCGCAGGCTGCACATAATCCGACGCAGACATGGGTATCTGAAGCTGCATGCTCTGAAGAGGGAGCTCAGAAGATGCGAACGACTGCGAGGACTTTGCACGGCCGACCATTCAGATGTTGAGCTTGAGGCTCGTCGAAAGCCTGCATGGTGTAAACTACCCTTCAGTCAGGCTCTCTTAGCGCAAACATACTCTCGTGCTAACAGATTAAGGGGGCCAGCTAGTGTCGACTGCTTATGAGCAGCCAGGAGTGAGGTGGCCATACACACACGGCAAGTGAGTGCTGAACCCATTGGTGATCAACCACTTCACAGCTGCCGTGCGAAGCAGGGCATGCGACTTAAGAGACGCATACCTTCGGACGTATTTAAGCACTCTTGAAATCGTTGATGGTTTTGTCCAGCGATCTTGTGAAGCAGGGCAACTGAGAAAGGCTTGTCGGCTGTGCTGATAAGCCTACTAGTGCCCCCTTTGAACGTATATCAGAGGCTATGAGCTATCAAACAACTAGAAATAGCAACAGGTTGCGCTGCCCTGCTCAAGAAGCGCTACAAGCGCCCAGACTAAGGATGGATGGCTGTTCTATTCACGTTAAGGTTTTGATTAAAGATGTCCTGCCAGCAAAAGAGCTGCGCAACAGAACCATGAATGGTAGGGTAGTCCACTAGTCCGTGCAGGCCTAACTCGAGCCGTAACGTGTCCAAATCTCCTCCAATCGTAGCGCTATTTCGAGATCTTCTCTTAGTCATGACGAACAATTGTTGATAATATGATCATATGATCGTTCGTTCCGGCCAGCCATGAAGAGTCGTGTAAGTTCCCAGCGCATGCAGTCCTTTCAAGTGGTCCCATGCTAGATCCCTGCATTTTAGGGCTTGTTGTTACGGTTCCTCTCCCGGGTCGAACTAGTTGCTTAGGCGGCACGTAGGCGCTTAGCCTTCAACCATGTGCAGACCGGAGGTGTCAGCGAAGTGAAACTTACAAGTCGATACACAGGACACTTAAGGCGTGTACTGTAGACAAAGGTAACTATTAATGAATTGAGGCTTAACCATAGCCTCCCAGCGCCCCTATTTATAGGGTTGGCGAAAGCCCGAAATGAGGCAAAGCGTTGTGATAGCCCTTGACACTTGATCCCTCACCACTTGATAAAGTACCATAAAGTGCATATGGCTCCGAGAATGTCAGGTACACTCAACACTACAGCGGTACACTCTTGGCCAACTCAAGGCCAAACAATGACATAACACAACATAAGCCAAAAACGTATGTTCCTTAGAGGTGAGCCAAGTGTCTGCTTGACCAAACTGAGTTACCTCAGGCTTTTACCCTCCTAAACCGTCAGGTTTTAGCTATTTCACTGCACTTGTTAAGCAGTATTCAGGCTTGGAAATGGTGCATGTCCTCGGTTAAGTAGCAGAAGTGCTAGAACATGCTTTCCATAATCTGGAAGTTTTGGGTTCCCATGCGAGAAAAAGGGCCAACATAGGAATCCTACGCTAAAACGTGGCCTCCCATGTGCCTACGTAGGATTGCTTCCCACGCTGATTTGAGACCCACCGTAGGATTCCCCACGTAGGACGGTGACCCCATTTTGTACACTGTTCTGGTCCACCGATCGACGAGACGCCCTACCCTGTGTAGCGGTGACTGACGATGGGCACCTCTCGCATGGACAGAGACACGTTCATTTTGGATGAGGTCTACTGCGTCCGCATTATGCCCTATCTCCACGGCATGGAACAGTTGCTGCTCTAAGTATTGAACATTACGCCAGACTAAGCTGTCACTGTGCAGAAGCTGCATGCGGGTGGAATTGAGACATCTGCCTATCCAACTTCCTTCACATCTCCTCTTGCGTCCTCAGCTGCATTCCACTGCCTTTCTCCTCTCCTCCAACAATTATTTACCCAGTGCCAATACATAAAGCCAAAACACGGCATATGTGTGTGTGTTTGCCTGCGAATGAAGAGTTCTGGGGTGTAGATGTTGATGAGGAATCTGGCTTAGTATATGGCCCTTTCAAGCATGCATTTAAGTGTATAGCTAAATATGTTGCAGCTGCTTGGAAGGTTAGGAATGCTGTTGCTCACCCTTCTGATGTGGCGTGAGGTCCAACCAATGGGGTTTGTTACCAACTATTGCTTGCACCTGGGCTTACAAGCCCTCCTTGCTTTCTTAAGTAGGAGGGAGGCTCTTACCCCCATTGGGGCAGTGGAGGTTTTGGGTGATTTTGACCTAACTGCTGGACCTCATGTCTAGGCATATGTTGTCATACATGCCGAAGTTTACCCGTATTCTGTTCCACCTCGCTGTTCTTTGTGACAGCTTGAGGTGCGGGGCCTATGGCACTTATTGCTATGGCATATCATGAAATGTAATAATAATATCACCGGCTCCACAGTCGATTAGGGCTCGTACTTTGCGGCCCCATAGCACTGCTGTTAGCCGTATTAGCTGATTACTGGTTGGCTGTAGTCCTTCCAGCTCTGATGTAATTACGTCGGTATCGGGTAGCAGTACGGTTTCGGCGGAAGCTGAAGTAGCTGCTGTTTCTGCTGGTAGTGCCTTCATAATCCCTTGGAGTGTAGGTGGGTCCCAAAATACAACGACGTCCCATCTTGTTGGTCCTCAATCTGCTCTGGTAACTTCGCTGGGGTGTGCTGGTGCTGTAAATAGGTGGCTGCCGGCAGGGTAGACTCTCAGAACCCTGAATCCCTGAGTGAGTTTCCACCACGGCTTGTTGTCCCATTTGGGCAAAACGATAACTGCGCTAGTCTGAGTCGGTGCTCTCTCCTTGCACTCCAAGTAGTGCCTCAGAAAATGGCCGGCGCGGCGATAGGGCGCATTCAGCCATACATTCTCTCCCTTGACATTCGCCTTGAGGAAGGAATTCTGGCTGTGGTAGAACTTTTTGGCCTGGGCATTATGTCCCTCGGGATCCGCACAGGCGTCTACTGAAAATGGTCCGTAATACGCTTCAAAGCTGGCCCTTTCCAAAGGGTCAAACATCCAGTCCTCACGGTCCCTCCTCCGTGTTGAACACTGCTTTGGTCTCTGCTTTGGGGTACCCCTTGGCACCGTGGGGTGGCTGTTCCCTGACATCCCTGTGGTCCTTGATGGTATGCCAGTCCGTGAGTCTTCTGCGGGTCGGGGCTTGGCCTTCTCGGCGCGTGTGGGATTCACTGCACCACGCGCCTCTTCTAGTTTGAAGATCGCATGGTTAGGTGCTTCTTACGCTTCAGGCAGTCACGCTTGTAGTGACCCCTTGCTCCACAGTAGAAGCAACGGATGTTCTGCTTGAAGTTCATGGCTCTCTCTGGGCCTACGTGGCCCTTGGTCTCAAGTGAGCCAATCTCCACGGCACTGGGTCCTGCTGAGTGGTGACTGGTCATAGCTCGGTAGGTGTCTCCTCTGCCCACCAGGGTTGGTCCTCTCCTGATTTGCCAAAGCAAAGAGTCAGTCTGGATAGCCAACTCTATTGCTTCAGCAAGGGTATCAGGTTTCTTCAGTTCGACGTGAATTCGTACTTCTGGCTTGAGTCCTTCCAGAAAGCGGTACAACCGGTCCTTCTCGTTCATTTCTGGCAATTCTATCATGCACAAGTTGAAGTCTTGCGCATACTCCCTAACGCTCTTGCCCTGCCTGAGTGAGGTCAGCTTCTGCCGGGCGGTGCGTTCGGCTGATATTGCGGTGAAACGGCTGATGAGAGCGGTCTTGAATTCGGTCCAATTGGCGTACGTTACTATGATTCCCCGTGCGACATCGATCTGGTGCATACGGTGCCATGTTAAGGCAGAGTCTGCAAGGTAACCTGCTGCGTAAACGACGGCTGCTGGGGTGTCCAGGTTGATGTCATTCGCACTAAGGAAGTTCTCCATCTGATAGGTCCAGTTCTGTGGCGTTGGCTCGCGGTTGCGGCCAGTAAACACAGGTGGTTTAGGCAGCTTTAGCTTAGGTCCAAGAGCTGCGGCGCCACTGGCGTGCTGCGGCTGCTGCTGCATCTGCGCAAGCTGATGCTGAGTTGTAGTTAGTTGCTGTTGCGCGGTTGCGAATTGCTGAGCCATAGCAGCGTGCTCATGGTATAGCTGCTGTAGCTGTGTAGTCAGCTGTTCGATTTGTCCCTCCATTAAGCTGCGGTCGGTCTGATGAGTGTAACCTTGGAAGCCGGCGGTAACGGTATGGCCGTACTGTCACACGTCAGCGCTGCTGGTCGAAAGCTGCTGAGCCTGCTGAGAGTCTGCTAGCGCCTCCAAGCGGGTTCGCTGCTTAACGTATTTGTATAGTCCACCACAAGGTCACTCTCTCTATTATCGTGCTGTTCTGCTGCTTCGCGATAAGCGGCAGGAACACGGATGACTAGCTAGATGCTGCTGCTGAACAACGCGGGTACTCTCCAAGTAACTATTGCTCCAAAGGAGCTCGCGAGCGTAGTTAATGCACTGTTCGGATGCACGCGAGACACGACGAGGGATGCTCTGCGTCCTTGCTCTCTTGTGGTTGCGCGGCATGCGGTCGTAACAGTAACCCAGTACGATGCTAACTCGTGTAAGACAGTAATAAGTGCGGAGCACTTATACGGATCAATTAGGCTCCGAAACCAAATGTTACGGTTCCTCTCCCGGGTCGAACTAGTTGCTTAGGCGGCACGTAGGCGCTTAGCCTTCAACCATGTGCAGACCGGAGGTGTCAGCGAAGTGAAACTTACAAGTCGATACACAGGACACTTAAGGCGTGTACTGTAGACAAAGGTAACTATTAATGAATTGAGGCTTAACCATATCCTCCCAGCGCCCCTATTTATAGGGTTGGCGAAAGCCCGAAATGAGGCAAAGCGTTGTGATAGCCCTTGACACTTGATCCCTCACCACTTGATAAAGTACCATAAAGTGCATATGGCTCCGAGAATGTCAGGTACACTCAACACTACAGCGGTACACTCTTGGCCAACTCAAGGCCAAACAATGACATAACACAACATAAGCCAAAAACGTATGTTCCTTAGAGGTGAGCCAAGTGTCTGCTTGACCAAACTGAGTTACCTCAGGCTTTTACCCTCCTAAACCGTCAGGTTTTAGCTATTTCACTGCACTTGTTAAGCAGTATTCAGGCTTGGAAATGGTGCATGTCCTCGGTTAAGTAGCAGAAGTGCTAGAACATGCTTTCCATAATCTGGAAGTTTTGGGTTCCCATGCGAGAAAAAGGGCCAACATAGGAATCCTACGCTAAAACGTGGCCTCCCATGTGCCTACGTAGGATTGCTTCCCACGCTGATTTGAGACCCACCGTAGGATTCCCCACGTAGGACGGTGACCCCATTTTGTACACTGTTCTGGTCCACCGATCGACGAGACGCCCTACCCTGTGTAGCGGTGACTGACGATGGGCACCTCTCGCATGGACAGAGACACGTTCATTTTGGATGAGGTCTACTGCGTCCGCATTATGCCCTATCTCCACGGCATGGAACAGTTGCTGCTCTAAGTATTGAACATTACGCCAGACTAAGCTGTCACTGTGCAGAAGCTGCATGCGGGTGGAATTGAGACATCTGCCTATCCAACTTCCTTCACATCTCCTCTTGCGTCCTCAGCTGCATTCCACTGCCTTTCTCCTCTCCTCCAACAATTATTTACCCAGTGCCAATACATAAAGCCAAAACACGGCATATGTGTGTGTGTTTGCCTGCGAAGGACCTGAGGTGCATTCGACACATTGATTAAGTGTCATTCCTCAGGCCGGCAACATGGGCGAACCCACACTTTGACCCGATCATACCGCGTACGGCATGACCCTTCGAAAACCCCGCCCGCATCGGGGTTCGAACTAGCAACCTAGCGGATAGCAATGGAGAGTGCTAACCACTACGCCAAGGCGCCAGGGGGCATCTGGCAGAAGGGGTTAAGCCCAAAACACCACCTCCAGGCATTGTCTGGTAAAATGGGTTAACTGACCCAGACCCTGCCTGAAGGTGGTGTTTTGGGCTTAACCCCAAAACACCAAAGTTGAACTTTGATAAATCAGCGTCCGGTCAGTGAGGCTGTAAGAACGACTAGGCAAGGCACCTGATGGGCATTGATCGCTGTGACAGCTGTATTGTAGTGGAGGGATGCGCTGAAAGACTCTGCAACCATATCATGCTTGCTACATAATGCATGTATAATAGCTAGAAAACCAGGATCCCAGGGGTCATTTCTTGATTGTCACGTGATTTGTAAGTACCGTACCTTTACAACATGGCTGGCAAGGGTCCCGACTCACCCGGCGGGTGATCCAAGACTGTCATGGTGGACCAGGGCTGACTCAGAATATTCAAGAACCCAGATACGGAGAGAGAGAGAGAGAGAGAACTACGCAGAGAAGGGGGGAAATCCCTTCTTGCATATGTTAAGGGAGTGGACCCTCAGATACGGATAATATAGAGGCTAGCTGGGCGAACATTGATTCCCTGCGATGTAACATCACTCTTTAATCTAGGTTAAAATACAGGATGCCTTTAGCATTCACTCTTGTCTTCATTCACCATTCATGTTAGATATATCAAGCAAGTTAAAATACAGGATGTCAATGGTATGCAGCCATAGCTGGTAGACCACCGTGCCCAGGTCTGTTAAAAGCTGCTTAGTAATGCTCTCCAGGCATAGTACCTACTAGGGATAACTTCGTTACGCGCAACAACCTGCTATTGAAACAAGTCACTGCCATGCTTGCTGAAACCACCGGTACCTTCTTGCACATGCAGCACCAAAGCAGCTAAGTAGCTGCTGCGTCTAGGACCATTGACAGCAGGGGAATGGCAGGTAGAGGACACCAGAAAGGAGCATTGAAGCCTCCCTAGCAGCCAAAGAGGAGCAAAGAAGCTGCTGTTCTCAGCAAAGAGGAAATCCAGAGCAGGCATCACTTTTATTGCATTTGATGATCAATATACCAGACCAAATTGCCATAGGTAAGCCGTCCAATGTAAGCTCTCGAGAATCTTGGCTGGCGCTCTCAGCAGAAAAGGGAGGGACAGAAGCAAAAGCCGAGCTGAAGACGAGCTCGGACATGAATAAGCGGCAGCACCAGCAGCAGCACTCAGAAGCACAGCAACAGTTCTTGCACCCCAGGAATGAAGAACTCACCTGCTGGTTATATAAGAGGGTGTGTTACAAGCAATACCCAGGCTGCAGGCGGGCCCGGGGATTGAGAACCAGCAGCACCAGCAGCAGTCAGAAGCACAGCAGTCTCACCTTCCAGCCAGAAGAGGGCCAGAAGAGGGCCAAGGGCAACAACACGGCTGCAGACACTTGGTACTCAGCAGCTTCAGGCATGCATACGTTCCAGCTAAATAAGACCCTAAAGGCAAGAGCGAGGCTGTAGAAGCACAGCAATAGCAGCACCTCCCAGCTAAATGAGGGCCCAAGGGTGAGAGAGAGAGAGAACTGTGCAAAGGAGGGGGGGAAACCCTTTACGAGTGTATGGTGTAGGTATTATCTAGTATATAGATAAGCCAACCACCATTGCCAAGGGCGTGACGACACGGCTGCAGGTGCATGGCAGCATTAGCAGCACCAGCCTAACACCAGCCATGAAGCAGCTCAGATGTCTTCTGTGTAAGAGGGAGTTTGAGATGGAATCTACGCTACCAAACATCTGCACCTAAGTACAGTCGCAGGGTGGAGCAATAGGAATGCAGCAACAGCATCCTAGGCATGACACAGCAAAGGCAAAAAAATTACTATACAGCAGCAGCAGAAGCAGCAAAGGCCCATACAGGAGCAGCAGACTGCATAACTGGAGAGCGGCAGCATCGCAGCAGCAATGGAAGGAACTGCAGCGGCAGCAGCAACAAGGGACTTCTAGCAGCATGCGGGTGGTTACAAAGAGTATGAGCACATTTGCCAGAGCACCTTGTGTGCCAGCCACAGCAACAGCAAGACAGGACTTAAGGCTGTTAAACAGCAGCAGAAGGACTTCGACAGCAACAGCAAAAGCAGCAGCAGCAGGGGTCTCCAAGAATAGAGTGTGAGCACACTTCCCAAAGGAATAGTCCTAGCTTTTTACCAGCAGCAGCAGTGTAAGCAAAAGGGCAAAAAGCGGGGGGGAAGGGGGGGGGGGGCAGGAAGCTTGCCAGGAGATGATGTACACAGCACCCCAATACACAAAGTGCTGCAGGGCCCTTTGCTACGGTCGAGCAAGCCCTTAGGGGCACCATGCACGACACAAATTCAGCGCCCTGAAGTCAAGAAACAGCAAATGAAACCAGCAGCAGCAGCAGCAGAGGCAGATTGACCAGCAGTAGGAGCTGGAGGCATGAGCTTCTGGAAGTATACTCCAGTTATCTATCAACTCTAGGTCAGAACACTCGTATTTACCTGGAAGTTCAGCCTGAATTTGAGGTGGGAAGATTTCAGCCTTGTCTGTGCATGCATTTGGTATCAGCACTCATCACTGCTGAACTCGATCTGGTGCATCGGTCAGTGGGTATGACACATGTACGGTACTGAGTTGGTGGTTCTGGGCCTTAGTAGAGCCTTTGTGATCCAAGGGATGCCTTGTGGGGCTAGTCCATAATCTGGTAACTGAGATGCTGTGATGAGCATCGCGGCCAGTTGGTTTATGATCAGCAGCAGCTGCATTAGTATGGCTTCTCAGGCGCTCAAACAGTCAAACTCACCCGGCATCACATGGCATGGGTAGGCTGGTACTTCGAGGAACACTACCGTATATGAGACAGGCACCCTACAAACCTCTATACGGCACTACCCATTGGTTTGGTAGGCTGGCTTTGGCTGGATGGGCTGGAATGCTATGATGGGCTAGCAGCTGGCGTAGTAACTGCCATCAAGAGGGGGGGGGGGGAGGGGGGCGACAATTCCCCTTCAGGTACATTGAATCTGCTGTGTGTCCTCTGGTGGAGAGAATTTGATAAGGGCTAGGTTTTGCTGGTCAAATTGGGGCTGTTGCAGAATCGGTCTCACTCAGTGTCGTCACCTGCAGAAGTGACAACCACCATAATCAAACGGGTCAAATGGGGACGGCCAATAGCACCAAACTGATAACTTATCTATCTCCCTGTATGCTCGCTGTTGGATCCTCTCCATAGGACGATCTTTCACGTGGCGAACTCCAGCCCCGTAACCACATGCTTGTTGTCCGGCGAATAAGTCATGACGGAGCCCCAAAATCTCACAGCTGAAAGCAGCAAAGATGATTCAGGACAAGCACTGAATGCATTATCCATCCCAGGGTGTTAGCTGTGCGCGATCATGCAGTAGGTGCCCCATGCCGTCACTGCAGTAGGTGCCAGCTGAATTTCTCGTCGGCCCTTGGAGAACCTTCAGTCCATTTAATATGGCTCCCGAGATGGAGCAGCCACTGCTTCCGACCCTAGAAGGCGGCGTCAGAGCCACCTCGCCCAGCATATCAATGGTAACATTCAACCTGGTAAAAGTGATCATTGGCGCAGGTGCGTGTGCTGCAAGCAACAAGGATCAGAGCGTATGGCTCCTATTGTTGTGACGCATGACCGCAGTGGCACACAGGCATGATGGCAATACCGAGGGCATACTTTCTTATGGGCTGGGTTTTAGGCACAACCATCCTCCTGGTGGTTGCCTACCTAACATACTGGACACTCAGCGTGCTCGTGGACGCAACAGAAGAAACAGGTATGAAGCAGATGCCAGGAACCAGCACTTCAGGCGACAAGAACCCTGGTCATGGGGCTATGAGGGTTTGAACATATCCCCTGACTCGGGGGAGCGGACAGGGTACTGGGGTTGTTGGGCAAAAACAGAACATGCTGTTTCTACAGGATTTCAATCTTTAGATGCTCAGGCTTGTGCTGCCTGTCTCAGTCCTTGTAACCTTAGCTCCTAGTGTCTGTCCTTCGCTTCATACATACTACCAGGCTGGTTGGAGTCATGTGACGGGTGCTGCACCGCTACAAACCTGTGCAGTGATCTATCTGACATGTCCCATCATACACATGAGACATGGTGTTAACTGGAAGCTATAGCAGTTATGTTGCAGTCAAGCAGTTGCTGCAGTGACAGCGGTGAAGCTGGTTGCACCATGAGAGTCCACGATGAATCCAAATTGCACCAAATAGCATGCTGCCAATCTGGTCACCATCCACGAGGGGCTCCTTCCTGAGGAGCCCAAAATAGATCTGCCAAAGATCCAGCATGTAACACTCCTCAGAAGGTGCTCCATCTTAATCACTTGTCAAGGGAGTCTTTTGGGGCCGTTTCCTGTTGGTTTGGGGGGAAGGATGACGTAGGGGTTTTGGGGGTGGAGAAGGGGTGGTCATGGGTGGGTTGGGGGGTTTGTAGGTGTGGTTACCCTGGCACCCTGGTCAAGGGCTACCCTAGTTGCTGCTGCAGTCCGTTGACCTTCGCCAGAGCCCTTGGGTTTCACGTAGCTGCTTCTGCTTCTGCTGTTGCTCCTTTTGCTTCTGCTGCTGCTGCGGGTGCTTCTTCTCATCCCCGTTTTCTCTCCTCATGGACCCTCTCTTAGCATGCATCAGTATGGTATCCGATGTCTTTACTCTTCTTACGCTGGAACAATTGCCACTGCTCTGCTGCTGCTGTTTCATGCTGTGTAGGTTGTGTCACGTGTTGAAAGAAGGGGTGCAGCCTCCATGTATGCTCCATGATGGGGTTCGACCCTGCTGCCATTGTTTGTTGACCTTTCCGGATCTGCCCCTGCTGCTATCGTGATTGCAACTAAAACCATTGTGCTGCTCCCGCTGCTGATGCTTGCAACCCTGCCATTGCTTTTGTCAGATGGGACACCGATTCAACTGCTGCTGCTGTTGCTTTAGTTGGGTGTAGATTGAGTCTCATAAGGGGGAGATCTGGATAGGTAGCAGTCTCTTCTTTCTTCCCGCTGGGATGCAAACCATGATTACTTCCTACGAGATAAGGTTGTTGCTGCTGTTGTTGGTGCTGCAGCCAGTGCTGCTTAGGCTTAGGCAATGTGTGGCTTGAGCTGTGGGGCCTATGGCACTTTCTGCTATGGCATATCATCAAGTGTAACAAATACAGGTGCTGGCCCAAAACGTTGCCGCCTCCCTGATTGGCTTTGTGCTGTATTGCAGGCGTTTGCTGTTATCACGTCTGGCCCTTCCTTGCTCTGGCCCTGCTGCTGATGGCAGGCTTCTGCTCCTACTTCACGATTTTGGAATTCCTGTTGTAAAGTGTACCATTAATCCAACTACCTCTGCTTCTGCTGCTACCTTTGTGTAGGTGCAGTTACCTATGTTGGACTGACTCAACAGGTTGCAAGCCCCTGGTTAGCTTCTGTGCTGCAACTGGCCCTGCTGCTCTTCTGCTTTGGTTTTATGGTGGTGTATCTGGTAAGCAAGGAATGAACCGAACTTGTTGACAAAGGGGTCGATTGGGTGAACTTTCTATGCATGTAACTCCCCTTCCCAGCATGCGCCGCAAAACACGAGCATGCATGGCTGGATGACCACACGGCGCTCATGAATCTAGAGGGGTTGAGTTGGGGTGCCCTTGCTGTGCATGCTGTGCATGCTGTGCATGTTGCCTCAGCCTATGCATGGGTAGATGATCCACCATCGGTTCATTGCCTTCGTGAGCAGGAGCTTCCCACTTTTGATTGCCGGAATCTGGTTGGCGAATGGCATGGCTGGTCTTGTACTCTTGTCTGGTGGATCCCAATGGATGCAATGCAGTCCCCATGGCATAGCTGATCTTTGACTGTTGACCGGTAGAATGAATGCTGTTCGTCCCTCTTGCACTTTAGGAAAATCACTTGCCATTCATAGCTTGGCCTTCTAGTACATGCAGCATGGTTCTTCTGAGGATGGAAGGTGCCCACCAGAACAGAGGTACAAAAGGACAGCTGTCAAGTCAGCATCATGTCTCAGAACTGTTGCATATTTGCACCCTTCAACCAAGGCACCCTTTTCAACCATCAGTCCTCTCTACCCTATCCTCCTGATACATCGAACACAAAATTGGGGCGGCATGTGCAATTACCAAGAGCCAGCTCTCCTGGCTGCTGCAGATGTGGCCTGCTGCAATTTCTGTCGATGTTGCCATCTTTTTTCATGTGCTCGCGTGGCGCAAATTTGCCAGCTTCTCAATTGTCAGAACAGCATAGTGCCCCAAGTCTGATCCATCTGTCAGAGCATCCAAGGTTTCACAGGGATTGAGGTGCGGGGCCTGTGGCACTTTTGCTATGGCATATCACGATTTTGATCACCTAGTCCTGGTTTCCTTGGAGGTGGCAGAGGCAAAAACACAGGGGTGCAAGTTAGGACTAAAGGGGTCAAAGAGTGAGTTTGTAACAGCACACGGTACCTAGCGACCAAAATTGTGGCGTCCTAGAAAGTATCAGTAATGTCTTACACTGTCCCGGTTTCCTTCTTCTGCCCAGGTAGTGATGGCCGACCTGCTGGTAGGCGACCCAGCGCTATGCAATGGACTTCTATGTGAGTTCCTCGGCGTCACTGGCGGAATTTGGCTGGATCGAAATTTCATCCTGGCTGTGGTCGCCTTTGGGGTGTGTGCTCCATTGATGGCCTTCCGGTAAGGAGGGCGGGGTGGGCAAGCGGGGCGAGGCGGGCGGGCGGGCGGGCGGGGCAGGCTGTAAGAGGGCGGAGGCAATGTGCTCCGTTGATGGTTTACCGGTGAAAGGGCGGGGCGGGCGGGCGGACGGGGCGAGGCTGGCGGGCGGGGCGGGCGGTAAGAGGGCGGAGGCAGTGTGCTCCGTTGATGGCCTTTTGGTAAGAGGGCAAAGGCAGTGTGCAATTTCCCTGACAGTTCAGGCGTACATTAGGTGTCTGAGAAGCCTGACGCTATGTAGCATCTTTCCAAAACGCACCTTGACTAGGTAGGAATAGCCCTTGTGCGGTTGCCACACCTTGAAAGTTTTGTGGTGAGTACGGCATAAAGCCCCAAGGACCCTCCCGACATAGCAGAGAGCCTGGTAGCTCACCTCCTGTGCTTACATATTTGTTTGCGTGTGTTGGATTTTGGTTTTGAGTGGGGCAGGTCATGCTGAGCTTATGTGGGATTTGCTATAATGAGTGGGAGGTACGTCCACTTTGACAGACATATGATGTATTCGGGGAGCGGGAGTTTGTCTCGCAGGGCTGAGATTTGTCTCGCAGGGGGTTTGTCTCGCTGGGGTTTGTTCCGCGAGGGTTTGTCTCGCAGGCTGTCCATTCATTTGGCTGGTCTGGTTGACGCAGTCGGTCATCATACCTGCCTGTTACAGGACAGACTCAGGTTCGATTCCTTGTAACGGCATGTTTTGTCCTAACCATTGTCTGCCTTGATACAGGATAGAGCGAGGTCGCTTCTGATTGAAGCTTATGATTAATTCCTACATGCAGTTTACTCTCCATAACTTTAGATCCTCAAGCATGGCTGGTCTGGTAGCAGGGGTCTGGTAGCAGAGAGTTCGTCTGCATGCAAAGCGGTCTTAGGATTGCAAAAGAGTGTAAAAGGCTGGGATTGAATGCACTAAGATGCCCTGCATTACAGGCCCCTGCTTTCATTGCTCGCACTCTCTTCTGCTTTGGTTACCTGTACCAACCTCCAGAAGAGCATTTCTGCATTCATAAAGGCACTGGGCTAGGTCATATGCTCATTCAGACAGCAGCTTGGTGTGTGCCTGTGTGTGTGCCCAGACAGAGGGGTGCGCTGCCAATACTGGACTCAGTCATTAATTGCCAGGTGGCCAGATCTGCCAAATTTTTTCCCTAGCTGCAGTGTCTGCAGCCACACCTCCAATCTGTGGTTGTTCGTTTCAAGACCTGGTTCCCTAGCTGCAGTGTGTGCAGCCACACCTCAGATTTGTTTTTATCTGTCTGTTTGATTACCTGTTGCCCTAGCTGCGTTGTGTGCGGCCACACCTCAAGATTTCTAGCTATTTGTTTGTTTGATGACCTGCCCGAGGCCTCGGAGGTGCCTGATAATCAGTGAGCAATCCCCAGGTTGGCAGGATACTATCCACAGTGACCTGGGTACCATCTGGACTCACATGCTGCCAGACATTACTTCTCTTTTTTCTTCTTCTTGTTCCTACACTTGACATATTTGTAATACAGATATCACTGTAGTAAGACTGCTGTACATAGGATTGCTGCCGATGATGCCACTTCTTACGTACCGACTAGGACAGCACCCAGCATCAACATCAATAATCTGCATCCTGCAGCGCACTGCGAGTCGAAGGCTCTCAGGCTCTTTCGTCTGCTCAATTGTGCCATGGGGTATCACATCCTGAACATTTGCTGCCTTGCTGCTGTTGCTGCTGCTGCTTTGCGCCTCCAGGTCGATGGCTCGCTTGTCATTTATGAACCTCCTCGGTGTGGCCGCCATCCTGCTGCTCACCCTTCTATGCGCCGTGCTGGGTATAGCAGCCGTCATCGTCTCTCCTCCCGACTCCACAGGCACTCATGCCCCCAACATCTTAACCAGCAGCAACAGCGTTGGCAGCACTACTATGCTCGGCAGTAGCTTTATCACCATATCAAGCAGCAGCTCCGGCAGCTTTAACAGCAGTAGCAAAACTGCAGGAGGCAACTTCAGTATCAGAAGCAGCAGTGAGCCCTCTTGGCGTGCCCTCCCTCCTTGGCCCTCCTGGCCGTCCTTTGGGCCCACCTTTTTAGATCAGATTCTAGGCTTGGCATCAGTGGTCCCTGTGATACTTAGTTGCTTCGTTGCACACCAGAGCTTGCATCCTGTGCTGCCGCTCCTGGTTCCGTATTCCCCGGCACGGATGAAAGGGGTTCTGCTGCTGGCGCTGCTCTTCGCTGCTGGCTGCTTTCTGACCATGTCAGTCGGAACTGGTCTTGCATTTGGGAGCGATCTTGATGCAAATGTGTTGAATAATCTGTTTGTGGAGGGGATGGAGGGGCTTATAGGGCATTCAGCGGCAGTGACAGCGACCTTGGTTGTGAGAGGGGGGTACCTCCTGTCCCTGCTCGGCAGTGTACTGCTGTATATGTTCCCTTTGAGGACCTGTACTGCTGAGTTGGTCTGCAGAATTGCGATGACAGTGAGTCCATCACGTTCATCCTCATTGGTACTAGCAGCAGCAGTACCCGGGGCAGAAGCAGAAGCACTGCCAGCAGCAGAGGCAGCAGAAGTGCAGGCGGCGGCGACAGCCCCGGCTGCAGCAGCAGCTGATAAAGACATGCTGGCTTCTGTCAGAAATGGAGTAGAACAGAGCAGAAAGACAGGCACGGAGGGAGAGCTGTTGCTGGCTGGCAATGCAGCTGCCCATAGCCAGCAGTTGGAAATGCGTGTTGAGGAAGGAGCAGCAGGAGCAAGACCATTAGGTGCTGCAGCAACAACAGAGGAAAGTGAGCGAGAGGGTTTCCAAGCTACTACTGTTGATTTTGAGCAACGGTGGTTTTATTCGTTGACCTACGGATTACTTCTGTCAGCTACGGCGGTTGCTATTGGTGTGCCAAATATTTGGACAGCACTGAGTGCCATAGGGGATTGTGCTACTACAGTAGAAGCCTTCATTGTGCCAGGAGTAATTGCACTAGCGATTGGTAAAGGCAAGGGGTTAGGAGGCAGCACAGAAGTGCAAGAAAGCAGCAGGATGTATGGGTCGGGGCATGGCAGAGTGGGCAAGAGGACAGGGTTGGGTCGGTCGCTATACTCTGGGTGTGCAGTGATGGTTATATTCTTGGGGGTGGCTTTGTTTGTGAATGGGGTGGTAATGAGGATTCTGCAGTTGTAGGGGAACTTCTACTGGTCTTGTAGCATCATATCACCTCTGTGCAATGTGGAGCCTGGAAACGCGCCTGCAGCAATGGGTATACACCATTGCAGTACGGTAGAAGATACCGAAAAGTGAAGTGGCTAGAATCATGGGGCAAGTGCTGCATAGCGCAAATGCTGTGCAGTGGTTTTGGTGAGGTGAAATTTGTTATAGCTGCAGCAGCAGATATGACGTGGTAGTGTATTGTTTACATTCCTGTCATCTGTGAAGTGAATGCTCAATGACTTACCCTGAACGAGGCTTCAGATGCGTGGCTTGCCGTTGACTGGGTCAACTGGTCAATGGATGGCAAGCGAAGCTAGGATGTCCTGAGGTACATTGGCTAGCAAGGGATGAAGGGAGGGAGGGTGGGGTGGCAGCCAGTGTGAGCTTTGTGAACAGGATGTTTGAGTATGCCTTTGGACCCTAAACTGGCTCTCTGCGGGTGGCACTGCCGCCACCGGGGCCATCTGGGAAATAGTAATCTGTAATTTGTCATTGAAGACTTAATACAAACAGGGGAGAGTGCAGAGAAGAGAATCAGGTTCTGTCGTGCAGTGCTTCTCGCTTTGGATGCAGCTGCTTGCATTGTATTGATTTGTGGTGATAACATTTAGTCACAGTTTGAAAGGTTACATTGGGAGAAGGAGCCAAGAGCCAAAACTCGGGCCTACACCTGTCCATCAGGTCATAGTAGTTTACCAGACTTGCCGGATTACCCATTGGCCACTATAAACCGTGCTGGAGGCCGGCAAGGTGGCCATGTCGGTTGTTGGTGCCTTTCTGTCTTCTAGGGATTTTGGGAGGAAAGCTTACTGGGCTTTGGTGTTCAATGGTTTCTGTTGGTCTGCAGGAGTACTCAGCGAGCAAGGTTTCATGTCTGTGTATCTGTACTGATGACCCAATTTCCCTGTTCCAAGCTGGCTTGCATTCTTTGTGTGCCTCTGGAGTTTTTGTAGGAGATAAAGCTTCCTGATTATCGTCATTTGGTGATAATATGACACAAAACATATGTGTGCACTCCACTCCACTCCACATGTCTGTGTTTGCGAACATTGCTCCTGGCTGGTTACTGGCATTATTGCAGCGTCTCCATAAGGTTGCAGCTGCCTAATTTGCAGATAGCTGGGAGAATAGGGCAAATCCGTGTGACCAGAGGCACATGGTTGCCACTGTCACATTGTCTTCAAGGTGGGGCATGCTTCAAAAAGTTGTGCTTGTTGGATGTTTTTGCATGCTGGTATCGACCTGGACATGGCTGCCACAAGTATGCTGCAGGCTGCTGCGGGTGGTCTTGCGTGGCCGCCAATACCTTAGAGCAGATATTAAGACCATCTTTCAATAGAGACAGTGATTTGTGAGTCTCCTGTCCAGCCAGCGCGGCGGCTGCAAGTTCGGATCGGTAGTCCAACCGTCTGCCTAGTTGAGTGGCCAACTTTCAGAAATCAAGAAGGCACCCAGTGCGTTGCACCGTGCCTTTAGTACGCCTAGTGCAAGTATTAGGTGCAGATGCTCGCACTTTTGAGAATCTTAATGTTTTGTCTTATTGCCCTCACACCGACAACCGAATCGGAGTGGGCAGGGAGTCCAGCTCAGAGGGCTTCATTTGTTGTCAGGAACTGTTGTCAGGAACTATAACAAAAGGGGTGTGGGGACCTTTCCGCTTCACCGGCCAAAGGCCTGCAGCGCGTTGATCGGGGCAGGTAGTGCATCAGGGTAGTGTCGGGTTGAGCAGGCAGTAATAGCCTTGGAGCAGTTATAGAGGAGCTTTGAGAACCGTCAAGTGAAGTGCGTTAAACTCCGGCTGCTCGCATCCCCTGGCTCTGAACGCAACAGGACAGCTCCAACAGCACCCGGCGCAAGATTCATTGACATGTCTGGTAGGAACAGTGGCCCAGTAACCTGCTTAACAGTCGCTCCATCTAAGCATCGGGCACGATGCTCTACAGTCGAAGCCATTTAAGTGGCTGCTGGTATGACGAGGCTGGGGCAGTGGCAAGACGCATGACTAGTAGCTTCCTTGCAGGGTATCAAGTTACTCGGCCAATTATGCTAACCTTAATGCCCTCCGTTTCACCCTCTGCTGTCTTGTCATGCAGGCTGATGGCTGAAACCAGCACCCCCAAGGCGCTCCAGTCCCAGCATGCAGGAGGGCAGCCAGCTGTAGCAGGTGCAGACCCCGTCAGTAATGGCAGTGCTGCTGGTCCTCCTAGGAGCAAAACAGCGCCAGCATCTCAATTCTCAGATGCACAGGGACAACCACAGGACAATTTGCATAACACCCATCCACCATCAGCTGGTGAGTAGGCTGTAAGGGGGGCCGGGGGGTCACAGATGCAGTTGTGACTGGTTTCCCTGGTACTCTGTGTTGACAGCACAGCTCCCTCCCATGGAAGGTATTTCCTGGAGGAGCTCGAGATAGGTTTCACCCAAAGTTGGGTGTATCCATCTGCATGACGCTTTCTGGGACGATTATGTGAGTGAGATCAGTGCATAGCCCTGTCTGGGAGGATGATAATGTGAGCTCCTATGCAGCTCTATTGCAGTGCATGACAAGGGTGACACCACAACAGCCATTAGTGATAGGAGACTTGGACACTATCCTTTGCAGCCTGAAAGGAGGGGGAATTGAGCATAGATAGTTCAGCTGTTGGTTGAACGTAAGAGGTGGTGGGTGTGTAACATTTGATAATTTGCACGGTACCCATTTTCTGGAACCTGGCGGATCTTTGAGTTGATGCCATGCCCACAAGGTAGTAGACCGCCCTGAACTTGTCTACATCAAAATGGCAGAAGTTTGGTGCTAGACGTTCTCCTCCCTTGTTGGTAAGTCCCTGGTAGGTGTCTGCAGCAAATTGCAGACAGCTATTGTAAGAAGGAGTGGGCTATTCTCTGTAGCAACTGCGTGCCTATGCACAGACACTGCTCAACACATGGCACCTCGTAATGTCTCTTTTTTGGCCAATCCGCACGATGTGTTTCTGCCGCTCCTGACTCCCTCCTTACCCTTCTTTCCTGCTTCAGGAGCATCTGCTGGCGATACCTGGCCACACGAGCTGGACTTGCCCTCCTTGGCCTGCGTCTTCTCCTTCCTTCACGGCAACTACATGCAGCTCAGCATCAGGCCCCTCAGCAAGCACTTCAAGCAATGGGTTGAGGATCAGCCCTCATTGCAGCCAGCTAAGCTGGACCCTTCTGCAGACATCCCTCCATGGGCACTACCAGCTCTGAACCTTCAGCAGCTTAAATATAACCAGAAGAAGAAGCTGATGGTCTCAGCTGCTAAGGGAGGGCAGTTGACCACCTTGCAATGGGCCAGGCAGAAGGGGTGTCCCTGGGACAAGCGGGTCACTGCAGCTGCAGCCAAAGGGGGTAACTTAGCTGTTCTTCAGTGGCTGAGGCAGGAGGGGTGTCCTTAGGGTCCTGGCACCTCTGCAGCGGCAGCGGAGGGTGGGCATCTACATGTACTGCAGTGGTCACGAGAGCATGGCTGCTGCTGGCACGAGGATATGTGCACGATCGCAGCTAAGAAAGGGCATTTGCTGCTGCTTCAGTGGGCAAAGCAGAACGGTGCTTCTCAGCCTTATTATATGTGTGCGGCAGCAGCGGAAGGTGGCCAGTTAGAGGTCCTGAAGTGGGCTAGAAGTGAGGGTTGGGCTTGGTGCAGGTGGCTTTGGTGTGGCCCATGTGATCTCGCAGCTCTAGGGGGGCATTTGGAGGTTCTAAAGTGGGCCAGGGGGGACGGGTGTGGATGGGGTGTGCAGACATGCAGCTATGCAGCTGAGGGTGGCCACCTAAAGCTGCTGCAATGGGCTAGAGCTAAGGGCTGCCACTGGGATGCAGAGACTACATATGAAGCAGCTTCACATGGGCATTTGGAGGTGCTGAGGTGGGCCAGGGAACAACGCTGCCCTTGGCATGAACGCATTACTGCCGCTGCAGCATCCTCGGGCAGCTTAGAGCTGCTCAAATGGGCAGTGGAGCAGGGGTGCCCTTGTTGGGCAGATGATGCATGTAGCAAAGCGGTTGCGGGAGGTAATTTGGAGGTACTGCGGTGGCTCCGGGACAAGGGCTGCCCTTGGGATGATATGGTGTGCCATTCTGCTGCTGAGAGAGGGGATATGGAGATGCTGCAGTGGGTGCGGGAGCAGGGGTGCCCTTGGGATAATCTCAGCAGCGGACGTGGCTGTATGGAAGCGGCGGCTGAGAAAGGTCATCTAGCAGTCCTTCAGTGGATGCGGCAGCAGGGGTGTGAGTGGGGTGACACCCTGCAATTTGCTGCAGGATGCAGCGACCTTCATATGGTGCAGTGGGCCTGGGGGGAGGGTTGCCGGGATGAAGATGATGATGGAGGGGACCTAGGTTGCAGTGGAGCCATGTTAGCAGCAGCGTACCATGGAGAGCTTGAGGTCATGCAGTGGCTGAGGGAGCAATCATGCGCTGGGTATTGGCATGATGAGTTCTGCATGACAGCGGCAGCTGCGGGCCACTTGGAGGTTCTTCAGTGGGCTTGCGCCCATGGTTGCCCCTTGCCTGACGATATGTGTGCGGACGCAGCAGCACGGTCTGGCAATTTGGATGTATTGAGGTGGGTTCAAAGCCAAGGCTGCGATTTGGATGCTCATGTTTACAAAGCTGCTCGTCAGTGCAAACACGGTGATGTGATGCAGTGGCTGGTAGAAATAGGATGCCCCCAGGAGTATTAGTGGCATCCTTTTGGTAGGATGGTCCTAGCATGCACTTGGGTGCTTCTGGCTTTCTGCTTGTTCTTGCCTTTTGAGGGGCCATTATGTAATTAAAATCGTAACCTGAGGGGTCTGCTGCAATTACGCCGAGTAATGACACCCTATTGCAGAAGGCCCCCGGCTACCCACATCCTTGATCTGGCAATGTATCTGCATTTCCTGATTCAGAATTTGGGTGGCAGGGGGCGTTCTGCAATAGGGTATCACCATATCATTGCAGACCTTATGGGGAAGTGCAAAATAGATGTTCAGCTAGCAGGGCACCTGAGCGCCCTCCAGTTCGGTGTTGCTGACTAGCCCAATGGCCTTATGATTTGCAATCTTAGGACAATCCTTGTTTTGAGTGATTAACATGAATCTGGTTGACTTGGATGTGCAATGTGTGTGGACAGTGTGCATGGTAGGGTTACATCTTGGCCTATCCTTCCGCTTGGCCTATCCTTTTAGGGGCCTAAGGTTGAAGAGAATGGTCGACGGAAAAAGGCTGTACTCAAGAGCGGTGAAAACCTGTCATTGTGCTTTTGCATGGTTCAACTGCTTCTGCAGTATTTGTGGATATAGATCAGATGGTCAGTTGCACATGCCATTGAGTGGTTGATTTGAACAGGAAAAGGACATCTGAGATTCTGAGATACTGAATGGTTTTTGCCAGCTTGTCGCTGTTTGGTCTGAACATGACAGCTAGCAGGACGCTTGAACAACTGAGGTCCCCTGTTGATCTCCAGTTGCCGCTGCTCTTACATTCTTGGAAGGCGGAGTCAATCCCAACTCGTTGGAAGCATGTGCTCCATGTTTCCATCAGCTAGCCACAGGAAGCGACATGATGTAGGTGCTCGGGGGGGGGGGCTTTGTGTATGGTGGACGTGCTTGTGTTTGTTGGTCCGCAGCAGGCTTGCTGTGTGTGTGTGTGAATCTTACATTGGCAAACCCATCGGCACGCGTGCGGTGCCACAGTTCACCACAGGGGTGGCAAAGCCACTAACACAAATAGAACCAGGAAAAACTGAACACCATCCACCAGTTTGAACTCCATGATCATGCATGTCCAAGCAGATACAATGATGCAGAATACTGGCCCTGGAAAAGTGCACACACAATTTTATTTTTTGATTTTTTTGGGTTTTTGATTTTTTGGGTACATCCAGCAAACAAACAGCAACGCAACAGCATATATCACCAGAACATTGTATACATTTTATGCCAAAAATACTCTCACCCAGATGTGGAGAATCGCAGAGCAGCAGCAGTTCCAGAACTAACACAGACTATTAACCAGTACATAGCCATGCCTAAGAGGTGCCCAGTAACAGTGTTGTAGTAGGAAGACTGTGTACATCCTTCATTGTTTGCGTTTGGAGTGCTTGTGCTTGGTTGAAGTCCTCTAGATGAGTGAGTACCTGGCTGGTATCCATTTGCTTGTTGGTATGGAACCCATTGTGTTTTGGATCCATCCGATGGTGTGTTTGGTCGGTTCGACCTAGCAGCTGTTTGCGGTTGCCACACCTTAAATGTTTGTTTGTTTGTTTGTAATCTGTAATCTGTTGTAAGATCAGTGGTGGAGCTCCCATGGCCTCAAAGTTGGCCTGCTGGCCAGTGCTGGGAGGGGCTTCAGTCCCCCGACTTGTATCAGTGAGAGAGAGAGAACTACGCAGAGAAGGGGGGAGATCCCTTCTTGCATACGTTAAGGAAGTATCAGTGATACATCCCCAGGGAGCTTCCAGAATTTTATGATATGTAGATTCTTACAAGCACTCCACATGTCTGTACTTGTCAGCATTGCTTCTGGCTGGTATTGGCAGCATGTAGTGTCTCCATGGTGTGCACGCCAGTGCATCTGGCTTCAAGTCTGTGCTGCAGTGTTTTATTATAAAACACAGTGGCCTTAGGGGTATCCATACAATTGGCCAGCATGGGAGTGTGTGACTCCAGTCATCAGGGTTCGTGTGCTGCTTGGTCTTGAGTGACCTTTTGGCATAGCTGTTTTTGCGTTTTGATTCATTGAGTGTCTCCATGAGGCTACAGATGCCTAAGACTTTGCAGACTGCTGGGGGCCGACACTAGGGCAAACCCGTATGGCCAGAGGATGGTTGCTCCACACTGTCATAGTGTCTCCAGGATGGGGTTTGCTTGACAGTAGTTGAGCTCGTTTGAGCGGGAGGTATTTGCAGACTGATATCGACCTGGACGTGGCTGGCACCACTAGGCTGCTGAGTGGTGTTGCATATCAGGCACAGACAGCGCAGTGGTTGCGATGGTATGCGTTGAACTGGTAAATTGGAAGGATGGCATGAACAGGGTTGGACTGGGGTTGAGCACTCGCCGACTCGGATGGAGAGGTGGTTGCATGCCGCGTGCAGCGGAAGCGAGCGCGAAGCATGATGCCAAGCCGCAGTATCGTAAACAAGGTTAAATCGTACCCGTCTGATGCAACAGCGGAGACGCAAGCCATGGCAAGGACCTCCAGCAGCCTTTCACAGCGGAGATACCGGGGTCCAGTCAGCATACAGGGAAGGTCCAGTCAGTGTCAGCACTACATCTTCTCGCAGCTCAATCAGCTGTTTCCCCTTGCTATGACTCGCCTAAGGCTTGCATTTTAGCACAGGAAAGGTCATGAGAAGGCCTTCCTTGCCACTCTTGCCGCTTTTGTTCTTCCTGGCAGAAGCACGTGCGAGCGGTTGGCACCACGCTAGAACAGAGGGCCCGCATTGGGACGATCAGGAGCGTACCTTGCTTCGCAGCTCGAGACGTATCTCCTTGACTCATACCAGCCGTATCTCCGCTGCATCTTCGATCCGTCAGGGCTGCTGCGCTGCAAACACATCTGCAGCGGTAGGGAGGACACAAGCGCCGTACCAATTATTCCAGGCTCATCAATACTCCTCATCGTAAATAGAAAGGACAACAATCTTAAGTCAGTGAGCCAAGGCGGGCTTCCTGCTGGCGTCCTGGGACCACGGTCTACCCGCGCGGCTTAGCCTCTGACGCTTCTGCACACGGATAAGCATCCTGGTTGGTCAGTTCAAAGCCTGGTTGCTTCCGCGCTGGTTGCTTTCCAAGATGCTTAACCTCCGGATCCTAATGGGGGCCCTGGTGCTCCTGATAGCAGCAGCAGTTCAGCCGAGCATGTCACAAGGTAAGGGGATATCCATATAGCAGAATCAGATTCTAGCGTGGTAATGGCTGTTCAATGACCCAGATTGGTTGTGATGCACAAGCAGTCCAGCAGATACCATCACTGGATAGAAACACGGAGCAGATTGATTCTATGACTGCTTTCTATTTATGACCTGTGAGAAGGCTGCGATAGTGTGCACTCTGTTTCAGATTGCTAACATGCGCTGCAGCAGCCGTAGTAGCAGGCAGCAGCAACAACTAGCAGCAGCAATCAGCAGCAACCACTAGGAGCAGCAGTAGCAGCAGACAGCAGCAGCCACCACTAGCAACCAAGAGCAGCAGGAGGAACCAAAAGCAGGCAGTAGCAGCAACCAGTACCAGCAGCAGTAACCAGAAGCAGACAGTAGCAGTAACCAAAAGCAGGCAGTAGCAGCAACCAGTAGCAGCAGCAGTAACCAGAAGCAGACAGTAGCAGTAACCAAAAACAGGCAGTAGCAACCACTAGCAGTAGCAGTAACCACTAGCAGTAGCGGTAACCATTAGCAGTAGCAGTAACCCACTAGCAGTAGCAGTAACCCACTAGCAGCAGTAACCAGCAGCAGTAGCAGTAACCCACTAGCAGCAGCAGTAACCAGCAGCAGTAGCAGTAACCCACTAGCAGCAGCAGTAACCAGCAGCAGTAGCAGTAACCCACTAGCAGCAGCAGTAACCAGCAGCAGTAGCAGTAACCCACTAGTAGCAGCAGTAACCAGCAGCAGAAAGTAGCAGCAAGGCCGCCTGCACCCTGCGTATTCTTCTCCCACGTTGAGACTGGCCCAGACCCCCCTCCTTGCACCTTCCTACTCCTGCTGGGCCAGTTGCTTGTGTTCAACGCTGGGAGCTCATCTTTTTCAAAACCCAACACTTTTATTTACTAAGCCACTTGATGTAGTTGGTTACAAGCTTGCTTTGCATCAAAGCCTCAAGGGCAACCCTCACTACCTGAGACATACCCTGCTTTATGCTGGCATCATGGGAATCCGCCCTTTTTACCAAAACTATAGCCCACAATTTGAACCCTATGTCCTCATCCCTGCGCCTCCCACAGATCTAACCCCTCCCCATCTCAGTCGCCATGACTTCATTGTCACGACAAGAGGAGACACCGATCTTCCAAGAACACCATCCTCAGAACCAAAACACCCCCCAATATCACCATATGCCATGAATATGTGATGTATGCAGATGCAACTTCTCTACTCCCGTATGCCCGATAGACACTACCCCAAACCACACAGCCCACACCCTGACCCACACAAACCTTCATATGTCCTTTTCCTCCTTTCTGCAGATCTAGCCCCTCCCCTCCTCAGTCGCCACGACATCATTGTCACGACAAGAGGCGACATTATCGACCTGCAAGGCCTTGTACGTGCAAAGCAGCCTGGGCAGTGCTGCCTGGCTGTGGTAGGCACCAACTCAGTGGCTTATTTAAGCAACAAGAACTTCTACATTGCGAGGGATGCTCTGTGTAAAACCGCTTTTGCAGCTGAGCAGTATCCTGTGAGGTTTACACATGTGTGGGTGTGTGGATGTGCTGGAGGGACGTGCAGAGGCAACCAAGGGTTAGCGGGCATCACACAAGGAGGTGAGGTTCTGGGTTTTGGATGGCCGGGATGGGTTTGGGCAGTTAAGGTCAGGCCAATTCGAATGGGGTTGGGCCGGTAGGGTCAGGTCAGGTGGTAATGGCCAAAATACAGGGGGAACCAAGGGTCAACAGGCATCACACAGGGAGGTGAGGTTCTGGGTCCTGGATGGCCCGGATGGGCAGTTATGGTCAGGCCAATTCGAATGGGGATGGGCCGCTAGGGTCAGGTCAGGTGGTAACGGCCAAGGTACAGGGGGAACCAAGGGTCAACGGGCATCACACAAGGAGGTGAGGTTTGGGGTTTTAGAGGGACTAGTGGGGCCTGGGCAAGTAGGGTCGGTCGGGTCTGGTGGGGATGGGCAGCTGGGGTCGGGTTGGGTCTGGTTGGCCAATAAACAAGAGGGACTATGGGTCAACGGGCATCAGACAAAGAGGTGAAGCTCTCTAATACCGGTATTGAGGCCAGTTTGGGTAGGCTTATTAGGGAGAATTAGCAGCACTTTTGGAGGCAAAATCTGGGTCATGTGGAGAAGTTGAATTGTATAGAGAACGGCAGGGTCAAAAAGGGAGGGACAATTTTCTGGTGGCCAACGGATTGGATGCTGCCTGTAAAGAACTCCTCCTGAGCAGTATCCTGTCAGGTTTACACATGTGTGTGCGTGTGGGTGTGCTGGAGGGACGGGCAGAGGCAATCAAGGGTTAGCGGGCATTACACAAGGAGGTGAGGGTTCTGGGTTTGAAAAGGTCAGGTTGGGTAGGCTCTGATTCTTTTGATTTGGGTCGGGCGAGAGTTTATGGCAGCAAGGGCCAGTGGGCCGCACCCCAATGACGTGAGCTTTCAGCAAATCAAAGCACGGTTGCTTCCTCCTTGTCTGCATTTGATCCTTGCAGGTCTCTTTATGGAGGAGACCCAACATATGTGATTTGACCATTTTTGTCACTACTGTCGGTCATATCAATTGGGTGTCATTGATTTCGAGAGTGGTTTGTTTTGCCCTTTGCTCAGACCTTGATCCCTTGAAAGTGATACGAGCAAACGTGCACCCAAGGTTCCCACGCAGTAAGTTTCAATGGGACGACCTTTCATAGGTTTGGGTGGTGGTCGCAGTTTCAGCTATATGCTTTAGTTTTCCTTCATCATGAACTCCGGTTTTAGTCCCTAGCTTGCACCCCTGCGTCTTTGCCTGTACCACCTCCAAGATTATATAAGACACGTAGTGAGCCTCGTGGCAGTCCCACATGTTAAAACACCCCTGCATGCAACACTGTAAACTGTGACCTGGGGTTGGGACAGGTCATCAAAGCAGGGGAGAGTGGGTACGAGAAAAAGCAGGGTCTGTCATGCAGTGCTGAAAAGAGTAAAAGCAGGGTGCAGCGGACTAAGCAGGTTGCAACCACCACCCCAACTTGTGAACTATGGCACTGGAGAAAAGTGATGGTAGTACTCGGAGATTGGCTACAGGTAATCAAAGCAGGGTAGAGTGATGCGACAAGGAAAGTCGAGGTCCTGGTAGTACTATTACTAATGATTTACACCTAACCAGAACTATTTACTGATGATTACTAATGATTAACTACTGATTACTAACCTTAATGTTCCGTTTACACGCTTGCATGTGACCCTTGCAGATGCAGCAGGGACTTCTACCCAGTAATTACTAAGGATTACACCTAACTATTTACTAATGATCATTTACTGATTACTAACCATGATCTTCGGTTTGCACGCTTGCAGGTGACCCTTGCAGATGCAGCAGGGACTTCTACCCAGTATGCTACCAAGGCAAAACCTACAGCAACCCATGCCTTGCACGTTGTGCCGGAGCAAAGCAACCGCAACAGCTCAGCTTTGGCTCCTGTGGCTCTTCAACTCCCACCAACGTCCGAAACCCCACAAACGCCGGCGCCACATTTTATTCTGTAGGCAATGCCGCTTCAATTGCTAGTAGCTTGCGCCCTGCTTGCATCTGCCATGTGGATGATACCCCCGTGTGTTACCAGGGGGTGAAGGAGTATAGTAGTAAATGTGGGGCTTTGTGTGATGGGGCGGAAGAGGCGGGGCTTAAGCCGGGGGCTTGTGGTACAGCTGATACTGCTGCTGTTTTAGGATGAGTTGTAGTAGTTGAGGGCAAGGGCTGGGCTGAAGTTGTGGTGTGGCTGATACTGCTGCTGTTTTGGGATTAGTTGATATCTAATGTTAAGGGCCAGACTTGGAAGCTTCATCAGCGGCAAATGTGATAGCACCATGGATATATTGCCTTATGTGATGGGGCAGATGAGGCTGGGCTTAAACCGGGGGTGTGTGGTACGGCTGATAATGCTGCTGTTTTAGGATGAGCTACAGCAGTTGAGGGCAAGGGCAGGGCTGAAGCCGGGGGCTTGTGGTACGGCTAATATTGCCCCTGTTTTAGGGGGAGTTAAATGTAGCAGTTAAGGGCATGAGTTGGAAGCATCATCAACTAAGGGGTATTGTCATAGTGCCTAGGAGATTTTGCATGGAGGTTGAACCTTGTTTGGTGAGGTGGAGGGGGAGGGGACAAAGCTGGGGGCCTTTGATAGGACTGACACTGCAGCTGTATTGGGGTGAGTTACAATGGTACAGCCAAGGGCAGGGCTGAAGCTGTGGGCTTGTGGTGTGGCTGATGATGCTGCTGTTTTGGGACTCGGGATATCTAGCTGAGTACTTTATTGACCTAGCTGCTTTGTGTGCAGCCACATCATAATATGTTCGTTTATCGAGTGAATGGGGCGGTTCAAGGTGTGTGTGTGTGGGGGGGGGGGGGGGGGGGGGGGCGGGGGGCGGGGAAATGCTTGATTGTGGCTTATTGCATGCATGCAATCAAGGTCTATTCATGCCCCTGCTTCTTTCATGCATAGATCTGACCAGCACACACAAAACTATGTTAATATGGATTTTTTAGATCCTAGATGGATCCCTGCTTGGGTATCATTCTTGCTTACTGGTCTGTCATCCGTGTCTTTGGAACGGACTCATTCAATGATGTGCTTGATCGCTCCGACCTAGCAAAGAAGAAGAAGAGCTACGCCAGGCTAGTTGAGTAACTGAGGAAGAGGCAGAGCCTCTGCCACAGTCCCAGCCTGCGTAAGTTAAGCGAGGGGCAACTGAGGTCAGGAGACCTGGCCTCGTGGCCTCTACCATCTTCAACCTAGCAGCCCTCTTGCAGTTGCCACACCTTGGATGTTAGTGTTTGTTTGATCTGCTAGCCAGTAGGGTGACCGTGGGCAAAGTGACAGTTTTGCTGCCAGCTGCTTACTTTTGGACATTCTATGTGAACTGTTTGGTAGTATGATTGGGCTCACAATGCAAAACAAGTTGCGATGCAATGCAACAGAGCAGATGCACGATAGATCAAACAAACAAACAAACAAAAATTTAAGGTGCGGCAACCGCAAAGGGCTGCTAAGTCGAAACGACCAAACGCACCAGCGGATGGGTCCAAAAACAATGGAATCCATACCACCAAGCAAGAGGAATACCCAAGCAGACATCCAACTACGGACACGGCAAATAGTAGCACCAGCAAACAAAGCACCAGCAGGAGACTGATGGGTGTGTCCAAATCAAACACAATCCAGAGCACCAACCAAGCAGGAGGTCCAGTAAGTCCACCGCATATGTACCACCCAAGACGTCCAGCATACCAACCAAGGCTAATACCCAAACATGTAGCTATTTAGACTTCAACCAGTTCCTCATCAGACGAATCACTAGGAACATCTGTCTCCGACTCCGAATCAAACATATCCAAATATTGACCTGCCGGGAGCAAGATATCCGGTAAATCCACCACATCAGTACCACCTGACTGATGGCAGTACCAACAGACACGAACACACACGGCCACATACTTGACCAAGGCCGAGAGAGGGACACAGCCAGTGGCGGACAGTGCCCAGAAATCAGCATACCGGAGCGAGGACAACGCGGCCACGGGGGGAACCACAGCTGCCAGAAACAAATCTCTAGCCTCAACAATCGTGGGGTGTTCACACACGAACAAACAATGTGCCTCATCATCAACTACTGTGGAGCTACACCGCAAACAAGTGCGTTGAGAATGCGGAAGGAGGGGCGGAAGCCAACGCCCAGTATGGATACGCAAATGATGGCAACCAAGACGAAAACGCAAGAAACGTACCAACACACCATGAGACAGTCGACAGGAGTAAAAAGAAGGGACAACGCCCAAAACATGTGTACCAACAACCCTGAAATACAGACCAATACGGGACCCAGGACCATTGACAACCTGGGACAGACGCTGAATGTGCTCAGTGTACCGAGTATGCAATGCCTCATCAATGCCATCAATATCCAAAGGCAAGCAAGCTCGCAAGGTGCGAGTAAGACCACCTTCACGGGGCAAAAGGATCCGTAGCACCTGAAAAAGAGCCCCCACAAAGTTATGGGCACGGGAGCGAGTGGAGAGAGCATCATCAATGTTCTGTTGCAGAGCACTTCGATACACTGAAGCAGCATCCAACTCAACAAGGCAGTTATAAAAACGAACAGCACGCCGAACATAGCAATGCACAAGAGGTTCAGATCCAAGCTCATGTAACAAAGGCAAAAGAGGCACAGACTGAGGGAGCTGCAACCACTGACGGACCAGACGGCACCGCTTAACCTCCAAAGGATCTTTAAGGCTATAGAATTTAGCAAGGGCCCAATCAGACGACCACAAACCCGGAATAGATAGAAGGCCCCAGAGTTCACACCCATACAAACCAGCTGGCTCCATAACAGTGTGCAACAATTTCAAGAAGGCTGGGAGTGCACAGGGAAAGTCTGGTGCCGCACGCATCTAAGCAGTAGCAGCATGAAAAGAAGAGGAAAAACAGGAGGCCCTGTGAGCTGCCATAGTGCCCGCAGAGGCTGCTGTGTCATAAATTAGGCCAAGATAGCGTGTTCCCTCAGTAGGTGAAGCTGATGCAAGGGGCGCGGAACCAAGACTCAAAGAACATTCACCAACTGGAGCTCCCGCCTGCAAACCCAAAACGAGTCCGATACACTTAGGCACTGACAGCTTAAGATTGCGAGCAGCTAGCACGACATTAGTATGGGTCAGCAAAGCCTGCAAGTCGGGAAGGTACTCTGCCATGAGAGCAGCATCATCAGCATAATGATAGTCCGGATGGCACCCAGGAAGACCAGGGAAGCATGGCCCCTTATCAAGTGCACTTAATGCTCCACTCAGTGGCTGGACATACAAATTGTATAACATGGGGCTCAGGGGGCATCCTTGCTTGACCCCAATACCAACATGGAAAGGCTCTGCAACAACTCCATGGGTAACCACCTGATAGCGCAAACCCTGGTACATGCTTGCAATCCCTCGCACAAGATGTTCGGGAAACTCCAACTGGAGGAGAGTTTCCACCAATTTGCCATGATCAGTAGTATCATATGCGGCCGAGACATCCAAGAATACCACATACATGAGACGATTGGTGGTGAGCGCATGAGGAGCCAAATGCTGCACAACAAACATATTATGAAGGGTACTCCGATCAGGCAAGAACCCTGCTTGCCGGGGGAACATGTCACCATGCTGGTGACTGTACTGAGCGTGGGCCACATACACCCCAGAACCCAAGCAATTGGCATATAACTTGTGGAGTAGTGAGGACACCACTATAGGGCGGTAGTTAACCTCCTGAGAATGGTCCCCACGCTTATATATAGGATTCAACAAGGCAAGACTCATCTCAGCGGGCTCCTTGCCAGCTAAGTGCACAGCTCGTAGGATGGATTGTATCAAATACCGAACAGGGTAGGCAGCCAGAGCAGGCACTGGGAGGCCTGTTTTACCAGGAGAGGCCCGGCGTTTAAGTCGCTTGAAGGCACCCTGAAGTTCATCATCCCCAAACAAGTCATCTAAGTCTTCTGTTGTAGGAGGTGCCAAGGATGGCAAGGGGGGCCTCACAGGCGGCCCACTGAAGACGCTGGAAAAGTGCTGGGCAAATTCATCAGCTGTAGGCACAACAGGGCTGGATTGGGCAATGTCACGGCGTAGGGCCTTCCAGAAGTATGTGGGCTGAGACCGACACAGCTGCTCAAACCTGGAGTATTGCTGTCCTGCATGCTGACGCTTCTTGCGCTGATAGAGACTGCGAAGCTGCTTGGTCTGCTCAGCTGTGACAGCCACACCACGAAGGGCCCGCACGGCGGCCTTGCACTCATCATCAAACCATGGCTGATGGACCTTTTTACGCCGACAAGAGCTAGACACCGCACGAATTTTCATCCCAACCACCTTGGCTGCCTGGAAAAGGGCCTGCCCAAGCAACTGGACAGACTGATCCAGTGTCTCAGAAGATAGAGTAGCTGTTTGGGCATCTGCAAGCAGAGCAATCACTGCTGGGTCTGTCTCAAGTGCAGAATAAAAGTCCATACGCTTTGCCTCATCCCACACTAATCGCACCATGGGTTCTGTTTGTCCAAGAGCAGAAGGAGACCCCACACTCTCCAAAGATGACAGAGCAAGCCCCATAGACATGGGCAGGTGGTCACTACCATGGATATCACTAAGTACAACAGGGTTCAGAACCCTAGGCAGCAGACCGGCTGATACCAAACAATGATTTGGGCGGGTCTGTGCTCCACGAGCAGTAAAAGACGGTACAATCGGCACAGCCACACCCCCACCAGCGCCCCGTCCTGTACAGAGGAGGGTACCAGTGGTCAAACATAAGTTTATCAAACATTGCCCAGAGCTATTCATCGCATGAGAGTCAGGACCACGGCGGCATGCCAGTCCAATCGGTCGACCAGAAGGATCTAAACCCCTATCATCCAAATCCCCAACATGTGCATTGAAGTCACCTATGCAGAGCACCTGTGCTCCAGATGCCTGGAAGGCACCTATTTCAGACAATAATGTGTCATACACCTCGTGCATTGCTGTGCTGTTCTGCGGAACATACACCGTACCGAGAATGAGCCTACCAACAGCGGTGGAGAATTGGAGCCAGATCACATATATAATATATATATATACGCCTATAGATAACATTATACATCGCTCTGCTTGGCGGTGACATGTCTTTTTTAGGCATGTTACCGCCGAGCCTGTAAAGTGAACTAGTAGGGAGTTTAGAACTCGGTGAAGGCAGCTGGATCCCGTGTGTGCGTCCCTGTCTCGTCCAGGGGGCATGCGCGCCAGTTGCAGCGCACAGCTGGTCACTGAGCCATGCAACCGGGTCAAACGACCTCGCAACGTGCACAGCAAGAGGCATGGGCCTGTTGAGCACTTGCGATTGCTTAAGACGGGGTCCGAACGCCTCAGCTTCGTGAACTGCAGAACTTTCGGCAGTGACGATGCTTCGGTACAGAGCAAGCTATCCTCTTACGTCATGCAGCTGTCTCGCCTTGGCGTTGGAGCCTGTGGTGTTGCTGAAAGCAGGATACCGGGTAGTGGATGTCGTAATGTTACGAAGGACTGGCAGTTGATATGGTCCGGGCTGCCAGAGGGTCAGCCACGGCAACATGGGGTGGGCCTGTTTCTTAACTCGAAGTGGTCCCGTTGCCTAATCGACTGGTCTGCTGTCAGTGAGCGAATCCTGGTAGTCCGTGTGAGAATCAGCAGTGGGATAAACGCCTCAATCGTGGTAGCATATTCGCCGACTGATACCGAGTCCACCCCTGAGGAGGTCAAGGAAGCTTTCTACCTGCAGTTGGAAGCTATCTTGGCAGCGCTGCCTTCCAGGGACATGCTAGTCCTTCTGGGTGACTTCAACGCCCAGGTTGGCACTGATCCAGAACCGTATGGGGGTGTTATGGGGCCTCATGGCTTTGGGAAGCAGCAGCCTTCAGGGAATGGTGAGCGACTCTTGCAGCTGGCTGGTGCCTTGAACCTTCGCTTAGCCAACACCTTCTTCAAGCACAGCAATTACCGGACTGCTACTCACAAGATGGTTAATAGAAACAAGCAGGATGTGCTCAGGGTCATCGATTACATAGCTGTCTCCAAGCGGTTCATGTCAAGTGTGACAGACTGCAGGGTCTTTCGCAGCTTTGATACAGGTGGCTCTGATCATAGAATGCTGGTGCTTACGATGCGCCTCCGCTTGTCAGTGGCCAAGCAGCACAGTGCGAAGGGACAGCCAGCACGGCCCTATGACTGCAGCCGGCTTCAAGAATCTGCAGCAACTCAGCAGTGCTTTGAGCTGGCAATGTCTAACCAGTTCAGCCGTCTGGTAGGGGCTCAGTTGCAGAGCGCACAAGACGAATGGACACAGCTAACAGCGGCAGCCAGCCAAGCAGCCCATAAGGCTGGTCTAAACCTCAAGCCTCAGCAGCGGCGCTGAGATTTCGCTATATCCGATGCGACCTTGCAGAAGATTGAGCGGAAACATGCAGCACATGCAGCGGTGCTGTCCTCTCCTAATGATGCTACCAGGGCAGATTACAGGGAGGCCAATAATGCTGCTAGGCGAGCGGTTAAGAAGGATCAGGAGCGGTACTTCAAGCAGCAAGCGCTGTTTGCGGAACATGCTCTAAAAGCTGGTAATCTAGCCGTGTTCCACAAGCATGTCCAGCGGATCTTCAAGGAGCAGCAGGGCAGTAGCTCTGCTGCTCCTACAGCTGTGCTAGGGGGTGCTGATGGCAAGCAGCTGTTCCAAAGCAGGGAGGAGGTGGTGAAGTGCTTTGCTGAGCACTTTGCTGATGTCCTCAACTGCCCTGCCAAGCTCGACCAGCAAATGCAGCAGACCATTGAGGAGTTAGTGCAGAAGATGGAGGCAGGGCAAGGTGCAAACCAGCAGAGTGAAGCAGCAGCTCAGCCACCTACTGTGCAGGAGGTTGAAGAAGCTGTCTTTGCCTGTCGTAATGGGGCAGCTCCTGGGGTTGATGGTATCGCAGCGCCTATGCTAAAGCTCAGTGGGACCATGCTGAAATGGTTGCACAGGGTCATTGTGGCGGTGTGGGAGTCAGGGAAAGCGCCAGTGGAGTGGAAACGTGCACTGTTGGTGGCACTGTATAAAGGCAAAGGAGAGCGCAAAGTGAGAGATAGCTATAGGGGGATAAGCTTGCTAAGTATACCGGGGAAGGTGTATGTCTTGGTCATTTTGGCTAAGATCAGTTCTCATATCGATGCACAACTGCTTGATAACCAGTCTGCTTTTAGGAAGGGGAGGGGCCTCACTGATGCTCTGTTCACCATACGCCAGGTCATCTCTAAGTCTGTAGCATTCGATCAGCCTCTATTCATGGCTTTTGTGGATTTGCGTAAGGCATATGATTCTGTACCGCGAGACACGCTATGGCGCATCCTGCATGTGTACGGGGTACACACAAAGCTGATAGAGTTGCTGATGGACTTGCATACTGGCACACAGGCTGCTGTTAGGATGGGTGGTGTGGTGTCTGAGTGGTTTGATGTGCATGGCGGGGTGCGGCAGGGATGTGTCATTGCTCCCTTGCTGTTCAACATCTACATGGACTTTGTGGTTCGGCAGGCAATGGCTCAGATGCCGGAGGGATGTGGGGTGAAGCTAGCCTATCATGCAGATGGGAAACTTGAGCGTGATGGGTGTGGTAGTGGTGGGTGTGTGGAGCTGTTGTCTGTTCTGCTGTATGCAGATGATATGGTGTTGCTAAGTCCCAGCAGGGAGGAGTTGGTGGTCATGCTGCAGGTGATGGACAAGGTTGCTGCTAGTCTTGGGTTGCGCATCAATGCAAGCAAGACTGAGATCCTGTCCATTGACAAGGATTGGAAGGAGGGGGATGTGCCAGTGCAGCAAGGACCAGAGGTGGTTATCAGTGAGGGTGTGGTAAAAGAGGTGTCACAGTTCAAGTACTTGGGAAGTGTGCTTGTGACTGATGGCAGGTTGGATGTGGAGTTGAATATCAGGAGGGGTAAGGCTGTGGGGAGGTTTAAGCAGTTTGAAAAGATGTGGGGTACCAAGCATCTGTCATTGGCTACGAAGGTGAAGTGTTACAAGGCATATGTGTTGCCAATTCTGCTGTTCGGGAGTGAGTGTTGGTCCCTGACCAAAGTGCAATCGCAAAAGCTTGAGCGGGTGCACTCTAGCTGCCTTAGGAGCATCCTGGGGGTCAGGCTGTCAGATCGGCACACCAATGAGCATATCAGGAAATCATGTGGGGTAGCCACCTTGTCAGCATACATCACAGCAAATAGGCTGAGGTGGCTGGGGCATGTGGGCCGCATGGAGGAGGGCAGGTTGCCGCATATTGCGTTGTTCTCTTCATTACATGGTGACATGACGAGGCCAGTGGGTAGGCCTCGCCATACCTGGGAGAAATGCGTGTGTGCAGATCTGAAGGTGCTTGGTCAAGATGAGGGGAGCTGGGAGGCTTCATGTCAGATTAAGAGTGCTTGGAGGAAGAGGTTGTGGGATCTTACGCACCCTTGGGAAAGCCAACGGTTAGTGAGGTGTAGAAGGCGCACTAAGCAAGCTATTGATAAGCATGTGGAGCGCTATGTGGTGCCTTTCAGTGGCTGGGAGGATGGTGGTTCACCAGTACCTAGGTGGTGGGAGCCACCTCCAGCCCCTACTAGGGTGGTGCTTGATCCTGCTGCCTCCCCGCCACCCATGTGTGATGGAAGTGGAGCAGGTTTTGGGTTTTAGTGGTGGTGTTTGTTTCCCCTTGGTGTGCACGCCGTTGCATCTAGCCTCAGCTTGTGTGTGGCAAATCCACCATCGGTTGTGTGGCTTCGTGATTGTGATCAGGAGCCTTGTGTTTGTGGCCTAGGTTTGTTTGGCCATTGGCATTGCTGGTCTTGCGTTTTGATTGATTGATTGATTGATTGATTGATTGATTGATTGATTAACCTGATACCGGACATGAATGTCGTTCTGAACGTATACGGCCAAACCATGGCCAGCCGTCCCTTGTGAAGAAGGACCACAACACACATATGGACGATGTGAATGTGATAGAAACCCATGCACGGGATCAGCAAGAATGGATCTGGTCTCCTGCAATACAACCACCGTCTGCTGCCGAAACAAATGATGCCAATGCAAAAAAGCCTGGATCTTGGTGATTCGGGGATGAATGGCAAGGTCGTATTTTCGATACCTTTTCTTCTGGACCAAGAGGTGATATTGCTGAGACATTCACTTCTGATGGACCAGGTTCCAGTATTTCTGCCCATGGAGCCTAGGTTGGCTCCGTACGGGTGCCCCCTTTGAGGGGCCATGATGTAATCGTAATCGTAATCGTTGGTGGGTGACGTACCATTGACATTATACGATAGCAATGTCAGGGAAGTCACTGTGGGCTGTCCACCCCTTCAAGCCAGCTTTGACTTCGGCGCAGCGGCCTGAGGAGGGGCAGCTCCAGGGGGAGGAGGGGGGAAGGGGCCGTTGCTACCAGAAGCTCCTGCTGCTGTGGGTGCTGCTGGTCCAGCTCCTGCTGTACCTGCTGCTGCTGTTGCTGCTGATGGCCCTGCAGCTGCTGATGATCCTGGTACTGCTGCTGGGCTTACTCCTGCCCTTGCAGGGGAGGGATTGCGTACCCGAGTGGGGACTGTAGGTCTTGGGCCTGCTGCTGTGGGTGCTGCTGCTGCGCCAGGGGCTGTTGCTGCTGGGTTGGCCCTTGGGCGAGGGGGCACACACTGGGCTGGGTTCCAATGCGTGGCCGGTCGTACACCAGCCTGCACCCGCACGAAGATCTCGCTTCCATGCCACCGTGGGAAAGCGCCTGCTGTCTTGAGCTCCATGCTGTCTTGAGCTCCAGGAAGCGTGGCTTCAGAGTGGACCGTTCATCCTGTTGCTGCTTGGTAAGGGCTTGGTCGAGACCCCACCCGCTCAGCTGTTTGAAGGCGTACCAGCGCTGGAGCGCCGTGAGGGTGAAGTTCCTGCTGATTAGCTTGACGAACCATACCGAACCTGCCTTGAAGGCTTCCGCAACAGCATAGTCAGGCAGGCCAGCTGCTGCACGCAACTTAGCGCAGACCTCCGTGCTAGTGGTTTGGGCACCCCGGGTGAAGACAACCACCTTGCAGTCATTGGCAGCCCGCATAAGCCGCTCCACTCGGTCAGACTCGGGGACGGGTGCAGCAGATGGAGCAGGCACAGGGCGTTGACGCCGAGCTTCCGTCACTTTGGCATCGAGTTCTGCCTTCTCCTTTTGCAGCTGCGTAATGACCTCCTTGGCAACGACAAGTTCCGCTTTCGCACGTTCAAGTTGCTCGGTGAATGACTCGGTGAGCACACGCACCTGCTCCTGCAGGGTTTCTATCTGCGCCTTATGGGTCGCATTGCTAACGAGGAGGTCGTCATAAGCATCTTTGCTAATACTAGCAGCCTGCTGGGAACCCCCACTACTGCTGGTTGGCTTCTGCCGTTTTGCCATGGCTAGCGTGGACCAACTAACGCGACTTCATAAAAAGCTACCAACTATCACCCGATCCTGACACAAGAATAGATCAGATGCACGATGCAATGCACAATAGATCTTTCTGGCCTCCTTCCATAAAAATTTCCCAATTAATAAGCACCGAGGCGCAGGCACTCTGCTTTAACGGCACACGCAGGGAGCTCTTTCCCTGCCATACCTTTTGTATACACCCCTAATGAGCTTGGACTTTAAGCTATACAGTCTGGAAGGTGGACCCAGCTTAAAACAAATCTAAGAGAAGCTCAGAACCTGTTAACCTTGCAGCTTGAACGGATCACACTGTGCACACCGAGAGACCCACGCAGAGATCACCCCACACTCAGAAGTACACCAGCAGCTACACAAACCTCAGCAAACTCTTTCATAGAATCACAAACACGCAAAGATGCCTGCGTGCTGCACGGCCCGGAGGGCTGTGCAGTGGTCTCTCTTTACAAACACCCAAAATCCTTGGTCCACACACAGCCAGTACAATTGGGGCTGATTAGTTGCTGAACGCTTCATCATACATATCAGTTCAAACACTGGATCGGAGTTATGCCGCGGTGCTGCACGGCCCGGAAGCTGTGCATTGATGCATGTCATATATCAGTTCAAACACGCGGCAGAGGCTCAGATGCTGCCAATGCAGCAAAGCTTCATCTAGAACACCCCGTGAGACTGTCGGTGAAGCACCCCCTCACAATTCTAAGCACAGCCGGCCCTAAATGATGAGATCCTGTAGTACTTGCTTGGCCAGAAACAACTAAGCTTTACAATACTGTGTGGCCAGGGCATGGTGTTTCACTAGTGCATCGGTACCTCAAGCTGTTGAGTTTCAATTGAGTCTGAGTCGCTGTCACTGAGCTCAATCAAGCAAGGCTGGAGCTGTCATATGTACAATATATTCACAGCAGGCAGGAAGGAACGACACTATTAAGGGTCCCGTGCTACTCTATCCATTCCGAAAAGTGAGGGCCACAGCATAGGGGTATACCATCAGTGAAGCCCAAATTACTAGCCATATAATGAGTTACAAAACGCCTTGTTTAATTAAACCACGTTTCAAACACCTCATTGCTTGCTTCAGTCACCACGCTCCTCACCCTGGGGGCATGCCAGTTTAGGGTCTAGCCGTAACCCTAAGCACCTCATCCGTGCTTCACTTCCTTCCCTGGGAGGTGCATGTGCCATACAAGGGCTGACAACCAGTACCACAATACGCTGAGGTTGTACCGCACCAGCCGTACTGGGAGCAGCAGAAGGCTGTGTTGCACCTTGCTGCTGCTGTTGCTCCACATTGACCATCTGGAACATGTAACAGAGCGAAGGCATATGTTAGAATATATAGCTTGGGTGATCTTCTTCTGTGCTCAAGGTACTGCTGTGATACTAGTGAGTGCCTTAGAGTGCAGCAGGGGTCGAGTAATGAAGCAAACTATCTGAATAGGATTGGATTGGCCGCTGATCAGTGTCCATGGCGAGGTTGGCTCCGTACACTAGGCAGACCCTCTACAACCCTTGATCAATCTGAGCAAAAGATGAAGTGCGCAAAGGAGCCAGGCTGAGGGTTGCACTCCAAGTGCGTATATCACCAGGAAATGTGGGTCGCATTAAAGCCTTGGGGTAGCATGTTAATACAATGATGCTTCATGTAATGCACGTGCTGTAGTGAGTGAGTGAGTGGCCGCCGGGCGTTAGCCCTGCGTAGTTCTGAAGAAGAGGCGGTACTAGCACACGTGGTGCATTCCCCCCCTACCTGCTGTAATCATTTGTCCCAGGCACATCAACACTCTTGCTCAGCTTCTAAGTTTTTGTTGTACACTTTTGTAAACTTGAAAATGGCGTGCAGAGAGACTAGCTATGCAGTGAAGTCTTCTTCGTTAAACACTCACCAGCCCTCATTGGCAGGGTGCTCCCGCCTGAAGGTTTAGTGTTTATCACTAGTAAACGGTCAGGATACGGGGTTTAGCGTTTTTAAATAAGACACTCACCAGCCCTCACTGGCAGGGTGCTTCCGCCTGAAGGAGGGGGAGGGGAGGACATGGGGGTGGAGGCTGGGGGAGGGGAGGGCACGGGAGTAGTGGATGGTGGAGGAGGGGAGGAGGGGGGTGGAGGCGGGGAGGATGGCCCTTGTCCGCTGCATGCCTTCCATTGATCCATCACTTGAGCGGATGATAAACCATTGTACCTCTCTTTGATCATCTCATCAACCTGCGGTTGCATCCATTGAGCAAAGCAACAGCACAATGTACATGAGTGAGCCAGTGCATGGCTTTCAACAGCTTTGGGGTGCAACATTTGAACCCATCATGCAATTCCAGGCGTGAAATTCAATGCATTAAGCTCCCAAAGCGGAAGGGACCAAATTGAACCCCTAAACCCTAACGCTCAACCCTATACCCTAAGCAAGCAGTGCTGACTTTGTGCAAATTTCCCCCTTCAGTGTGTGAGTTGCAAGTTCAGCCAATCTGCAGGCAACTCCTGCCTGGGTACTAAATATTACATCGTTACTCTTACCGTCACAAAAGTGTAGCCTGCGTTCTTGTAGAGCTTTATGGTATCATTGAGCCCCTGGCGGTAGTTTCCAGCTCCGCTAGTTGTAGCATGCATCAGCACCACACCTCGGAAGTTGCTGTTCACAAGAGGGGCACCGTAACCGTTTATGATGTCACTGTTGCTCTTGGCGTTGAAATCCTGAGCATCAAAGCCCCTGTTGCAAAGACAGAAAGCAGAGTGGTGGGGGGCTTGGTAGAAGCCGAGTGCTTACAGGTTAGGTAGCAATGGAGACAATTGCACAGCCCTCCGGGCCGTGCAGCACCCGAGCATGACTGTAACCAGTTTTTGTAGAGTTTCTAGAGTTTATACTAGTTGTGCAGTTGGGAGTATGTAAGGGATTGATTTGAAGCTCCTTACCAGCATTATGGCACTATGGCACTTTTTGCTATGGCATATCATGAAATGTAATAACATTACCAGCCCTGGGTATGTGGAGGACTTAGTTCTTGGGTATGATGAGCGCGCTGTTTTTTGCGACAGCTTGAGCTGTGGGGCCTATGGCACTTTTTGCTATGGCATATCATAAAGTGTTTGAAGAACAATAAAAAAATGAGGGCGATGACACCACCACCAGAACAGCCGCACGTGAAACATTCTGCAGGGAACTACTGGTGGTATCCTCCAGAGAGAGAGAGAGAGAGAGAGAGAGAGAGAGAGAGATCTACGCATGGAGACCGTGTATTGTTCTCCAGCGTGGTGTTAGGGTTACACGGAGCCCTTACCTTCAGTGGTATCCTCTAACTCAATGCCATGTCTACCAGGTACTAGGTGCAGGGGAATCACTGTAGGGGCCCCTCCCTGCATATATTAATGCATTGCTGAAAGCACATCCTGGTTCAAAGTGGACTCCTGCGGTGTCTTCTTTGAGCCACTGTCCAAGCTTGCGGTGCAGGGCATATGGCACATTTTGCTCTGGCATTTCATAAATGAAATGATAACTAGTCATTGCCCAAGCTTGATATGTGGGCCTTTCAGCACAATTTTCCGTCGAAATGTAATAAAGAATAATGAGTCACTGTCCAAGCTTACCATCCCACATGGAGGTATCCCCTTGCTGACGCAGTGTCTGCAACCTTCTTGATGGTGCCACTGTATGATGTGCTGCCAGAGCTCTGATAGTCCTGGTAGGGGGAACCAAAAGGGGCCCTGAAACTCTACAAGAAGCGCAGCAGCAGCAGCAGTAGCAGTCAGCTTGGAGTTATGTGAACCAAAATGGGCCTCAAAACAATAAAAGAAGCGTAAAGCAGAAGCAGCAGCAGCAGCAGCAGAAGCAGTAGCAGTAGCAGCAGCAGTAGTAGCAGTCAGTTTAGAGTTATGTGAACCAAATGTGTGTGTAGAAGCAGCATCACTTATATACACCTCCAGTCCATCCAGGGCCTGCTTTAGCGGGCAGAGCCATGACTACAGCATGGGCAGTGTTCCAGTCTATTCCACAGGAGGCCATAGGTGGTCCTCACTAAGTAGGCCTACTTCCTTGATTGTATGCCAAAAATGGTGTGTGCGTAGATGTAACCATGTAACCAGGAGGCGTGACCTCAACAACATGCATCACTAGCAGCACCTCACCTTAGCTTACTTTCCAGCCCTCATCTGTTCAGTCACCTTTCATGTTAGAAAAATCAAAAAGAAGCACTGTGACGATCATGCATAGATCCTTAAACCCTAAACCCTAAACTAGATATTTCAGACAGCAGCCATGTGATGATCATGGATGAGCACTGCCCTGAATCAGGGCAGTGCTCATATGCTTTGCCAGAAGCTGCCAGAAAGCAGCAGTAGGCCTTACAAGGCATGCAGGCATACGCAAGCTGGCTGGAATTTTTTTCCAGCTTTGCTGAAGAACTAGGGATAGCTGTCTGCCACATGATTGCAAACATGATTGCAAACATGATTGCAAACATGATTGCAAACAGAAGATTCCTTTACAGACAGTGGATCCAACACCGCCATCACATGGACTATACATGCTCCACAGTTACTCCTAAATGCTCCGTGTTAAAGAGAGATAGGGGGGCAAGAGGCATGCAGATAACGTCCCATTGATTGTTTCTTCAGGCAGGCAGAGAGAGAGAACTATGCACAGAACCGGAGGACAACCCCTTCTTGCATACATTAAAGGGATTAAGCACCGGAGGACAACCCCTTCTTGCATACATTAAAGGGATTAAGCCCACCAGGGAGGCACGGGCACGCAGTACCCAGGCACCTAAAACTAATGCAAGTGGATGAACTTTCTCCCCAGGACTTTCAAAGCATAACACCTCAAGTCAGGAACCTTACCGCAACACGTGGAAGAGAGCCCAGGATGCCAGTATAGATTGAGATGACCGCATCGAGCTCTGATTGAATGGTTGCAACACTCTTAGTTGCAAGGTCTGGGTGGGTCTTTGTGTGGGAGCCAAACTGATGACCTTCAGAGAAGATACGTTGCAAAAGGAACTGAAGAAGCACACACGACACCAATTAGGGTTTAATGTTTTAGCATTTAGGGCTTAGGGCTTAAACCCTAGACCAGAAGAAGCCCAAAAGATGGGCCATGACCATGGGCTCAGTAAGTATGTGGCCTTCGTTTAAAATTGTGGTGGTTGTACGTTTCTGGTGAGTAGGGACTATTGATGAAGTTTGACCCCAGCGGGTGTGCTTGATCGTTGCGACCTAGCTGCCTTGTGTGCAAGCAGCCACAGCACAAACATTTGTTTGCTTGCTGTGGATCCGTATACGCCTGAGGCACAAAAACAGATCTAGGAACGTCAGAGAAATAGGTAGACTCATGACTGGAGGCCACCTTGAAGCAAGAGTACACCGCAATTGCTAGTCCAACTCATCTGCTCCTTCAGATGACTGCACAATCAGCTTTAGTTTACCACAAACCCAGTGCAAGATGGGGCACTTGGCTGATTTGTTAGTCCGCAACTTACATCTGAAGGATGCAAGGCATTAATCTCATGGATCTTGACTGGCATGGGGATTGCCGCTGAATGACCATATTGGCTCCAATTCAATAGGGTTTAGGGTTTGGGTTGAGGGTCCTGCCATTGTGTTGTTAAAGCTCAGTCAACTTCCTGCGATTGAAGACACACACCTACCTTCATGTTTGCCGAGTACAGATCAGCGCCCCAATCGCCTTGCTTGGCGTTGAGGTAGAATGTAGCTTTGATGCCATGGTATTGCAGGACATCCAGGACATTCTTGAGGGGGGTTTCCACCGGACCATCATCAAAGGTCAGAGCCAACCTCTGCAGGGAGGAAGCAACGGTGGCAGGGCATGGCGTTTAATAAGGAGGTCCAAACCTTGGGGGTGCCGCCATAGGTCAGAATGGTGGCTGCTACTTAAACAGTACATCCAAAGAGATGCATGAAATCACATTTACAATACCGCTTGGCTGTATGTCAGTGGGGGACTGGCCCTGACATACATAAATATGAACAGTTGGCTTTTCCTCACGATTCCACTTGAGAAGCCAAGGCAAGCTCTGCTGCTGGCATCCTAGCCCTTCGCTGACTGTCTCTGTGCCAGCCAGGTTCCAAATGGGATGTAATAAGACACAGCATCTAGGTGGGTAGCTGACAGAGCATAGTGTTGATAGGAAAACTGGGCTCCGAATGGTAGTGGGCCTATCTATATGTATTAGGTAAGGGTCCACTCCCTTAACATATGCAAGAAGGGATTTCCCCCCTTCTCTGCGTAGTTCTCTCTCTCTCTCTCTGATAGGAAAACTATGCAAGGAAGGGTGGTGTCCTTGCTTACCTTCTGGCTGGAGCGAAAGCTGAAGGGCAGGCGGGGGTACTTCTCAGTGCAGATATTCACTGCGATGCAATAGAAAACGAACACAGAGCTGACTTGATGTGAGAACTCTTTCATGTTCCATGGCCCGCAGCTTCCAATCAAGGCATAGGCAATGCAGCTTGCAAGGCAAACATTACACGAAATTTGTCCTGCCTAGGGATTTCTTCCAATTGAACGGTACCATTCCGTGACTAGTGCCAAAGTACTGCCCGCGATGAATGTGAGCTTGTTACCTTGTTGCAGCTGGCGGCATTCCGCTTGGTGCTGCTGCCCGATGAACAAGGTCAGCACCACCAGCAGGGCAGCCGATTTGGCCCACATGGCTCCACGTCTCCAAATCTATGTTGATAGCAAATAAGAGCGTGTCGCTGCGCCGATTTCTGGATTGTAGACCGTCTCGGGAACTTCGATGTGCAAGGTCGGTTGGAGTCCGTTCCGATGTGGCAGGAAATTGTTCGTGACGACCCCAGAAATGTGCGAATTACAGCGGTGGTTAGGTAATAGGGTGCGATGTAATACAAAGACAGCTGGTGGGGTTGGTTTGTTAGCTTCTCCACCCGGTGGATGGACTGTCCAGGGGCAGGGATGGAAGTGCGGATGACGAACGAAGGAAGGCAGGAGTCGGATAGCTCCTGCTCGGCCGAGGTGAGAGAAACGGTTAGCCTTGAACACAGTTCAGCTGCGAGACGCGTTTTATATGCCAATGACTGAACAACCTGCCTAGAATGGCGCGGGTTGAGCAACTCAGGGCTACACTCCAAAACCGAGGCAAGTCGGCGGTTTGCTCGAGGCGCTGCCACGAGGCCATCGCCTCGTAATGCATGCACTGTGCGACCAGAGTCGGGGCTGTTTTGTGAGGGTTCTAAATTATAAGCGTAGTGCCGCTGACCGAGTGTGCTGTGCCTGCCGCTGAGCATCAACTGACTGGGCAGTGATCGGTTCCACTCCATAATCGATAAGCACCGTATGTGTGCTGTACAATGGCCCAATTCGGTACAGAGTGGTTCTGAGGGCGGGCTGCCGTTCGATTTGGGATGCATGATGGTCCAGCTTGAGTGGTGTCATATGCATGGGATGCTTCACAGCAGTTGCATGCAGCTACGGCGTGGGCGAGTTTGCATCCAATACCTGCTAGTGTGCTCTAACAACATGGATCATTCTAAAATGTATCCCGCGGAGTTGTAGCTACTCGTTTCTATTTGCTGGCAGCAGATGTGGGTTCAAGTCCGGCTGTAGACTTCACATGAGGGTTGCCAAGCATGCCGATGCCCTACAATGATAGTAAGTAGTCAAACTTTAACAGCAGTTCCACCTTGACATAACCTCTGCATTCTGTGTAGCATCACAGCACATAAGCCGGGGCAAATCATCGTGCCCCTGCTCACGTAACCCACTCTTTGGAATCACTAAAGCAGGAGGCTGCACCGAACAGGAAGCAGAATACGCCCTAGAACCCTTACAAGGTCCCGGACACAAGAATACGTATGGTGATATGGCAAGATGCAAAAGGTAACATCTGGTAGCTCTTAGAACATATGCATATGAGCTGGTGATACTCAGACACTGCTCGCTGAAACAAACAAACACCAAGTTCTGTCTGCACCAAAGCAGCGAGGTCGAAACAAACATACACATCCGGGCCAAGCCCCGTTCCCCTACTCAACTGAGCAGGAAACACCGCAGTAAGGGCCTCATAACATACACATCCAACCAAGTTTTGCCGGCAGCTCACACAGTGGACTGACTCAAACCCGGATATATTGGAAGGGGGGGAGGTTACTGAAGCCGGGCAGTTTGGCTCTGCCAGGCACACGGTGTTTAATAGATAGATCACTGCACAGCACAGCCATGCTTGTATTGGGCACAACCTGTGGGCCTACTGCAGGTGAGAATATCAGAGAGATGAGTGAGGAGGGAGCAGAACAAGCAACAAGCAAGCAACCCAACCATGCAGCAAATGAGATAGATCAGAATCCCAATCCAATGACCTCATTGTAGCTCATACTAGTGATATCCATGATTCACTGCAAGAGTTCAACTGGCAGAAGACAGCTTAGTGCCAGACTTCAACAGAGGCTCCAGCTCCCATGCCAGCATAGACCTGATTCAGTAGGGTTGTGGGTTCAGGGTTTCTTCTAAACCCTGGACCCTAAACCCTGTTATCTTAGGTGTCACAACAAGTAACCACCCAATCATCAAGGGGCTCTGGAGCTTCAGTACCAGCCATCTAATAGTCAAGATGGTCTGGAGGTTGGGTAGCTATCATCCAATCATCAAAAACAGTGGTCTCTTGGGATTCAATCACTTGTATGGGCTTTCATGGAGACTGATCAATTGCTTGACCTCCTTCCCTGTGAGGTGCATGTGCCATACAAGGGTTGACAACCAGTGCCACAGTACGCTGAGGTTGTACCGCACCAGCCGTACTGGGAGCAACAGAAGCCTGTACCACACCTTGCTGCTGCTGTTGCACCACATTGACCATCTGCAACATGCAACAAAGGCAAAACAATGGTTCAGGACAGGGATACCGCAGCTCAAATCTGCTATGAACACCTGGGAGTAGGACTTGCACAAGCACCAGCACCAGCAGCATGGTTACATGGTTACATCTACGCACACACCATTTGTGGCATACAATTAAGGAAGTAGGCCTACTTAGTGAGGCCCACCTACCCCAAAGTAACCAGCAGCAGAGGATGGCACATAGCTATGGAGCCAGGCAGCACCAGCAGCAGCAGCATGGAAAGCATCGATCAGCAGTGAGTGGATGCCGGACGTTTACCCTCGCTTAGGTTCAAGGCGAGGGTGTACTAGCACACGGTGTGGTGCGCCCCCCCCCCCCCCGGTCCTGGAAAGCATCAGCAAACACTATCAATGGCAGTAGCTACTCAACAGCTGCACCAGCAGCAGAGCTAGCACTTGCAGCAGCCGGCTGCTTGGGCAGCAGTGACAATGGTCAACAGAGACATCAGCTATCTGTGAAATGAGGGCAGCAGTGAAATAGCAGCAGCAGCAAAATCGCCAATAATAGTCAGCAAACGGCAGAAGCATCAGCACCCGGCAGCTTGGGCTACTGGTACTTACTGGTAGAGATGGGAAGTGAACCTGCTGGTGGTGGTGGTGGTGGTGAGCTGGCCTTAGGTGGCGGAGGGGGACTTGACACAGTAGCAGGAGGAGGGCTGGCCTTTGGGGGAGGGGGGCTTGCGACAGTAGCAGGAGGGGGGCTGGCGGCAGTAGCAGGAGGAGGGGAAACAGGTGTGACGCCAGTGCATGTGCCATACAGGGGTTGGCAGCCTGTACCGCAATGTGCTGAGGTTGTATCGCACCAGCCGTACTGAGAACAGCAGTCTCTTGCACCACACTGTGCAGCTACTGTTGCACCACATTGACCATCTGCATGCATAGAACCAGAAGGGAACACATGGTTCGAGGTGTTCAGGTATGTAGCAAATAGACGCTCGCCACCACTAGCACGCCTTGTTACTGAGCTTTTGCATCATAGGACATAAACATGCAATCATACACAGTGTAGATCAGTGTGGATCAGTGTAGATCAGTGTGGATCAGTGTAGATCAGTTGCAACAAAAGCTTGGAACTGGCATGTGGCGGTCCCAGAAAGTGTGGGTGTACGTACATGACAGCTACTTTCTGGTGGTGGCAATTAAGAAAGTCTGATGAACTGGAGTGCACCTTACATGAAAGCACAAGCTTGAAATACTATTAAGTGTTCAGGGTTGGGAACTGGTGAGACACCCTCACTGCCTTGAACACTGACATCAAGCTGATGGAGTGTCAGAAGTGAACATTAGTAGGACGAAAGTGTGCCGGAGCCTGAAGCTGGTTACTCACCGGACCTGACCGGCAGTGTATTTGTACCGCCACTTGGAGGTGGAGGGGAGGGCACAGGGGTGGTGGAGGGTGGGGGAGGGGAGGATGTGGGGGTTCCAGAGGGTGGGGGAGGGTAGGAGGGGGGTGGGGAGGAGCGGGGTGGGGGAGGGGAGGAAGGTCCTTGTCCACTGCATGCCCTCCACTGATCCATGACTTGGGCGGATGACAAACCATTGTACCTCTCCTTGACCATCTCATCAACCTGCATAATGGGTGATCAAGAGATTATTGGTGGCCTGCAGACTGTTTGTTGCGGAAACACTAGCTACGGATCATATCATCAACAGGGGCTTTGCAGAGTTAGCCAGTAAGGAATGCTCTTGCTCACCCTTCTGATGTGGCGTGAGGTCCAACCAATGGGGTTTGTTACCAACTGTCTAGGCATATGCTGTCATACATGCCGAAGTTTACCCGTATTCTGTTCCACCTCGCTGTTCTTTGTGACAGCTTGAGGTGCGGGGCCTATGGCACTTATTGCTATGGCATATCATGAAATGTAATAACATTAATTAGCCAGTAAGCCACATGTGATCTCCAGTGGCTAGATATAAACTTACCGTAACAAAGCTGTAGCCCGCATCCTTGTAGATCTGTATGGTTTGGTTGAGACCTTGGCGCAGGCCTCCAGATCCAGGGCTCGTAGCATGCATCAGCACCACACCTCGGAAGTTGCTGTTCACAAGAGGGGCACCGTATTTGCTCACAAGCACACTGTCACTACCACTGTTGATGTTGTAGTCTTCTGCATCAAAACCCCTGAGTGCAAGAAGCAACCGAAGATTGAACTGACCTGGTGGGAAATGGTAAGTCAGTTGTTCAATTATCAATGGAGCGGCTAGAAGCAGCAGTGGCCGACACCGCTGGCTGTATCTAGCAGAAGTGAATCCCGATAACACCTGTATTCAATTTGTACATTGCAGGGTGCTTGCCATAGTAGCTAGGGTTTAGGAAACCCTAAACTTTAAACCCTAACATATGTTCTCATGCCGTAGAAACTGGAGCAATGGAACATAAAGTGGCAGTAACTGGCAAGCACTGGTAAAAAACATGAGAGGGGACATGAGGTGCCACACAGACTTACCATCCAACATGCAGGTATCCTTCGTCGGAGACAGTGTCCGCAACAGTCTTGATGGTGCCACTGAAGGAACTGCTGCCGGAGCTCTCATAGTCCTGGTAGGGGGAACCAAAAGGGGCCCTGAAAGTCTGCAATAAGCAACAGTAGCATTGACCTGAAGGACTGGCTCAAGACCCTCCGGGGATGTCTGCGAGTTCTACTGAGGGTTGCAGGGGGTCTTCAGAAAATCTGCCCAAGGAATTTAAAATAAGATAGGATGACTCTCTGGCTCAATTTGCTTTGCCAGGCAGGTCACCTAAGGGATCTGATTCAATGCAGCCACCTCATTTGAATTCGTTCGGCAATCCGCTGAGGGTAAAAGGTACACTCACACACTATGGTCAAGACAAGCACAAAATTAGCCTGTCCAATTTTGGCCACATGAGCACATGGGTGATGAACCCCTGCTCATGCAGCAGCCTTTCCCCCTGCTTGGGCCACATGTACTGCACTCAGTGAGTGAGTGGACGCCGGGCGTTAGCCCTGCGTAGTTTTAAGGAAGAGGCGGTACTAGCACGCGTGGTGTGTTCCCCCCCTACCATACTGCACTCACCGCAACACGTGGGAGAGGGCCCAGAATGCCTGTCATTGTGCTGATGAATGAATCTAGTTCTGTTTGGATCGCAGAGGTGGAAAGCTTTGCCAGTTCTGGGTGGGTCTGAGTGTGTGAGGCAAATTGGTGGCCTTCAGAGAGGATACGTTGCAGCTGCACCTAAGAGGGGCAAACAAAACAAAGCACAGATAACTACTCAGCTACTCAGCTTGAACGAAGAACTCTACACCATTGAGTTAGAGTTAAAGGAAGGGGATGGAGGGGGACAAAAAAGCAAGCTGCCTACACCTGCTAGGCAGTGTCCTTGAGGGCATTTGATTTTCATGTTGATATGCTTAACGGTAGCAATTGTCTTCCACTGAGCTTCCCGTCAGTTGCCATAGGGATATACTAAGGCATAATCCACTGATCAAACCTCATGATAGGCCGGCCCAGGCAAGTGCAGATCCTTACACGAATGGGCGCCTTCCTTATCTTTACGCGGGAGGGCAACTGTGTAACAGGTGCAGGTACGGGGTACCGCATAGGGTTGTATGCATATCACTGGGCATTATGGCCACAAGCAGGAAGACTCTAGGAGAAGCACACAATGCAGCAGCAGCAGTAAAGAACACTGTTCAGTCACATAATCGGTAATAAACCCTGAACCTAAACCCTAACCAGAATCGGCCCAGCCTTACCAATCACTAAGCCCTACCGATGGCTAATGTGGCGCCGGTCGCGGTGCTTGCTGCCGGAGGTGACTGCACAACTCTGAGGCTGCTCTAGGCGTAGCTCTGAAAGTCTGTGTAGTTACTGTGCAACAGAACAGCGGGCCCAAGGACCGTATAGCGCAGCGGAAGTCTTTGGCAGTGACGGTAGTGGGAGGGCCACAACTAGGTCTGATTGCTGTATTGGCTGCTTTGACTAGGTTTGACTGAGAATTTAGGCTGGAATTGGGAGCACTGAGAGATTAGCCTGGGCAATAGGATGATATGTCTACTATTACTGGCTAGAAGACCACTCGAGTAGGTCTGTAAGGGTTGCTGTATGTGACTAGACAGGGGTATGGGTTTATGTTGCTGTCTTGTAAGGATCTGGGCTGTCCTGTCCTAGTTTGTTATCCCGGTTATAAGCTGGGTAGCTTTGTGCGTTTGATTGATTCTGCTGTTCGACTCAACAGCTTGGGTTCGTATTGTACCGGAACCTGTGCACTTCTGCGGGGGTTGTCAAGGGATTGGTCTTGCTCCTGTGCTGCTTGTTACCTGTGTCCTGTGAGAGATAGAATCTGCGTAGGGAGGTAATCAGTCTGGATTTGAGAGAGTTATATTACCAGATGCAGTGGACTTTGGATGCACAATATTGGCTTAGGGCGCAGAGTTGCTTGTAAATTTCAGATAACTGCAAATAGGATCTGTGGTGTTTTGCCTTTTTCCTTAGGCTTGGTTGAGGTTCCTTTCAATTGGACAGAGTCACTGTAGGTAGCTTATGTCTGTAGCAACAGTTCCACGTTGCTTAAGAGTAACGTTCTGTATGTCTGATAGCTTAGGGCCCTTCCTTGGGCATAAATAAGGCCTTCTTTGGCCGCTGGGAGCGTCTTTGCTCTTGATAGGTGTTTCTATACACCAAATAGTAGGAGGTAGCTCAACACGGATCGCTTACTGGATCACTGGGGTTGACTGGCGTACTCCTCTAAGAAGTAGAACCCACTTTGACGAAGGCTTGCTCTCTTGAAGCTTGGTCTTGGGTTGATTGCTTGTTCGTAGCTTGGTTGCTTGTTCGTAGCTTGATTACTTGATTACTTGATTACTTGATTACCCCTGTGGTGAACTGTGGCACCGCACGCGTGCCGATGGGTTTGCCAATGTAAGATTCACACACACACACACACTTGAGACTTGGATGCTTTGTTGCTCTGTTGATGTCCATTGATTGCTCTGTTGAATACCTGTGTTCCATTGTTGAATGTGTTGATCTGTTGATGTGTTGATCTGTTGATGTGTTGATCTGTTGATTCTGGCAAAAGGTGCAGACATGTCGCTGCAGTTGTTTGCGGATTGCCGTAGCCTTAACTGGTGAATGGCACTGTCTGCTTCAGGGCACCTCTGGCCCCGTCACACGTGTGGCGCCCCCGTCGCCTTAGTTTTGAGCCGTCCTCGGCTCATTTAGTGTTGACACGTCTCGATAAGGGGTCGTCTGTATTGATTCGCCTGCTGTATGTACTGCTTTGCGGTTGCTCTGTTGCCATGCTGAGGGTTTGTCTTGCTCTGTAGAGTCGTAGCGGTTGTTGTTGCCATGCAGTTTCAAGTCCGCTGCTGTGGCCATGTAGTCTTCTTCGAGTAGTAACCGTTGCTGTTGGCCAAGCAGTTTATTAAGGCCACTGCCGGGGCCATGTCTCCTTCCAGTAGTAGCCGTTGCCTTTGCCACGCACTACAGTCTGAAGGCCATGCTGAGGAGGGATGCCAAGCAGTTTCAAGGCCACTGCTAAGGGCCAATGCCAAGCAGTTTTAAAAGCCATGCTGAGGGCCAAGCAGTTTCAAGGCCACTGCCGAGGGCCAATGCCAAGCAGTTTTGAAGGCCATGCTGAGGGCCAAGCAGTTTCAAGGCCACTGCCAAGGGCCAATGCCAAGCAGGTTCTTTTTTAAGGCCATGCTGAGGGCCAAGCAGTTTCAAGGCCACTGCCGAGGGCCGATGCCAAGCAGTTTTTAAGGCCATGCTGAGGGCCAATGCTCCACTTCTGGCTCTTCAATTTGCCTGCGGCTGGTTGTTTGGCGCTGGTCAACTAATGTTGGAAAAAAATGGACAGTACAACAATTTAGGCTTATCTGCTGGCCTATATTTGCTGTTTACTAAGCAGCTCGTCAGGTGCTTGCTGCTGTTTGCTCATTAGTCCCGTAATATCTCAGGTAGTGTTGGCCCTTACAGCTCCCCTTAGGCACATTTGCAGCTCAGCTATAGGCTCTTGCATGTATTGGCAGTCTGATGTGCACCTTCAGCACGGGACAGCTTAGTGTCATGATAAGTACAATGTCTCATTGCTATTTCAACAGCCATTGGATCCTGTGTATAACATTTTTCCATAGGACCAAACGGCGCAGGAACAGGAGCCAAGAGCCGGACCCAACAAGGAGCCAGGAGCTAGGGCGGAGACATCAACATGGACCTGCGAAAGGATAAAACATGTAAGGAGCATTAGCGAGATCAAACGCGAATAGCAACTACGAGCCAGATGCGACCGGCAGAGCCGAGCTCAGCCGAAGCAAGACAGAATGCATGGACGATCAATTTTAGGATAAGAACACCTAGCAAATGACATACGCTATATGAAGACCTGGGGCATCACCTTATAATACACATAGGTGAAAATAGAAAGCCCTGTGGTGAAAAAGACAGAAGCCAGCAAGCCTAGGGCACTGGCAAGTTCAGAATAAACAATATGAGCAGGAGAAAACAGAGAGAGTTTTGTTATGCATTATGAAACTATAGGTTATACATCATGAACATTTGCTGTATGTTAGTTGGATTACTAATGCATAAGTGTCCAGCTCAGCATGGTTTCGCTGACTAGGACGCTGACTAGGGCGCTGACAGAGGTTCTAAGGGTTTACGGTTGCTGACCTGGCGGCGCACAGCTGCCCCAATTACTGTTATGGTTCAGAATTGTGTTAGGGTATATAAGCAAGGTAGTCTTTTGCATCAGCATTCAACGATTGAACACAGGGATCAACAGATTAACAGATCATGATCAACAGAGCAACAAAGCATCCAAGTTCGTTATAGCAGGAGCATTGAAATCAACACTAACCGGGGGCAGCAATACAGGGGACACAAAGCAAAAAGACAACAAGAAACACCCGACCAAGCTAACACAGTGGGGAGAAGAACAAGAAGCCGCATTTAACCACCTCAAGCAGATGCTCATTTCTCCTCCTATACTACGTAGACCTGACTTCGAGCAACCTTTTCTGCTCTACACTGACTGGTCAACTAAGGCAGTGGGAGCCATACTGGCACAAAAGGACCCGAGTGACCCAAAAGGAGAATATGTCATTGCCTATGCAAGCAGGAAGCTGAACTCTGCAGAACAGAACTACTCTGCCACAGAAGGAGAATGCTTGGCTGTAATATGGGCTGTCAAGTACTTCCGCCCTTACCTGTGGAACACCAGAGACCCCTTCACCCTCGTCACAGACCATTCTGCCCTGCAGTGGTTGCATAAGAACAGAGATATCAGTGGGAGGCTAACACGATGGTCCCTTCGGCTGCAGGAGTACAACTTCAAAATCGTATATCGCAAAGGGACAGCACACGCCAATGTGGACTGTTTAACAAGAATGCCGGCCCCGGACTATGTGGAACTAGCACAAGAAGCTGAGGACATGGATTGCTACATGTATGAATGCGAGTCAGAAGCAGCAGAGGACACAGATCGCTACACGTATGAATGTGACTCAGAAGGAGCAGGGGGCGTGGAATACTGCTTGATGGATATATGCGACTTAGAAGACCCCACACACATTGAAGCAGAAGAACCCAGCACACCACCACCCTCCCCCTTGACAGCAGGGATAACACCTGCCGGCAACCAACCCCTAGTACAATCTATAGCAATACCAGAGCAGCAGGGATCAGCCACAGAAGATGCTACTGAAAGCAACAACACTGCCTCAGAAACAATAACCCTTACAGGGGATGGCACCCTATTACCATCCCCAATAAAAAGCTTCATCCCTACCTTACTGGCAGAACAACCCAAAACCCAAGACCTAACAACTGCCGATGGAGAAAAATCTAGGGATGCATCAGATACAGAACCAATACCATTCAGCGATACAATCGAAACTGACGACACGGCCATTACCACGAATGATCATAGGGACTTGGAAAGACCGTCATCACCTGGACAACCCATAGGACCTTGGGTTGACGCCATCCTAGGGCCAAACGGACTCAGCAATTTGCCAGCAGATTTAGGCTACACCTTCCTTATCAGCATAGAAGGTAACACTGCCAGCGGCAAAAGCACACTGCTACGCATGGCTGAGCCTATGCTGCTGCAATGTGGTTATGATGTAGCCTACGAACCAGTGGAAGCTTTCCCTCAGCTGCTGCAAGCCTTCTATGAGAACCCAAAGCAGTACGCTCTGGCACTACAATCTCTTATCATCAGGAGCTACTTTTCACTACTTCGCCACAGTGGAGCACTAATTATCATTGTGGAAAGGTCACCCCTCAGTTCCCTACAAGTGTTTGCCAAGAACTTACTTGACCAAGGGATACTGGGAGCAGCAGACTATGCCCTCCTGAGGGTGATATTTCGCAGATATGGCTGGTACCCAGATGCCATGGTTTACTTGAAAACACCAGCCGCAACATGCCACCAGCGCTTACAGCAGCGTGCGAAAGGACCAGACTTGGACATTAGTGGAGAATACCTACAGCAGTTGGAATACAGACACGAACAAATGATACGTTACTCAACACCGAAATTCAGCATGACCCTGGACGGGACAAACAGCATGGCAGAAAACCTCAAAGAACTCCTGCAGTTTGTCGATAGCAGTGTGAGAATGGGAGTCTATGGAGTGGCCCCTACTCCTGTACCATTGCGCAGAATCGACCATACCACCTGGTGCAGCCAATCAGCCACGTTTGGAGAAGCCTGCACCATAGAAGCAGAAGAAAAAGGACCTACTCAGAAGCAGCAGCTACAAAGACCAGTGGACTTTAGGAAGGACGATTCTGACACCTCTACGGACCCTGAAGTGGACTACATTCCATGTAAAATCTGTGGACAAGCAGACAACTGGGCACAGTTGTTACTGTGTGATGGTTGTGATGCTGGGTATCACATGAAATGCTTAACCCCACCATTATTCCGTATCCCAGAACAGGCATGGCTCTGCCCCAGCTGCAGACTTACAAAGATGAACACCGGAAGCGAACCTGATCAAGCAGCAGACGCCATTGAAGACACCAAGGTTCCAGACATACTCAATGATGAATTAGTTATGAACATCTTAAAAGAGCGACATGGCAAAGGAGATCCCGTTACCAGACCAGACACTACAGAACCAGAGGATTGGAGACGCACGTACAAACGAGCACAAAAAAGAGCAAATGGTTACTTTATAAACCAAGGTAGCATCTACAAGGCATCTACTAAGCAGCACCCACAACCCAGGAGAGTTCCAGCAGCAGAAGAGCGACCACAGCTCATTGCAGAAGTCCACGACCTAGCTCACTTTGGTGTGACCAAGTGCGCTACACTGCTTAGCAAGAAGTTTTACTGGTACAACATGTTCAAGGAAGTCAGCCAATACATAAGGAACTGCGAACCCTGCAAAAGAAAAAAAGCCAAATTCATCACGTATCCGGAACTACAGAGCATAGAACCAGCAGGGCTATTTACTACAGTGGCAATAGACACCATGGGCGCTTTTCCGGAATCTAGCAGTGGAAACAAGTACCTAGTCATGTGTGTCGAGCTGTACAGCAGATGGGTCGAAGCAAGGGCAATCCCAGACCAGAAGTCCGCCACAGTGGCCAAATTCTTCAAGGAAGAAATACTAGCAAGACACGGTTGCCCAAAAGAATGTATCAGCGACAATGGCAGCGAATTCAAGGGAGAAATCAACACAAGGGTTCCAGCCCACCAATTTAAGAAGCCTGAAACCCCAAACGCTCCATGACAGAACTAAGCAACACAAGCACTGAACACCGCAGCCGCAATTATTGACCCTGGACGCCGCATGCGGAGGACCAAACAGCGCAAGATCAGAAGCCTGGAGCCGGACCTCGCATGGAGCCAGGAGCTAGGGCGAAGACATCAACATGGACCTGCGAAAGGATAAAACAAGTAAGGAGCGTTAGCGAGATCAAACGCAAATAGCAACTACGAGCCATCGGCCCGATGCAACAGAGCCGAGCTCAGCCGAAACAAGACAAATTTGGTATAAAGATACCTGGCAAAGAATATACACGGTATCCATGACTTGGGGCATCACCTCATAATGTACACAGGTGAAAATAGAAGCCCCGGTGGTGAAAAGACAGAAACCAGCAAGCCCTGAGGGCACTGGCAAGTTAAGATAAACAATAATGAGCAGGAGAAAACAGAGAGAGTTTTGTTATGTGCAACTATAGGTTTATGCATCATGAACATTTGCTGTATGATTCTTAGATTACTAATGCATAAGTGTCCAGCTCAGCAAGGTTTCGCTGACTAGGACGCTGACTAGGGCGCTCACAGAGGTTCTAAGGGTTTACGGTTGCTGACCTGGCGGCGCACAGCTGCCCCAATTACTGTTATGGTTCCAAAGTATATTAGGATATATAAGCAAGGTAGTTTTATGCACTAATCATCAACAGATCAACACATCAACAGATCAACACATTCAACAATCAATGGACATCAATAGAGCAATCAATGGACATCAACAGAGCAACAAAGCATCCAAGTCTCAAGTAATCAAGCTACGAACAAGCAACCAAGCTACGAACAAGCAATCAATCAACCCAAGACCAAGCTTCAAGAGAGCAAGCAAGGAGCATATACTGGCACCCGGAAAGCAGCATACCTACTTACCTGCCAGCAGCTGCGAATGGACACCCAGGCCCCGAGAAGTCTCCAAATCCACCCAATGCTGACAATGAACGTTGAAGATCAGGCAACTACGATACGCCTGGGACGAGCCGCGGTAGCTCAAGCTAGGGATGGGACTCAGCAGCGCTTTCGCTTCCACTTCAGCATAACTGGCTAGGGCTAAGATGCCACGCCTCAACAGGCAAATGTAAGACCTTCGTAAACAGCTAACCGGCACATCGCCAACAGTAAAACAAGGAGCAAGGACAAGCATCACACTCGAGCAGTACTGGTAAGTACCACAGTCTTGCGTCGACAAGTCAAGGGAGACATAACGCTGCAACCTAAAACGAAACAACAACGGTAGCACAACAGGTAAAGGCACAGGCAAACGGCCCATGCCTCAGAGGCTCGAAGATCCCATGTCACCACTGGTCACTCGTCGTCACCAGAAGCTCAACGCAAGAAAAGAAGGTCTTCTTGCAAGCCGTTGAGCATGCATCAGACCAGGAGACCAGTCAGTTTCATCTTAATCCTAAGAAATAAGTCCTTATGCATCATTTAACTTGGCGTAGCTCTGAAAGTCTGTGTAGTTACTGTGCAACAGAACAGCGGGCCCAAGGACCGTATAGCGCAGCGGAAGTCTTTGGCAGTGACGGTAGTGGGAGGGCCACAACTAGGTCTGATTGCTGTATTGGCTGCTTTGACTAGGTTTGACTGAGAATTTAGGCTGGAATTGGGAGCACTGAGAGATTAGCCTGGGCAATAGGATGATATGTCTACTATTACTGGCTAAAGATCACTTGAGTAGATCTGTAAGGATTGCTGTATGTGACTAGACAGGAGTATGGGTTTATGTTGCTGTCTTGTAAGGGTCTGGGCTGTCCTGTCCTAGTTTGTTATCCCGGTTATAAGCTGGGTAGCTTTGTGCGTTTGATTGATTCTGCTGTTCGACTCAACAGCTTGGGTTCGTATTGTACCGGAACCGGTGCACTTCTGCGGGGGTTGTCAAGAGATTGGTCTTGCTCCTGTGCTGCTTGTTACCTGTGTCCTGTGAGAGATAGAATCTGCGTAGGGAGGTAATCAGTCTGGATTTGAGAGAGTTATATTACCAGATGCAGTGGACTTTGGATGCACAATATTGGCTTAGGGCGCAGAGTTGCTTGTAAATTTCAGATAACTGCAAATAGGATCTGTGGTGTTTTGCCTTTTTCCTTAGTTACCAATTACCAATTACCAAATGGCCCCGTCAAAGCGGGGCGCCGGTGGGGGCAGCGCCACCCACAAGGAGCCAACTTAGGCTCCAACGGCATACTCAAGTTCCTGTCCAAAACTGACACCATGGCTGCCACCAGCCCACCCTAGATCCCTTGCTAGCCAATGTATGTCAGGCCAGCCCATTTCGACTTGCCATGTGCTGACCAGTTGACCCAGTCAGCAGCAAGCCAAGCAGTTTAATGCCTTGCTCAGGGCCTTAGGCTTGGTTGAGGTTCCTTTCAATTGGACAGAGTCACTGTAGGTAGCTTATGTCTGTAGCAACAGTTCCACGTTGCTTAAGAGTAACGTTCTGTATGTCTGATAGCTTAGGGCCCTTCCTTGGGCATAAATAAGGCCTTCTTTGGCCGCTGGGAGCGTCTTTGCTCTTGATAGGTGTTTCTATACACCAAATAGTAGGAGGTAGCTCAACACGGATCGCTTACTGGATCACTGGGGTTGACTGGCGTATTCCTCTAAAAAGTAGAACCCACTTTGACGAAGGCTTGCTCTCTTGAAGCTTGGTCTTGGGTTGATTGATTGCTTGTTCGTAGCTTGGTTGCTTGTTCGTAGCTTGATTACTTGATACTTGGATGCTTTGTTGCTCTGTTGATCATGATCTGTTAATCTGTTGATGATTAGTGCATAAAACTACCTTGCTTATATATCCTAACATACTTTGGTGACCCTCCTCGTGGGGGTGACGTAGGGGTTGCCTCCCTGCGCTCGATTATAACCAAAGGCTGCGCATCCTGGTATCCTTGTGACGCCAGGCCTCGTATATCTGGGATGATTCTGCTGGAACTACCCATTCTAGGGCCAGTGGATCTTTCTTCACTCTGAGGAGTGGGACGTTACCGTGCTAGTTTAGTGCTGTAATGCCTGGTCCATCTCTATGATGGCGAGTACAACATGACTTCCTCTAGGGCAGCTTGGCCGCTGGTTGCCCGAACATTGCTGGCACTCGTCATACCATGCGAGCAAGTCGGCAATGCCTACGTGGTGGAGCTTGTGCAGCGTCAGCAGCAGTCTGGCTTCGGGATCGATCCCCAATTCGAAGTGAATTCCTCCATGATGGTCGCAGCTTGTGGCAGCAGCGTTAGCAGCAGCATGCAGTTGTGCGTCAGCAGTGGGGCATAGCTGACGTGGCATTCCAGTTTGCTGGAGCAAAGGCCTAGTTCTATGTGTTCTGGACGAGCTCATAAGGCAGCTGTGCTTGAGGTTCATTCACTAAAGGGTACTGATGAGGCCGCATTGGGCTGCAGCCGAAACATGTATACCCAGCCCTACATTACGCCACTGCGCAAACATTGGTGACCCTCCTCGTGGGGGTGACGTAGGGGTTGCCTCCCTGCGCTCGATTATAACCAAAGGCTGCGCATCATGGTATCCTTGTGACGCCCGGCCTCGTATATCTGGGATGATTCTGCTGGAACTACCCATTCTAGGGCCAGTGGATCTTTCTTCACTCTGAGGAGTGGGACGTTACCGTGCTAGTTTAGTGCTGTAATGCCTGGTCCATCTCTATGATGGCGAGTACAACATGACTTTGGAACCATAACAGTAATTGGGGCAGCTCTGCGCCGCCAGGTCAGCAACCGTACACCCTTACCAATTACCAATTACCAGATGGCCCTGTCAAAGCAGGGCGCCGGTGGGGGCAGCGCCACCCACAAGGAGCCAACTTAGGCTCCAACGGCATACTCAAGTTCCTGTCCAAGCTCAAACAATCGGCTGCCATCAGCCCACCCTAAATCCCTTGCTAGCCAATGTATGTCAGGCCAGCCCATTTCGACTTGCCATGCGCTGACCAGTTGACCCAGTCAACAGCAAGCCAAGCAGTTTTATGCCTTGCTCAGGGCCTTAGAACCTCTGTCAGCGCCCTAGTCAGCGTCCTAGTCAGCGAAACCACGCTGAGCTGGACACTTATGCATTAGTAATCTAAGGAACATACAGCAAATGTTCATGATGCATAAACCTATACAATCTCTGCATCATAATCCTAAGAAGCCGCGCAGGTCTGTTCTGGTTTTAGGGGTTGGAAAGTCCCTAATGACTTCTATTTTTGCTGTATCTGGTCGTACACCACGTTCGTCCACAATGTGGCCTAGGTAGAGGATCTGGCGTAGGCCTATTTCCGTCTTACGGAGGTGTGCTTTCATGTTTGCCTTCTCGAGCAGGTGGAAGACTTGCTCCAACAGCTTCAGATGCTGGTCAAAGCTCTCTGTGTAGATGATGATGTCATCGAGGTAGACCAATACACCTCTCCCCATCAGCTCGCTGAAGATGTTGTTCATTAAGCGTTGGAAGGTTGCTGGGCTGGTTGAGAGTCCCATGGGGCAGACTAGGTATTCCCAGAGACCATGATCCGTAGTAAAGGCGGTGCGTTCTATTGATTCGTCGTCCAGCTTTATAGCCCAGTAGCCTGATTTCATGTCAATTTTGGTGAACCATTTTGCTTTTCCAAGGTCCTCTAGGATGCTGGTAATGTTTGGGAGTGGCATTCGATCCATTTTGGTGGCTTCGTTTAGCCTCCATCGTGAAGTCGGTTGTGAAGCGTACGCCCCCGTCCTTCTTACCTACTAGCACAACTGGGCTGGCCCATGGTGACTTGCTGGGTCTTATAATGCCGGCTGCTAGCATCTTTTGTACCTCCTGATGCACGACTTCACGCTCCCTATATGATAGCCGATAAGGCCGCTGCGCGATGGGTTGAGTGCCAGGTAGCAGCTCGATATGGTGCTTAACCAGATCTGTCTGAGTTAGCTGGCTGTCATCAGCAGCGAAGATATGGCGGTATCTGTCTAGTAGGTCCACTATCGGGGCGAAGTGCTTCATGGGCAAGGTCGGTGCCATGTCAAACATCCATGGGTCATTTTCTTCCACTTGTTGGGCGAGCTTCTGGTATTCGTCTTGTGGTTCCTCAAATTCCTCCCAAAAATCGCTCATAAGCTCGTTGCTGCCTTGTTCTTCTATGTACTGCTCCACGTCACACTCCACGTCACTAGCCTCGTCACTAGCCTGGTCAGCGAAGTCATGCTTTGTGTCCACTGCGCCGTATTCTGAGTCCATATCGCTGCATTCTTCTAAAGCGGGCATGCTAGGATCGGCTCCCACATTTAGGCCGGCCAAGCTCAATCCGGTTGACGAGCCTTGTGTTTGGAATCCGTCGTAGGCACTGCTGGGTGTTGGCTCAACCACCATCATGCAGCTGTTTTGTTCGGGGCCCTTGAAGTTTACTTTGATTGCTCCCTTTATAGCGTCCTTCCCTCTTCCAATCTTGAAACGAACTTGTTGTCGTCCGTACTTGATGTCGGCCCTAATAGGGGCGAGGAAATCTGACCCGAGCAGGATGTCATATTTGCCTCCTTTGCTCACGAATAGATCCATTTTTGCCTGGAGGGGACCTATGCGTAGGGCTACTGCACGGATGACTCCTTTACAAAGGCTTCTAGTGCCATCAGCGTTGGTGAAGCTCACATGATTTTTGCGGATGAGGCGCCCTAGTCCCATCTCCTTCGCCGTGTGCTTGTTGATGAACGAATGAGAGGAGCCACTGTCTACAATGGTCTCCAGATGATATTGTCCAATGTAAGAGGTGGTCCTTAAAGAAGTATACTTGGGCAGCACTGGTCGGCAACGACACTTCCTATGTTTTGGCGTAGGGGCAAAAATCCACCTCCTTCCTGGTTTTGCAGGGATTTTTGTCTTGTTGATCAGCCGAAAGGATGGAACGGTGATGCCTTCATCCTCTGATTCCTCACTGGAAGAGTCTTCCGAGCTGCTGTGGTCACTATCGGTAACTTCTTCATCAGAATCCATGGACTCCAAAGCAGGCATCTCCTGGTAGTCGTCTTCAGGTAATCCTGCATCACTTTCTGAACCACTGTCTGATTCTATAGCAGCTACTATTGGTCCTGCATGTTTTGTTCCCTGGTTAGGCCTTGCAGTGAGATTCCCTGGGAGGGTTCTTATGCGAGGTTCATGGTCTATTGATTTGGTTTGCACTCGGCCTCCTTGCATCAGATGCTCAGCAATTGTGGTATTTACTTCTTTCATGCTTACATCTTTGTGCTTAAGAGGATCAAGTACCACTTTATTCTTTAGATAGTCCGTTGCTATTTTGACCAAAGTTTCTCTTTTAGTTTCAGCATGACCTGCCTTCTGCACATAATCCTTTCTATCAGTCAGACCAGTACTTGCTGTGCTGTGATAGTGTGTTGTGTTGGCCTGAGAAGGCTGTGGCTTAGGTGTTTGATTTCTGAATTGTTCTGTTGTGTTTCCGTGTGGTGTCTTAGTGTTAGTGACATTTTTGCTAGCTGGCACACCAGTATGTTTGCTAGGACCTCCTATTGCTGCCTGATAATTGAAAGGGGATTTGGCATCCTTCCTAGGGGGTGGACTAGACAGACGCTTGCCTGGCTTGTCTATTGCTTCTGTGTCAAAGGCTACTCGCTTGCGGGTCGTAGTCTGGACTTGAAAATCACGGCCCCGTTTTTCTGCCGCGTAAGCTTCAGCTGTCTCTGCATTTTCAGAGGTGTCACTGTCACTGCTCTCGCCTTGATCCCTTTCACTTTCCATATCTATGCAGTGTACTGTGGGTTGATATGGGCAGTTTCGTGCAAAGTGACCTACTTCCCGGCATAGTCTACAGGCTGGTGGTCCTGGGGGCCGTTGACCGTTGTCTCTTTCATACATGAGCTTCATGTTAGCTAACTCTTCCCTTAGTCGGTCAATTTCACTGTTATTACCTTTAGCTGGACCACGTTGTGGTGGTATAGGGGTGCTGACCATGCCTGTGGGCCTGTTGTCCTTCTCTTCGCCTACTCTTCTGAATGGTACAGTGTAGCCAGTTACTGCTTCAAAGTTTGACCTGTTATTGCTGTCACGTGGTGGTGCCATGGTGTTTGTGTTTTGAAAGCCCCCTCGAAAACCTGTTCTGTATGTATTGTTGTTTGTGGGGCCATTTTGCCTGTTGACCCATGGTTGGTTTCCTGCTGGCTTAAACTCCCCTCTTGCTTCTATAGGAGTTATATGATGGTAGTCCATCATAGTTTTCGTCCCATTCGTCCAGGTAGATTACATAATCTATGATTTCCTCTATTCCTGTCATGCGCTGCAGTACTACCTGTCTCCTAAGGAAGTTACGTAGACCTTTCACAAATTGATGGGACAGGGCCTCATCATCAGCCCTACCTGCTCTGCGTGCTAGGTTTCTGAATCGATCAGCATATTCCTGTACTGCTTCTCCTCTTTGCTGTATGCAGTTTGCAAGTCGTGCTAGCACAGCATCACGTTTTTCGCCAAAACGATCTAAAAAACTCTTTTGGAAAATTTCCCAATTACTTACTCTGTTAGGGTTGGCTCCATCTAACCAGATACGTGCTGCTCCTCCTAAACGCAGGCGAGCAACTTTGAGACGTAGTGTGGGAATCCATTGGCTGGCGTCCGCCAGTTCTTCAATAGTGTTGATCCATACATGGGCATCTTCTGTGCGGCCCCCTTGCCCTGTGAAGCGCTCAACGCTAGATAGGGCAGCTTGAAAATCCCTAAAGGGTAGTCCACCTGTGTCTGACATTTTCTGGTGAGTTTGTTTAAGGGGACTTAGGGTGCTCTTGGCTTGTGTAGTTTTTGCAAATGGGGGGTTCTTATGTGTTCTAAGACTTATATATGCTTAGTGTAAATGTATCGTTTGATTTCAAAATCGGAACTGCTCCGAAACCAGGTCGCGGTGCTTGCTGCCGGAGGTGACTGCACAACTCTGAGGCTGCTCTAGGCGTAGCTCTGAAAGTCTGTGTAGTTACTGTGCAACAGAACAGCGGGCCCAAGGACCGTATAGCGCAGCGGAAGTCTTTGGCAGTGACGGTAGTGGGAGGGCCACAACTAGGTCTGATTGCTGTATTGGCTGCTTTGACTAGGTTTGACTGAGAATTTAGGCTGGAATTGGGAGCACTGAGAGATTAGCCTGGGCAATAGGATGATATGTCTACTATTACTGGCTAGAAGACCACTCGAGTAGGTCTGTAAGGGTTGCTGTATGTGACTAGACAGGAGTATGGGTTTATGTTGCTGTCTTGTAAGGATCTGGGCTGTCCTGTCCTAGTTTGTTATCCCGGTTATAAGCTGGGTAGCTTTGTGCGTTTGATTGATTCTGCTGTTCGACTCAACAGCTTGGGTTCGTATTGTACCGGAACCTGTGCACTTCTGCGGGGGTTGTCAAGGGATTGGTCTTGCTCCTGTGCTGCTTGTTACCTGTGTCTTGTGAGAGATAGAATCTGCGTAGGAAGGTAATCAGTCTGGATTTGAGAGAGTTATATTACCAGATGCAGTGGACTTTGGATGCACAATATTGGCTTAGGGCGCAGAGTTGCTTGTAAATTTCAGATAACTGCAAATAGGATCTGTGGTGTTTTGCCTTTTTCCTTAGGCTTGGTTGAGGTTCCTTTCAATTGGACAGAGTCACTGTAGGTAGCTTATGTCTGTAGCAACAGTTCCACGTTGCTTAAGAGTAACGTTCTGTATGTCTGATAGCTTAGGGCCCTTCCTTGGGCATAAATAAGGCCTTCTTTGGCGGCTGGGAGCGTCTTTGCTCTTGATAGGTGTTTCTATACACCAAATAGTAGGAGGTAGCTCAACACGGATCGCTTACTGGATCACTGGGGTTGACTGGCGTACTCCTCTAAAAAGTAGAACCCACTTTGACGAAGGCTTGCTCTCTTGAAGCTTGGTCTTGGGTTGATTGATTGCTTGTTCGTAGCTTGGTTGCTTGTTCGTAGCTTGATTACTTGAGACTTGGATGCTTTGTTGCTCTGTTGATGTCCATTGATTGCTCTGTTGAATACCTGTGTTCCATTGTTGAATGTGTTGATCTGTTGATGTGTTGATCTGTTGATTCTGGCAAAAGGTGCAGACATGTCGCTGCAGTTGTTTGCGGATTGCCGTAGCCTTAACTGGTGAATGGCACTGTCTGCTTCAGGGCACCTCTGGCCCCGTCACACTAAGCCCTCTGAAGCTTTCATGTCGACATACCTTTAGCGTGGATGTATAGAGGTCTTGGCCCCAATTGCCCTGCTGTGCATTAAGGTAGAATGTCGCTTTGATTCCATGGTATTGCAGGACATCCAGGACATTCTTGAGGGGGGCCTCCACCGGACCATCATCAAAAGTCAGAGCCAACCTCTGCAGGGGGGAAGCAGCAACAGGACAAAGGGTTTAGAGCTTAGGATTTGGGGCATTGGTGGCTTTAAAAGTCCCCATTACGAGGGAGCAGACCCGTACCACTTCCCTCACCTTTGCACTGGAAGGGGGGGGGGGGAATAAATCATATGGAATTAGCATATATGAGATAGATGAACTGCAGGATTTGTGGGCCGTGCAGCACTGGTGGCAGAAATACATCCACTTTGGTGTACCTTAGGTGTATTTTAGAAGATGAGAGGGGGCCCGTACATATATAAAACTAGCCTGTGTTATCCCTTACAGTACTACAGGCTTGTTATACCTTGCACTGCTGGCCAGAGGGTATGCTAAACGTATGAAGGCATGAACCTTAAGCCACTGCAACACATATGCAGTTGGGATGCTGGCTACTTGCTGTAGCAATATGATAGGCTCTTGAATTTTTGTGGGTTCAATCGTAATGGTACAGGACGCTTGCTTGTTCTTTTCTAAAACGGAAAGGGGTGAGATCCCGAGCGCAGTAGTACTTCGTCCTACGGACCAGTGCTACGCCCATCTCACTGCTTCTCGGTAGTGCTTGCGCTCAGCAGCCAAAAAGGATATGAGAGAGCTGCGCAAAGAGATTGTGTTGTGTGTGTGTGTGTGTGGCCCCGCACCTCAAACTGTCACAAAGAACAGCGAGGTGGAACAGAATATGAATTGTCCTCGGCATGTATGACAACAACCCAACAACAACAACAGCATGTGTTGTGTGTGTATACATCAACATGGCCCACAAGGCAGATATTTAGTCACTGGGTTCAGTTGTGCCTCTCTGGTATGGACCTCACCTTTTGGCTTGAACGAAAGTCAAATGGCAGGCTCGGATACCTCTCACTGCAGATGTTCACTGCAGTGCAAGCACGGAATGAACAATGCGCTGCATGTGAGACGGGGGATAACAAGAAAACGTATTTCTATTTGACATGATAACTAAAGTATTGCCCTAGAAGCCATCATTTCTCACACAGAGCACAAATGCAGACATGACCTCAATGCCTATTGCCTGCCGTAATTCCTGCCTTGCCTACTGGTCTGGTCCTGTCTGGTGGGGCTGCTTACACACAAGATCATCCCAGTTGTAATGTGGCCTCATTATTTTTACCCCATTATGGTCGGTTTCGTTTGTGACCCATAATGAAAGGGTCAATGCGCTCTTGCAGTAGCAACATACCTTGCTGCAGTTGTCGGCCTTGTGCTTGGTGCTCGAGGCAGGCCATCATCAGCACCACCGATAGGACGGCGAGGCAGGCACGCATGGTGATGTACGGCTTCTGTGTCAATCAGCAATGATGGCGCCAATGGTATGAGGGGCTTGCACACGCCTCGAGAACACCGATGTATGTCGCATGTAGATGGGGTTGTCGTCGAGCTCAGGAAATCAGGACTGCAGGCCAGTAGTCTGCTTGGACAGATGTTTGATTGTATGAGTCCGATATGGTCCCTTTATAGCCGACTGCCTAGAAGCCAGGATGGCGTGATGAATTGATGAGTATGTGGTCGGTGCCCGATGTAACAATGATGTAGAGAGTGGCACGAGCAAGGTGGGGCTCGTGCAACGATAGAGTGAGAGGTGGATACACACCATTATTGCAGGCATACACCGTTTATATTGCTGTCTGGAGCTAGTAGGTTCCCGTGACTGCTTGGCACATCGTCACCGCCCTCCGTACGTCGACACTGTCGAGGCGCTAAATCTCTCGAGGAAATCTTTAAACACTGAGTTGGCGCATCAAGACCGAGGCAATAGTTTTAAGAGACTACCGTGTAACCGCCTCTATGTGGATGTAAGGGAAGGATCATTGCACAGCTTCCATCCGAGACCGGGCGCCGGGGCACATACATAGTGCCTACCGACCGCTTAGCTGCTGCTGCACTCATCGCTCAGCAGCCTTGAGGCTGCGTTCGGGGGAACGGTTGACGTGTATGCCTGCTGTATAGCCACTCGGAACATACTCAGCTCGGCTCAGGGGTCATTATCATGTCCGAGCTTGGTATGTTCTGGCTCACACTACATGGTAATGATCCCATGCAATTCTGAGTGGCCTGATTGAGCAACAAGCCGATGCTCAACTCGTGCAGGCATCCGTAGCATAGCTTCCGGTCTGCATGTCTGATTTTCAGGGCCTACAACTATTGCAATTTATGATATGCCATACAAAAAAAGTGCCATAGGCCCCGCACCTCCAGCCACTCTAAAAGCCACCTGAGCGAGGTGTTCAGGGCCTACAGGTTGCTACACCGGCCGAAACGTTTTTTTTCTCGTACCCCTCAGTCTTGAGATGTAGCTGTGACGCCAGCTCCGTATGCCTAAGGCATGCTGCATCCAGACTTGTAAAAAACTCAACCAGCCAGTGGAATGTAAAGACAAAACAAATTCTGCAGATGCAGCATGGCCAAAGCAGAACCCTGGTTATACATTCACACATGATTTAGCAAAGGGGGAAGGCACTATACGCGGTAATGCTGGCGGCCTCTTCCTTAAACTTCCGGCCGCTATGGCGGCCGCAGGGCAAGAGGCCCAGGTTAAGACCAGGTGTCCAGTCACACATCCCTGCAAATCCTGTTGGCTAGCCAGTACACAGTCGATTATTTGCCAGGTATGGAAGGCGAGTACACATGTTAACAGCAAAGCTGCATCACAGTAGCTGCCAACAAACAAGTGGCAGCTGCTAGCTAGTAGGTCCAAGCAATCGAACACATACACCATCAGATGGATCAAACAAAGGCCTCTAGACCATCAGAAGACCCAAACATGTATCCGGCTAGGAGACTTTGCTGCCAACTGCGGCCAACTACTGGGACCAACTGCTGATCAGACACTCATGAAACCAGAATGCAACCAGACTCAGAATCGTGCATGATAACCATGTGGACTCATCCGGTAGCAGGACGTCAGGTAAGCCCACCCGACAGCACCACCACAGAAGTACCACCAGAGCGATGGCAGGTAAAAGATGCCCAAGTTAGCTGCTGCTAAATACCGGTTACATCTACGCACACGCCATCTGTGGCGTACAATTAAGGAAGTAGGCCTACTTATATGAGATAGATCACTGCACAGCTTTCGGGCCGTGCAGCACCCGAGGCATAACTCCATCCAGTTTGTTAGTATGTGGAGAGCAGATATCGAGACAAAGAGGCTAGATCGCTAGAGAGCCAAAGCAGTAGTAGGCCTAATTAGTGAGGACCACCTTCTACAGAGTATGACTCAACCAGTCCACTCCTACAATGAAGCAATCCACCTCCATCCCAACGCCTCACAAGGTACCATGAGCTCAAACGAAGATGCAAAGATGCAAAGAAACAAACGTTTAACTAGTGTGGCAAGCGCAAGAGGGCTCGGCTAGGTCAAAACAACCAAACACAAACCATCAGACAAACAAACAAGTGGCAGCTGCCAGCTAGGGTTGCGGCTAGCTAGGTCAAAGCGAATCAGGTACCGTGCGCTCAAGCAGACGTACATCTGCCCCCTAGTGCCGCAACTTACAGGTCTGTTAACGCAATGGGGGCTGGCTGACATTTCTTTGAACGCTGCACACTCAACACGGCAATAACTTATGCTGACTGGAGAGTATTAGAGTGCATAGGGCACTAACATACAATGGACGCCACTGACAATCTCAAGGTGTAAGGCCTCCGCCTATTCAATCGCAACAACCCACATGGATTAGCATCAAGTAAGTATAGTCAAGAAACATCATTGTCATAGCATCATGCTGGTATCCGTGTTCACCATCAAGCAAGGTTAAAGTGGCACAGGACAGCTGTTGCCCTACCTCCCACGCCCCCCTAGGCTCTGGTTCTCACAACTGCCACAGCAGTGTCTTTAAACCTAACCATTCAAAGCTGATCACAGAGGTCTCTGGAACTCATGCAAACCAACTGGACTATGATGAGTTCAGCCAAAGGTAGGGGTTCGGAATGTACTCGGCGCACAAAACAGCCCCTCCCTCAACCCCATGCATGGAAGGGTAATCCAAGCCCTTCTGGCATAGTTGCCTCTTGTTCTCTGCAAGTCTCTATGGATAGGTCAGTGTGTCTCCACTAGCTGCATGCCTGGTCATATGCAAGAGTCAGGTACATGAGCAGGGCTCCTGCTGCTGTTATGTTCAGCCAGATGCAGCACAGTTTGCACCATCTCCATTGTAAGCACGCTGGCACTGGGAATTGCAGTGGTCAGCTGTAGTGCCGCACCAACCCCACTGAGAACAGCAGCGGCCGGGGTAGCACCGTGTGCCAGCAGAGGCGCCACAAGAGCCTGGAAGAAAGAAAGAAAGCAGCAAGAGCAGCACTTTTATCAGTAAGGAGGCAATAGAGTTGGGAGAGAGCTATGCCAAGCGGGCTTAACTGGCCCTTCCACGTGGGGTTGAGACAGGGGCTGTTTGTACGAGTACATTCAAACCCATGCCATGATTGCGTTCATCTTGGTTAAGAATAGGTATGGGGGGTAGTATTACTGGGGCTCTCTAACAGAAGCTGGCAGCCTGAGCTGCAAGCCGGCAATGAATCTGGTGTGAGCCATGCAGTAATTGATGGATTTAGGTATGAGGGGCTTGCTCTTACCTTGAACTGCAGGGGGTACAGTAAATAGTGGAAGCCACGCAGTAGTTGAGGGGTCTAGGGTTTAAGGTCAGCCGTAACTCTTCAGGTGCAGGGGGCATAGCGAATGGTGGAAGCCAGGCAGTGGTGGCCATGGCAACTGAAAGAACAAAGTAGCTTGCAGCAAATAAGCTGCAACATGCACACTGAGTCCGATCAGCAAGGCCAGCAATGCTTTTTTGAGGCACAAACTGAAGCCAATCGCAAAGGCAAAAGGAAGAGCTGTGCAATCCTCCCGTCATAACTTGATACAATAAAGCCAACACCACCAGAGCTTCATCCATGCCTATGTTTGGGAGATGCATAACAGCAGTTTGTGATATGCCATAGCAAAAAGTGCCATAAGGGCTTCTGCTCCTCACGGCTGTTACAAGCCCAGCGAGGTGGATAATGAGAGGTGAGTATGCCCGCTTGACAGGTTGCACCCACTTGAGATTAGATGGCTACATCTAAACACACACCATTTGTGGTCTACAATTAAAGAAGTCGGGCCTACTTAGTGAGGGCCACCTTCCCCAGAGTATGACTCAGCCGGTCCAATTCCGCCAATTGAATATCTACCTCCATCCCAACACCCACTTACTATAAGAGAGCGGCAGCTGGCTGCCTGTGGGTGGTGGTGGGGGGCTGGCCTTGGGTGGTGGGGGAGGGCTGGCCTTGGGTGGTGGGGGAGGGCTGGCCTTCGGGGGTGCGGGAGGGCTGGCCTTTGGTGGTGGGGGAGGACTGGCCTTAGGGGGTGCGGGAGGGCTGGCCTTGGGTGGTGGGGGGCTGGCCTTAGGGGGTGCGGGAGGGCTGGCCTTAGGTGGTGGGGGAGGGGAAGCAGGGGCAACACCAGTGCATGTTCCGTACAAAGGCTGGCAGCCTGTCCCGCAATGAGTTGATGTGGTGTCACACCAGCCATACTGGGAGCAGCAGACGCCTGTGTCACATTTGGCTGCTACTGTCGCACCACATCGACCATCTGCATGCAACAGAAGATCAAATGAATGTCTCTAGCTCATCTCAAGTCATTCAAAAAAATGGCCAGGGCCGACTAATGTCGAGCCCTGACCAGCAAATTTCCAATGTTGCTGTTACGCTTATACATGCCCTGAATCTGTTTGCAGTGAGCCTAAATCCAATGAAGCCGAGTCTGCAGTGAACAGCAGGATAGTCTTTTCATCATTTCATGAAGGGCAAAAAACGTCTTTTTTTCTCACATTATGTTCCATGTTCTCAGACTATCTTTCAAAGTTGGTGCTCTGGCCGACACTGTCCTTGGTAATAGAGGCATAAGGTACGCACCCTCCTGCTAGCAGCAGAGAACCTTGGCAAAAAGTGTGCAGCAAAGACGGGCAAGAAAGATTTGAAGTACTCACCAGGCCTGACTGGCAGGGTGCTCCCGCCTGAAGGAGGGGGAGGGGATGGGACGGGAGTGGTGGAGGGCGGGGGAGGGGAGGATGGCCCTTGTCCACTACATGCCCTCCACTGATCCATCACTTGGGCGGATGACAAACCATTGTACCTCTCTTTTATCATCTCATCAACCTGCAAAGCACGAGAGCAAGAACCGAACTGTTGGACTCTTTGCTGAGGCCACTTGCAGGTTGCAGGCCTCAATCAATCAATCAATCAATCAATCATTCCAATCCTTTATCAAATCTATCAGTCAATCAATCAATTGATCAGAGATTTTGCTGGGCCCAGCTACAGATTTTACACACTTAACAACCAATTAATTAATTAATCAATTAATCCCGGCTCATGATCATTCTCCACCTCCCTTAAGTCTCACAGAGTGATGCCACTAACACAAGTCATCACCAACACTTACCGTCACAAAGCTATAGCCTGCGTTCTTGTAGATTTGTATAGTTTGATTGAGGCCTTGGCGGTAATTTCCAGCTCCGCTAGTTGTGGCATGCATCAGCACCACACCTCGGAAGTTGCTGTTCACAAGAGGGGCGCCATACCGACTCACAAGCATGCTATCACTGCTGACGGTGTAATCCTGAGCATCAAAACCCCTGCGCAGAAGCGGCAGAGAGCACCTCAGTCTGCCAAAGAATATACTCAAGAAATAATCAGATTGGGGTGTAGTTAGTTAGGCGCCTTGAGTTAAGAAACAAGTGCAGTAAAGTGGGGTTTTGGGTTTATTAGACAGGTGCTATAGCAGCTCACACGAGGCCGTGCACTCTGTCAGTCCCTGGTAGGCTCCTGGATAGCATAGTACCAAACACCGATCACATACTTTGGTCCCTCCCTCCCTAAACCACATGTCCACATATCCCAATAACATAGAGCAGCTAGCTTCCAACCCATCAACTCTGTGTCATCCTTACCATCCCACATGTAGGTATCCCCTGGCTGACACAGTGTCTGCTACAGTCTTGATGGTACCACTGTAGGAACTGCTGCCCTCAGATGCTTGGTAGGGGGAACCAAAAGGGGCTCTGAAAGTCTGCACGCAAGCAGAGGCAGAGAGATCAGCATGGAGGGAAATTAAGAGCAATACAGTCAGATGGAGCAGAAATGCTGATAAGAGATGTCTTTGGTGGAAGCCCACCCACTCCTTCATTTAATGGTAGGGGTTCGAAAGTACCTGTACAAAACGGCCCCTCCCTCAACCCCACGCGGAAGGGCAATCCAACTCGTAGATCTCTCTCTCTCTCTAAAGGGTGTCCAGATGGAGGAGGGGGGCGAGGACTTATCAAACGATCGGCTGAGTGCCTCATGATGGACATGGTTAGAGGTAGATCGACACACTTTAATGATTGGATGTAGTAACAGAATGTGTGTGTTGAAATAACCCAGGTTTCTCGTGGCTTGCAGCTCGTGGCTCGATCTGGAATCATAGAAGCTCCTCGGTGAGTTTGAGGCTGGGTTTTTGCTGCTGACTGCAAGTAATGCGAAAGGACCCAAGCCAAAGCCCAGACTGACAGCCACACGCGGGAGGGGGAACCCCTACGGCCATCTTGATACTAACAACCTAGCGGTCATCCATAACCCCCACTCAAAACCCCAAACAAGAACAAAGCCCAAAGCTAGACCCCACCCAAAGCCAAGGAGCTGTTATCAATATTAGCGACTCCATGAGCATCATAAACCCCATGCAAAACCCCAAAACAAGAACCCAGCTCAAGACTAGACCCCACTCAAACCCAATTCTCACCGCCACACGTTGGAGGGATGCCATTATCAACACAATAAGTCTGTGATCCAAATCTCCCCACCCCCGCAACTCAGGGAGCGCAAAAACAAGAACTCAGCTCGATACCAAAACCCTAAACCCTAAACCCAAAGGCAATGCCCCAGACTTACCGCCACAGGGGGGAGGGACCCTAAGATGCTGTTGTATATACTGATGACATCATCCAGCTCTGGTCGTATGGCAGTTGCTGAAAGAGTTGCAAAGTCGGGGTGGGTCTTACTGTGTGAGCCAAATTCATGACCCTCCGAGAAGATCCTTTGCAGGAGCACCTACAATAGAAGGACCATTAATCAATCTATTAGTGTATAAGACGCCAGAGCAGTTTTGCCAATGGCCAAACGCACTTGACGCCATAAAGACAAGGTTGTTCATCGCAATCACAAAGCCAGACAACTCGGATGGTGGACTTGCCAACACAGAAGTTGAAATGAGGCTAAGTGCAACGATGTGCACACCATTTGAGACCAGTTGAACACATAACACCCAAAACCTGAAATGGAGTGACACGCAGAGATAAAGACTTGACCCATGATTGAACACAAATTGCTGTGTCCATGAGTGTTTTATTAGCATTGGAATGTTTCTTATTTGGAGGCAGGTGCCTGAGCTGTAGAGCTGTGGTGGAGCAAGCAAACTTCAGGCCCTCCATAATAAAGTCCTGACACACTAAACCCTAGATGTTAAACCCAAAATACTTAACCCTTGTGCATCTATGATTGACACATCCTGCCCCTCCCCCTTGTTCTGTGAGCATTGCCCCCACTGGTCTACACCAAGACAATTCTAACGGTAGAGGCCACCATTCTGTTCCACCTCGCTGATTTTGTATCAGCTTGAGGTGCTGGTTCTATTGCATACGGTAGAATGTAATAGGGACCACCTGAGTCTTGTGTTTGTTTCTCTTCTCTGTTGCTTTTCACTTACCTTCATGTTTGCCGAGTACAGATCAGCGCCCCAACTGCCTTGGTTGGCATTGAGGTAGAATGTCGCCTTGATGCCATGGTACTGCAGGACATCCAGGACATTCTTGAGGGGGGTCTCCACCGGACCATCATCAAAGGTCAGAGCCAACCTCTGCAGGGGGGCGAGCAATAACAGCAGCGTGAAGCACAGAGTTTGCCGGTTGGGTCAAAGCATAGGACCACCCACGAGGCGGCCTCGGGGCTTGGTTACATTGATCACATTGGTTACATTGGTTACATTGGTTACACTGGTCCGCCCTCGTGGCAGAAGCTTAGCAGGTCCACATGGAGGGTGCAGATTTTGTAGTACCAGTGACACTTCACACTCCTGCATACCCTCTAATTAATGGCCTGGGCACTGAATGCATGGAGCGACAACTAGTTAACATGAGGGGGCATGCAGCAGTGAGTTAATTACCAGATTAATTGCATAGTTGCATGAAGGGTTGAACATCTTGATCCTTGTTATGAACAAGGCGTGGAAAAGCGGGGTTTACCTTCTGGCTTGATCGGAAGCTGAAGGGCAGGCTGGGGAACCTCTCACTGCAGACATTCACTGCAGGCACATACAAAGAACCCGTTTTAGCTGTACATATCATGGCTGATGTTACAATACTTATCAATGGCAGAAGTGGGTTATCAGCAGGCATCAGGGAACACAAGCTCTTTCAAGAGAGAGAGAGAGAGAGCTACGCAAGGAGGGGCGTGAGGTGCCCTCCCACGTAAGATTAAGGGAGGGGCCCATTGGTGTAAGGATTACACTGGGCCAGCCTACCATAGGATGCTCTTTCAATAATAGGAGCGCATGGGGCCAGCCCCAGAAAATGTGTTTTCCAAGACAACATGACTTCATGATCTTGTAAAGTCACTAGTACGTATGAATCTGCAGATGCTGCCATATGTGCAGAGTTAGGGCCACCGTGACGTACCTTGTTGCAGTGATCGGCCCTCTGCTTGTTGTTGCTGCCCTGTGAGTAAGGTTAGCAGCGCAATGAGCAGGACAGCGAGGCAGGGACGCATGGCTCCGTTTATGCAATTTTAGAGCTTCTGCGGCGACCGGTGCCGGCCTATTCAAGGCTAAATAGCTTTATCAAGTCACGTAATAAGCGGACTACGCTTAGCAGGCCTCGGTAAGCTGGCGGAGCGTCCGATGGAATCGGTAGTAGATGGGACTTTCTGGTAATGAGAAGAAACTCCGGTATGACAGGCAAGCAGTCTCTTTAGTGCCTCTTGGGTGTACAGAGAGGCCGATGCCTGCTGGGGGCTGGTTCAGGTGACTGGAGTGTGGGCAGGTGAGCGAGGCAGGTAGAGCGATGGATGCGTCAATGGACGCATCGGGCGGGGTATGGCAGGTCGGCGGTGTGATCATGAGGGGGGAGTAAGCACAGACGACACAAGCAGGGCGTGCTTTTTATAGGATCGACGTGGGAGCTTGCTGACCTTCCAACTGTCGTGTGTGGGCGCGTCGAACTCCACTACCGAGGCAAGTCAGTGATCCGATCGAGGCAATGTTACGAGGCCATCGCGTAATCCATGCATATGTAGATACGCTTATGTGGTGTCGTGGGCCTCCGTCTGCAACGGAGCTGTGACGGAATGATCAGTGAGAGCTACTAGATGGCTCAGGCTGAGTCAGCAGAGCACTTGACAGCCACCGGTCAGATTTCAGGCAGACCCTCCCGAGGCATCTTGAGACCACTCGACTATATACAAATGCGCTGCCGGCAAATAAGGGCGTAGCTTGGCAAATTTACATATTATGCATAATTCTGAATGCAATAAGTGCTCCTTGAAAGTAAAGCTCCGTCCGGATGTCGGACAGGCGAACATGTGCTGCGAGACCGCTACGGCATCGACGGCATCAAAGAAAGAAACCACTACATCAGCACAGAGTCAGGCATGGGTTTCCAGAAAACCCATGCAGGGTCGCTTGTATAAATCAGCAGAGGGTGACTACCCAGAAGCAAGCTAGAGGGGCGATGCACGGTGCTTCTTGTACCTTAAGAATAACATATCTTATGGCAGGGTACATGGGGTAGTGTTGGCCAGTCACAAAGCATGCTGTTGTTGGAGCGCTTGCAGTGGTTAGCTTGTAATTTCCTGGGTCTCTTGAATGGTTTTGCAGCTTTGGCTCTCTAGCGGTCTCGCCTCTTTGTCTCGATATCTGCTCTCCACATACTAACACACTGGATGGAGTTATGCCGCGGGTGCTGCACGGCCCGAAAGCTGTGCAGTCATCTATCTCATATATCTTAAACCATTTGGTGTAGCCGTTCTTACTGTTGGTGTAATGCAATGTTGCAAAGTCACTGTTTTAGGTGCCCATGCTTAAATCTGCTGCATGCTGTCTGATGTGCCAGAACAGGGCAGGCGTTGGAGCTGCAGCTATGATATAATTAAAGCACCCCAGAGACAACGACAGCTGTGTTTGCCTTGCTTGTAAACAGGACCTGCACTGCTTGCATTGTATGCATACAACTGCTGAGTTCATGGCTAGCACTCCTTCCGTGCCACACGGGCGAACTGTACTCGCCGCGCAGCTGATCCTGGAACATGCCTTTCAGACACAACAATTGCTGAGGCACTGGCTTAGCCATAGGCAATAAGGATGCCTTTAGGTGCGTACTGTGGGAGCGACTCACTAAGTAAACAAAGGATCCTGATCGTTGAGGTCCGCGGTCCGGTTTCACAGGGGCCTCAAGATTTTGGCTGCCTGTAGCGCATCTGCACATCTTGCATGGGCCCTGCCGCCCTGGCTGCCTGCAGCTGCTGATGACCCTATCTTTTCCGAGCTTCGCGACCCTCGGGCCCTAAAGTTTACACGAAGGATCCCATCCATTACAGCATTTTGACAACATGTTTACAGATGTGTGAACCGAACACTGACTCCAGTAGTCGAGCATACATAAGTACATTTGGGCCTCAGCTGCAGAACGGCAGGCACCGAAAGGCAGAAGGACACTTGGAGTTTCGTGAGCGGTAAACGGAAAAACGGAAAAAAAAAACGGAAAAACGGAAAACGGAAAAACGGAAAAATCTCGTTGGTGGGTTGTAGCAAAAGGGTCAGAAAGGTTCCTGGAGTGAGATTGCGTACTTGAAGTGGCTAGCCCAGGGCGGTTTAAGGATTGCCGCTGAAACGGACGTCCCAACCATCGGCAAGGCTTGGTGGCAACGATGAGCCGTTTGAACGCCACTTTGCGGTTGGATTGCATCCATACGGACATAAAGCACTAGTGTGCAAACTAGGTGACCTCCATGCGGGCTGCAGCGTCTGAAAGTCCCATTCTGGCGTTCTACCGGTGTAACTAGTTGTCACTTGCTGATGCTCGGGAACATAGAACGGTAACGACCCGCGCATGATGCAGCTCAAATTACCTAGCAAACTGCCATGAGCAGCCACACAAACATGCGTTATAACCCTCGGTCCAACAGATCACTGCACACGCTCCTCAATCCACTCCTAAGTATGCTGGTCAGGTGGTTCCCCCCTCCCCCCACCAAGCGCTGCTGCTGAAACCCGCAGGTGCTCTTGGACGAGGTTTTAATGCAAGTTATCACGAAGCCCAGACACAGGTACGGGCTGAATATGATCTGAATGAAATGTACAACACCCATCCAACAGGCACTTACAAGACTCATGGATCCAAGCAGAATCACCACAAACCGCATAGTCAAAACCGCAAGAGAGCAATGCAACCAACCAACCTATAATGCTGTCAGAAACCCCATCTATCTATCTTTATCTAACCACCCGATTTCCTATCACCACGGTAACGTTGCAGAGTATACCCACATGCAATGCATCATTGCTGTCACTGCCAATGGGTTGCAATATGGCTGCCATCATAACAGAAATTCACAGCTGCTAACACCAAATCCAGACAAGCAGGGGCAAACCGGCAGTCCATGAAGCACAGAGCAAGAACCCGGATAATCTGCACTAAATCCTTCCTCAGCACATGGCAGCTCTTTGTGCTAGGTTATACACTGAATCCTGCAGCATCCCCGCACCCCACCTCAACAAGCAGGTCATGTATATGGCAATGTGATCCTCCTCCTCCACTCCCTACGCCCCATGCCTCCTGCTGCTACCGGCCCCATGTCCCAAAGCTTGCTCCAGCAGCTCAGCCAGCTCTCTATTCCGCCTTGGTACTCGCACACGCTTCGCTGGTGGCCATCCGTCTCTCCTCTCTTCTCCCCCTTCTTCCTGCTGCTGGTGTTGCTGTGGGGCAATCTCAGGCAACTCCTTCTGCTGGCTAGGTTCCAAGTGCCCACCCCCTCCCTCCTGCCGCTGCTCTGGCTGTTGCTGCTGCTGCGACAGTTTTGCAACTTGTAACCCACCCGTCTGGCTGAACTCCTTATCCCCACCCCCTTCGTCCTCCTCCTGCTGCCTCTGCTGCTTGTGTCCCACCAGTACTGCCACCCCTTCCTCTCCTTCCCCACCCACCGCCACCTGCAGCTGCTGCTGGCCTTGTGGCAACATTGTTTGCACCACTGGGTTTGCACCCGCACCTATCCCAACCTGAGCACTTTCCATCTGCTGCTGCTGCTGCTGCGCATGAGCTTTTGGTACCGTTCGTTGCATCCCACTACTGAGACACTCCCTTGCCATCCCTCTCTCCTGCTCCTGCTGCTGTCCCTCTTGCCTCGGCCCCGCCTCTATTTCAGCAGTTTGCTTTAGCTTTTGCAACCGCGCCTCTGCAGGTCCATCTTTGCCACTGCGGTCCACATCAGACAGCTGCTGCTCCGCCTGCTGCTGCATTTGCTGGTTCTGCAGCTGCTGCTGCTGCTGCTGTTGCAGCGGCTGCAAGAGCTCCACCTCTTGGACCTGATGATAGCGCTGCTCCTGCTCCTGCTGCTGCTCCTGCTGCTGTTGCTGCAGTTGTAGCTGGTGGTGATGGTGGGGCTGTTGCAGCGGCTGCAAGCCCTCCCGCTCCTGATGGTAGCGCTGCTGCTGCTGCTGCTGCTCCTGCTGCTGCATATGCTGGTGGGCCTGTTGCAACTGTTGCTGCAGCTGCTGGAGTTGATGCTGGTTGGCCTGTTGCAACTGTTGCTGTTGGCGCCCACGTTTGCTTGCCGGCCTCGGTGGAGATGGCACATCCAACACCTTCCGCTTCACAGTCCTGCCTGAACGGGTCGTCACCGGAGCCCCACCACCTCCAAATGCTGCTGCTGGCATGACCGATGCAGCAGCAGCCGTAGATGTTCCCGCCACTCCTAAAGCTGCTGCCTGCCCAAGGTCTGGGAAAGCTAGGTTTAATCCAAATGCCGCTGCTGGCATGGACGGCGCAGCAGCGGCCACAGCAGCAACCGTAGATGCTCCTGCTACTCCTACCGCCGCTGCTGCCTGTCCCATCCCGGCCTCTGGCACAGCTAGATTCAACCCAGCCTGCAGTGAAGTGAGAACCAAAGCACCAGCACTGGCCATCCCTGCTATTGCTGCTACTCCTCCTGTTACTCCTGCAACAAGTGGTGTGGTAGTCCTTCGGGGTAGAGGGGGCTTCCCAATGTCTAGCACCACACCAACTCCACCTCCTCCGCTTGCTGCTGCATCTACAGTACTTGTGTGCGCTGTGCCCCTCCTGGCGCCTGCTGCTCTTCCCCTCCCCTTCCCACCTCGCCCTCCTCTACCCCGGCCACCCCCACCAGCAGCAGCGGAACTAAAACCCCCGCTGCTGTCCGTGGTTGGGCCAAACCTGTCAGCAACAGCCGGATCCAACCCTAAGACTGCATTCGTCAACACCGCAGGACTACCCCGCTCCCCACCTGCCACCCTAATGCCTCCCTGCATGCTTCGCAATGATGACCCAGCCACTGCTGCGGACCACCCTGCTCCTGCTGCTGCCCCCACACCGTGCCACTGCTGCTGCTGCTGCTGTTCTAGCAACTGCTCTGCTATTGGGAATACCACTGCCAGCACCTCACCTGCTGCTGCTGGTGGTGGTGCTGCTGCTGGTCCCGTCATGACACCATCTCCATCACCAAACCCTACTATCCCAGACCCTAAACCCTGACAGCACCCCTCCCTATCCCCTGCTCCCCAGGAACCCTCTACATCCGATAGCGCTGCTGCTGCCCTCTTCCTCTTCTGCTGCTGTTTTCTTGGCTTCCTCCCACGACCCCCACTAGCGCCACCACGACCACCGTCACCCGCACCGCCTTCGGCTGCTCCTGCTGCACCTCTCTGTCCCTCTGCCTCAGAAGCACAAGACACATCCACCCCGGAAGAAGGCTCCACACTACTCTCTCTCCCACCCCGACTCCTAGTCCTGCTAACAGATTGCACAGTAGTATCCCCACTGGCAGCACCAGCAACAACAGCAGCACCACCAAAGTTACTAATACTACTCGCAGCACCCTCCCCAGCCCCGCTATCACCACCCCCACCACCCTCACCATCCCCACCAGCAGCAGCAGCACGGGCCGCCACCTCCTTTGCCTTTACCTTCTCCCTCCCTAACCTCCTGGACCTCGTAATCTTCTTCGCTTCCTCCTCATACCCCCTCGCCTCCGCCTCGCTCAGCCCCAGCTCACGGAAGCTAAGCCCTAGCTCCTTACTCGCACGCTTCATCAGAGAGGGAATCTGCACATCTTGCATGTTAAGCCGTGAACAGTTCTCGTACATGTCGTGGAATCCCACAGGGCTCTCTAGCAGCTCCTCTCCCACTTCCGCAGCCCAGTCCAACAGCAGCCCATAGACTAATGGAGAAGGGAAGAGGGACAGTGTACGTGTGATAAGATCTAGGAGATCGTACCCGCGAGCGAGGCACCGTAGCGACTCGTCCATCTCCTCTATGAGCTTTAGCTTAGTAATGGGAATGTTGCGGCCTGATGCGGCTGTTAATGCTGCTGCTGGTACTGGAGGCAGCAATACCAACTGTAGCGGGGCAACCTGTCGCTGCTGTGGCCGCATTTGCTGCTGCTGCTGCTGCTGTGGCGGTATTTGCTCTTGCTGCTGCTGCTGCTGTTGCTGTTGTGGCCGCTCTTGCTGCTGCTGCTGGTGCGGAGGTGGTGGGTGTGCCATGTTCTGCTCTTGCCTCTGCTGCTGCTGGTACTCCATAGGCTGTGGCTGCAACATCAGCCCCGCATTCTCCTGCTGCTGGTACGGCTGTCCCACTTCCCGCTCCTGTTGCTGTACCTGCATCACCTGCTGCTGTTGGCCGACTAGCTGCTGCTGCTGCTGCTGCTGCGGTCGCGGCACTTCCCAAGTGCCAAGCGCCTGCTGATCCATCCCATGTGCTACCCGCTGCTGCTGCTGCGGTCGCGGCACTTCCCAAGTGCCAAGCGCCTGCTGATCCATCCCCTGCCTTGCCTCTGCCACCTGCTGCTGCTGCTGCAACAACAACAACTGCTGCTGCTGCTGCTGTCTCTGCAACAATAACTGCTGCTGGTGCTGCTGTCGTTGCCCCTGCAGCTGCAGCAGCCTCGCAATCACTTCCTCACCTCCAATCTGCGCCTTCACCCTCTCCTTTGCACCCGCAATCAGCCCTGCCTGCCTCATCATCCCCTCCTGCTGTCCTTTACACCACCCCAAGAAGAGCTGCAGCGTAGACAACATCACAGGATCCTCAGTCGGCTCTGGGAACTTCAACGGAGGCGGTACGGCTGGCGGAGGGGTCTGTAGCACCGCAAGCAACTCGTTAGATACCCCAGAACCAACAAGAGGCGACATTGCTGCTGCGGCTATGGGTACAGGTAAGTCCTCATCTTCCTCCTGCTGCTGTTGCTGTTGTTGCTGTGAGCTGGAGGACCCCGCTGACGAGCGTCTCCTCTTAGCCGACAAGTTCCGTATCCTCGGCAAAGGCGGGAATGCAGCCTGCTGCTGCTGCTCCTCCATCTGCACGCCCCCTAGCCCCCCTCCAACCCCTCCCCCTCCTGCTGCTGCAGCTGTAACCCCAGCTCCCCCCAACCCCAAGACCCCTGCCCGTTGCAACTCCCCATACTGAGCCATTGCATCTTGATATGCATGATACCTTACCCTGGCTCTCACATGCCCCTGCAACCACAACAAGAACCACTTGTACTGCTCCGGAGTCGCCATCCTCGGCTTGTCTGGCATGCTGACATAGATCAAGCGCAAAGGAGTCTTAGGTCGCGGTTTCTTCTCAAACCTTGTCCAGGCCATCCTGAACACTTTCCCTTCATTTACCGGAGTGTGGACCGCCTTAGGGAAGGAGATGAGGAAATCATCTAGGGCCCATTGGTAGCACCAGCCCTCGTGATGGGAGTGGGTATGAGGGGCCATGGCTGGGAGAGCAGGAAGAAGTGGTGGTGCTGCTGCTGCTGCTGCTGGGGGCGGCAACAACGGTGTTGGTGCTGCTGCTGCTGATGGTGGGGGCGGCAACAACGGTGTTGGTGCTGCTGCTGATGATGGTGGGGGCAGCAACAACGGTGTTGGTGCTGCTGCTGCTGGTGCTGCTGGTGTTGGTGCTGCTGGCGGTGGCGCTACTGCTGGTGGCAACACTGGTTGTACTGCTGCGGCTGCTGCTGATGGTGGTGGCAATAACAGTACGGGTGGTGCTGGTGGTGTTGGCACTGCTGCTGCTGCTGCTGACAACACTGGTTGTGCTGCTGCTGCTGCTGCTAATGGTGGCGCCGGGGACAATGCTATTGGTGGTACTGCAGGTGCTGCTGGTGGCAACACTGGGTGTTGTCCTGCAGCTGCTGTTGGTGGTGGTGGCGGCAGTGGTATTGGCGCTGCTGCTGCTGCTGAAAACACTGGTTGAGCTGTTGCTGCTGCTAATGGTGGCGGCAAAGACAGTGCTATTGATGGTGCTGGTGGTGGTGCTGTAGCTGCTGCTGGTGGCAACACTGGTCGTATCAGCGCTGCTGCTATTGGTGATGGCGGCAGTGGTGGTATCAGCGCTGCTGCTGCTGCTGCTGCTGCTGGTCGTGGTAGTACTGGCATTGGTGCTGCTGCTGGCAGCGCTGCTTCTGCTGATGCTGCTGTTACAGTACCTGCTGGAGGTGTTGCTGGTGTGAATGTTACTGCTAGTGGCGCCAGTGGTACTGTTGGTGCTGCTACTGCTGCTGCTGCTGGCTGCGCTCCTTCCATTATAGTAGCCACTGGTGGCGTTACTTGTGCTGCTGCTGCTACTGCTGGGGATGCTGGAGGTGATGATGGCCATGGTTGCAACACAGCATCTTCAACTTTGGCCTCCCTACCCCCAGCCAGACCAGCACCAACATTACAACCAGCATCAACGGGAGCAGCAGTTCCAGGAACACCAGCAGACACCGAGACACCAGCTGTACCAGCACCACCAGGAGCAAGAATGACGGTTGCTGCGGGACCAGCAGGACCGGCGGCAGGTGCACTCGCTGGCAAAAGCGCTGATATGCTTATCTCAACATCCCAGCCCCCTTCCTCCTCAGATGAACTGTTATCTTTTACCACTACCTGCTGTGGCTGCCCCTGCTGTGGTTGCAACTGCTGCTGCTGCTGCTGTTCCTCATCCACCACTGCAACCACCTCTGCCCCTTGCTGCTGTTGCTGCTGCTGAACCCCAGCCTCTTCCCCGTCCCCTCCCTGTAGCTGTACCTGCTGCTGTGGCAGAACCAACAATTGCAGCCTTTCCGCCTCCTGCTGCGGCTGCTGGCCTCCCTCCACCCCCTCCGCCTCCAGCTGTGATAGGGACCTTTGTCGCGGCCCTACCAACTGCTGGTGCTGCTGCTCTCCCTCCGCCCCCGCCTCGTGCTCCTGCTGTGCTAAGAACATTTGTCGCGGCCCCACCAACTGCTGCTGCAGAACCATCAACTGCTGCTGCTCCTCCTGGCCTCCCTCCCCCTCCGCCTCCTGCTGCTGCAGCGACACGAACCCTTGCCTGGGCCCCACCAACTGCTGCTGCAACACCATCAAATGCTGCTGCTGCTGCCGCCGCTGCTGCCCCTCCTGCTGCAGCCTCTGTACCTTCAGATGGCCCTCCACCAGCGCTCTCTCCTTCTGCGCGTGGCGCCTCTCTTGGTTCTCCACCAGCTTGGCAGCGTCCCCTTGCGCTGCCTCGCCGTGCAAGCCACGGTAAGAATTCTTCAGCTGGCTGCTGCGCCTCCCTGGGAACTCCTTCTTGAGCTGCTTCCAGCGGATGCAACCATAAGTTTGCAGGTGCTGCTCGCAGAGCTGCAACAGGCATAAAAATCACAGAAAGTCAGTCTGGTAGGCAGCAGCAAATGCTCGTCAATAGACAGGCAACCTCCATCCCCTCCCAAATATGTAACACTAAGGCCCAAAGTCCCAGCAGGGAGTTTTTCAGTTGACTGGTGTGCCTAGCTGGGATCTCCTTCTTGAGCTGTTTCCAGCGAATGCAACCATATGTTTGTAGGTGCTGCTCACAGAGCTGCAGCAGGCAAAAGACACCACAGAAGGTCAGTCTGACGGGCAGCTACAGATGTGCGTGTAAATGTCTAACTGGCTGGTTCTTGTCCCTAGAACATTTAGCTCCTTAAGCCACATATGTCTGCAGGTCCTGCTCGCACAATTCTACAGGCAGAAACATCACAAAGTCATCCAAAGGGTGCTGGACTTTGCTGCTGGATGTCGCCATAGGTTGGCAGGTGCTGCTCGCAGAGCTGGAGCAGGCAAAAGCATCACAATGCACGCACGAACTGACATCGTGTGAACCGAGCTCCTTTAAGGTGGTGCAATCGCTATATCACATGACCATTACTAGCAGGACAGTTCACATTGGCTGAGCACATCGAGGAACGATGGCATTTGTTCCAAATGCACCGAACAAGTGTCATATTAGCTACCCAACTTCCATTTGGGTAGGTTCGCGCAGGCACTGTCTGTATTATGTGCGTTTATCACCAGCTGGTGAGTTGCCATGTCAATTGTTTGCACTCCAGCTGCAAGACAAACCCCTGCTCTTTCCACCCGCACAATTCCTGTTTTGATTACCTGTACCCTACCGCTGAGCTGCCATATCGTTGCAAAATGTGAAACACCAACCCCTCCCTTGCTTTCATGTGTGGACCCTTCAACAACAATGAATTGGACACTCACACCCTGGCACCAGCCAAGATACGAAGAAGCATTGCCTTAAAACAAAGATAACTACATGTTGATAAGCACTAGGAGAGTACGATACAAGAAAGCAAAGAAGCCCTGCTATTCTCGTCCGCACTCTCTCCTGCTTTGATTACCTGTACCAACCTCCAAAGCAAAGAAGCCTCGCTAGATGAATACCTATCTCCTCTGATCATCGAAATAAGAAGTCAAGCAATCCTCACCTTTTTCAGCTGAAATCGTAACATAATGTCAAGCAATCCTCACCACTTTCAGCTGAAATCAAAACAGAACGTCAAGCAATCCTCACCACTTTCAGCTGAAATCAAAACAAAACGTCAAGCAATCCTCACCTCTTTCAGCTTTACAGCGTCGCCCTGTGTGAAGGGTGTCATCACCAGCCCAGGCCTCAAGTTATTGTTGTACCGACCCTTACACTGCTTGGCAGTACGACCAGGCAGCAGCCTAGCAACCTTGGACCATTGCCGCCCCACTCGCTCCACAGCCTGCAGCAGGCACACATCCTCGCCAGGGGTCCAGCACCCTTCCTTCAACTTCCTCCTGTGATTAATCGCCTCATAATGCTGTTGCACCACTTCTGGGGCCATCCTCATCTTTTCCCCCACCACCTCCCACTGAGCACCATGCTGCTGCTCCACTAAAAACACCAACCGCCTTTGTAACGCTTCATCTAGCTGGATCCCCTTCTCCCTCCGCCTCGGTCTCCTCGGCGTGTACCTATTATGCCCTGCTGCTCCTGTTGCTGCTGATCCTACTCCCACTGCTGCTCCTCCTCCTGGAGTTTCCAAAACACCACCACCGCCCCCACCACCAGCAGCAGCAGCAGCAGGAGTAGTAGATAGAGCAGCAGGAGTGCGCTGGAACTCCCGCACCCAGTGTTGCAAGACAGCAGCAGCAGGTCGGCCCGTGCCAAGTTCGGCTGCAACTCGTGTCCACGCCCGAGTACCGTACCTCTCTACCAGGTCCCTGCAGATAGAAAAGAGAAGCAGGCACGTCATTTGTTGTCCATGCAGCCCATAGCAAACATCTCAGTCACTAGCAGAGGACAGGCCTGGAGGAGGGTTGTAACCAACAAACATAGATCACAACATATTCCGCGGCGTTTACCGTCCGCAAGTTTGCCCTAAAGATGAATTTGAACTACACCGTGCAAAAAGCAAAACACCAAGGCAGGGGGACAGGATTCAAAGAACAGCGCACACCCAACAGTGCAGAACAGCAGCAGGCAAGCCGAATGAGCCCTCACCTACTCTGCAAGCCCAGTGTACCCAGGCATCACTTCCCAAAAGCACCCAATGCACCTTGACTAAAACATACAAACTACCCTCTACTTCCAGCTGGGCCTATAACACTTAAATGGACATTATCATCACTGCGAAGCAGTGCTCTCAACCCCCTCCCCTCTATATGTAAAAAGCACAATCTACTTCTAACAACGGCTACTCCAGTTACTTTAGATGTACAACACTACTGCAAATTAATGCTCATCTCACCCCCGCTCCTCCCCTCCTTCCCCCCTACCCACCCAGGGTCCCCACCTCAGCTGCTGCGTCTCCTGCAAAGCAGTGCCATGGGCCCCCCCACCCCCACCTCTCTCCTCCCCGGCCCCCCAGCCCTGCCCTCAGCTGCTGTGTCTCCTACAAAGCAGTGCCATGGGCCCCCCCCACCCCGGCCCTTCCCCTTCCACCACACCCCCTACCCCCCCCCCCCACAGGCCTCACCTGAGCCGCTGAGTCTCCTGCAAGCGCCAAGGTCTCAGTGCCCCCGCGCTCATGCTGCTCCTCCAATACTGCGCAATCTCCTGCCCGCTCTTCCCTAGCGCTGCCTTCCGCGCCACCCCCTGCCACTGCTGCAACTCAAACTTCTCAACCGCTGATCGTAACCGATCATCTCCCAGGTCCTTCTCCCGGAGAAGCTCCATCCTTGCATTGAATGCGTGCCATTGGGACAGATCCAAATGCTGGATGGCATTGAAGTTCTGCAAAAAGACAAGGCACAAGCACAGCAGTGGCAATATCAGCATCCGATCTAACGAACCAAAAACCATGAATCATTGGATCCTGTAAGGGTCCATCCTTGCGTTGAATGCGTTGCCATTGTGACAAGTCCAAGTGCTGGATGGCATTGAAGTTCTGCAAAAGCATCAGTCAGAAGCCCAGCAGCACATTCAGCCTCCTCATAAGAATCCAGGAAACAATTAACGATCAAAAAAATCATAAAAGAAAGCAGGTAACAATCGGATTAGCGACCGAAAAAAGCATAAAGCCAATAAGTTCTGCATGGCCCCATTCTTGAATGCATGCCATTGGGGCAAATCCAAGTGCTGGATGGCATTGAAGTCCTGCAGAAGCATCAACGCAAGCACATCAGCAGCATTCCTTAACCTCCCCTTGCTGATTAGGAACACTGTGCTGATTTGTAACAGTGTGACAACCATAAGTGAGGAAGTACCCAATCTCCAAGTAATCGATATGGTTTCATCCTGGCATTGACTGTATGCCATTGGGAGAGGTCCAAGTGCTGGATAGCATTGAATTCTGCAGTTTGAGCTTTCTGGTCAGTAATAAACCATGACTCATTGAATGCTGTCCGCTTCCACCCTCAGACTTTTTTTCGAACCAATCCTTTAATTCAATCGGAAAAATAGAACAACAACAGCAGCAGCTAACCAAAGGCCTGTTGTGAAAGTATTTAATGGAACTGAAAGGACCATGACAGCAAGCATAAGCAAAAGAACCAGTAGACGGTGCATCCTTTGGGGGTATAAGTGATGGCACTTGCAGTTGAGTGTCAATAGCAGAAGTTCTAGGTATTTCTATACATGACTCCAGCAATGCCCATTACCTCCAGCTCCCGCTCATACAACCATTTTCCTGCCTCGTCAAGGCTAATACCCATAACATATAGTTGTCAAGAATTTGTTCTTACTCAGTTGGTTTGCTAGTTACTTTAGCAACTTCACAACCCCTGGGCAAACAGCAAACCAATCTTTCAGTGTACAGCTCCCCCTCTTACCTCCAATTCCCGCTCATACACCACTTGTACCGCCTCACCAAGTCTGAAACACGTAGTGTAATCATTGTAACGAACATGTTCTCACTCAGTTCGTTTAAGTAATACAACAACTTCACCCCCCTAGGCAAACAACAGGAAACTCTTCCCGTGTACAACCCCCCCTTGTTCCACCTCGCTGTCCTTTGTGACAGCTTGAGCTCCGGGGCCTATGGCACGTTTTGCTATGGCATATCATGATATGTAACAAAAATGCAGCTCCCCCTCTTACCTCCAGTTCCTCCTCATACACCATCTGTATTGCCTGCAGCCGTACCGCTTCCCGGAGCTGCACCTCCTCCCCAGCCCGCCACCGCCCCAGCGCACCACCCCACACCCTCGGCAGGAACGGCAGCTTCCTCGCAATTGCCACCGCTTCCGCCGACGGCTGCTGCGGCAACTGATCCGGCAACGACCAAAAGTGCGAAACCAAAACATCCTCTTCCCTACCATCCCTCGGCCCACCACCATTCTTCAACACACGTGCTCGAACTCTCCCGGCTCCTGCGCCGGCCGACATCGGCCGCCTCCCCTCTTCCTCGGCCTCCGTCACAGCCCCAACTGCGTCCCACGCCTCCCCCTCCTCCTCCTCCCCCCCCTCCTCCCCCCCTGCCGACTCTCTCGGTTTCCCTCCCGCATTCACTCCCCCCCACTCCTCCGCCTGCGCAGCTCTCGCTTGCAACGCAAGCCCCTTATATCCAGCGCTATGCACCTTCAAACCACGTTTATGTCGCCGCCTGACATCAGCCGATTTTACTGCTACCTGCTGCCGCCAATTTGCGTCCAGCGCACCATCCAGATTCCCCAGCAACCCTTTCAGATGCCCCTGCAGCTGCTGGTTGACTTCCAAGGCGTCCTGCATCACTTGCAAATGCTCTCCTGCTGTCAGAGGCATAGCTGGTGCTGCTGCTGCTGCTGGTTCATCCAGATAATCATATTCACCTGCCTGCTGTTCAAGATCCTCCGGACTGAATGATGCATCATCAACTCCATAGCCCCTGGCAGCAACAGCAGCAGCCCCAGCATCCTGCATGCCCCCTTCCTCCCACTGCTGCTTCTGTTCCCTTCTTTTCCATTGCCCCTGCTGCTGCTGCTGCTGCAGTTTCACCTCTTTTCCCTGCTGCTGCTGCTGCACGATGTCCTGCCCCCCTTCCCCTTCTTCATCATCCCACAAACTCCTCCAAAAGTCCTCTTCCATTCCCTGATCATCCCCACCACCGCCACCGCCACCACCACCACAATCATCAGCCGCCTCGCCTGTCCCAGCGCCTTCCCCATCTCCATACCTCCCCCCTCCACCACCCCCACCGCCACAATGATCAGCCGCCTCGCCTGTCCCAGCGCCTTCCCCATCTCCGTAGCCACCCCCTCCACCACCCCGAGCAGCAGGAACAGATGGCTCCCACTCAGACCCCTCCCCTACCCCCTGTCCATCATACACTACCCCTCCCTGACCCCGACCTGACCATCCTACTGCAACATTGCCACCACCAGCAGTAGCAGCAGCTCTACGATCACTCTTATTTTGAGCTACTGCTGCTGCACCAGGCCTCCTGGAAGCTCCTGGTCGGAGTCCTCCTCCTCCGCCTCCTGCCCCTGCTGCTGCTGGTACTGCTGCTGCAGCTGGTGGTGGTGGTGGCACCCCCAGGCGTGCCTCAACCCTTGCCACCCAAGCTAATATCCCACCCCCAGGTGACTCAGGCACCTCCACATCATCACCTTCTGATTCCTCATCCTCAAGATGCTGCTGCTGCTCTGGCCACTCCTCCTGCCGCCACTGCTGCTGCTGCTGCTCCTCCTCCTGCTGCCGCACCCGCCGCTGCTGTAACTTTTTCTGCTGCTCCTCCTGCTGCTGCCGCTGCTGTAAGTGCTGCTGCCGCAGCTCTTCCTGCCCCTGCCGCCGCTGCTGTAACATCTGCTGCTGCTCCTCCTGCTGCTGCCGCCGCTGCTCTTCCTGCCCCTGCTGCCCTTGCCCCAACATCTGCTGCTGTCCTCCAGCTTCTACTCTGCTTCTTCCTGCACCTGTCAGCACACACCCAGCAGCCACCACACCACCCCCAGAAGCCAAAACAGAATGTGCCGCAGAACCTGCTCGTGCTGCTGCAGGTGCCGTCCTCACAACATTCCCACACCGTCCAGCCCCTTCCATTCCCGGGCCAGCTTCAGACCTACCCTTGCCTGCTGCAGCTGTTGCTCTCGCTGCTGTTGCTGCCACCGCCACTGCTGCTGCTGCTCTTGCTCGCGCTGCTGTTGCGGCTCCAAATCCACTGCTCTCCGCTGCCGCCACTCCTGCTTTTTTCTGCCCACTCCTCCCTGCAACAGCTGTTCCCGCTAACCCTGCTGCCTCCCAAGCCGTTCTGCCACCTGCTGCCCCTGCATACCTTAGCTCTCTCGCAGGAGGACCCCTGGCTTGCAACACCTTATCCCCAGCTGCTGCTGCTCTATGCCGGCCCCCTGTTGTTCTTCCTCCTGCTAGTGGCACAGGTTCTGCTTCCCTACGAAGTCCCCCAAATGACCACCTGCTCTGCAACACCTTATCCTTTGCTGCTGCTGCTCTGTGCTGGCCCTCTGCTGTCTTTCCTCCTGCTGATGGCACAGCATTTGCCTCCCCCCGATATCCCCCCAACGCCCCCCTGCTCTGCAAGAGCTTATCAGCTGCTGCACTTGCCCTCTCCAACTGAGCCCTCCGTTGCTGAAGGTCTGCAAGCAGCTGCGACACCTTGGCAAACTCATCTCTCAAATCCGCATCCTCCTCGTCACTCCCCACACCATCAGACACTCCATCATCAACTATAATCCCACCACCGTCATTATCATTATCGCTGCTGTCATCATAATCACTGCTATCTGATGTAATCGCTGACTCATCATCAACGTCAACGTCGGCCTCTGTCTCTGGTGTCCTAACAAACCCAGGACCCCCACCACCCCCACCGCCCCCCTCCCATCCCCCAACTAACTCGTCCTCATCCAGCAGATCACCACCACCCTGCTCACACCCGTAAATCCTGTGGCGGCTGCCACCGAAACCGTCATCACCTCGGCCATCATCATCATGACTGACGGATCCGTCAGCAGCAGCAGCAGCAGCCGTCACCCTGTCATCAGTCGCCTCTGCCAGCAGTTCCCCTAGCAGCTGACCCCCTAGCCCATCCACCCCAAGCACTCCAAGGTCCCCCTTCCCCTGTGCCCCCCAGAGGGACCCCAGAGAACCGCCAGCAAAACCTTTACGCCCTTGTCCAAACACACCCAGTGCTCCAATTCCCTCCCGGTCCCAGCCATCATCTTCGTCCCCTTCCTCAAACCCATCGTCATCGCTGCTATCATCCCCGCTGCTGCTGCTCTCTAAACCCCTGCTGATGTCTGACTCATCCCCGGACATGGGACTTGAGGGCCCGGGGGCCTCCTGAGGAGCTGTCAGCCCCGGCTGTCGGCCATGACTGCGTTGCCACAGCTGTTGCTGCGGCTGCTGCTGCTCCTTTTCAGGCTCCTGCCTCTGCGGCTGCTGCACTAGCTGCTGCTGCTGTTGCCGTGGTTTCACTTGCTGCCTCTGCTGCTGCCGCTGCTGCAGCCCCTGCTGTTGCTGCTGCTGGACTTGATTCCCGTGCTGCTGCTGTTGCCCCCATCGCCCCTCCCACTGCTGCTTTTGTTGCTGCCGCACCTGCTGCTGCTGCATCATCTGCTGCAGGGGTAGTTGCTTCATGGTCCCATTCACAGCGCCCTTTTGAAGCTGCCTCCCACGCACCTCCACAACTGGTGGCAAACCAGGCCTCCCAATCATTGCCTGTGCTGCTGCTGCTGCTGCTCCTCTGACGGCTGGCAGACCCCAAGCTGGTCCATTCCTGACAGCAGCTGTAGCTGTACCTCTAGCTGCTGCTGCTCCTACTGTGGCTTGGCTTGCAGGTGCTGCTGCTGCTTTTGGGCGATGTTTCCAAGCCTCGTTCTTTGGAGCTCCACTCCTGCCATAGCCTGATACTACTCCCGCTGCCGCTACTGCTGCTGCTGCTGTCGGTAAACCTGGGTTTGCTCCCTGTGCACCAGCCTGCCTTGGCACCTGCCTCAAAGCATCTTCAGCTGCCACTCCTGGGGCTTCTCTGGGAGGTTCTCTTGCTGCAACTGCACTCCTACCAGGCGCCATTCCCGGGACGGCTTTCACTGCTGCTGGTAATCGTGTTGGTATTGGTGCCCTATATGCTGTTGCTGCTGCTGCAGTTGCGGCTGGTGCTGGTAGTGGTATTGGTGCCCTACATGCTGTTGCTGCTGCTGTTGCAGTTGCGGCTGGTAGTGGTGTTGGTACCCTGCATGCTGTTGCGGCTGCCAGATGGCGGTTGCCGAGCGCGCCAAGTTGCTGCTGTAGGTCTGCTGCCGTAACCTGAGCTGTATCCGCAGCATGTACGACTGCCGATGAAGCAGAGGGAACTCCATTACCGTTTGCTGCCTGCTGCTGCCGCTGCTGCTGCTCGGGTTGCCTGGGTCCGTCTGCAGGAGGCTCTAGGTCAGAGTCATCGTCGCTGCATGTATCGGTAGGGCCACGACGACCACCGCTTGTGACAGTGATCTGCAAGTGCAGAGTTTCCATCGATTAATTTAACCCCAAAGTGGGTCCTAAGAGTGCATGCAAGCACTAAGCACGGTCTTATACCCAGGGACAAGGCACGCACGAGCAGATCCACTTCTTCGCCCAATGTCAGAACAGCTCACGATGGACAAATTAAGGCAATGTCACAGCACAATTAGCCTAGAAAGAAATGCATGCAATAAAGGGAGCTCTGCATATGCCTTTCACTTGCTTCAGTCTGCGGATAGCATGGCCATGCACAAACTGCCCCTTACTGCCCATGCAGAAAGAAGCAAAGATCATCCACTTACGTATTTGTCCCCAAGTGCCTTCTTCAGGGATTCAAGCCCCTCAAGCTGACTTCCAAGGGAGTCGCTGTCGCTGTCAGACTCTAGACTTTGAACCATGGCAGGTACATGTGCTCAAAGCCCATCACACCGGTCTGTCAAGCTCCGTTTGTAAACTACACGTCCCCAGTACCACATTTTTGGCTGTAAGTGCCCGGACAAGTCATGGAAGGCGTACCATGAAGCCCCTCTCAAAGCGCCTGAACTCGGTCCTACACATGCGTCGGTGTGCCGGCATCCAAGTGCAAAGCAAGAAGCACATTACTCCTCGGTGTTGCCGACATGCTCTATGGCATGCACAAAGGGCCTGAAAGCCTTCTCAAATTAGGGAGCAAATTATTCTGTTTTGGCGAGTGCGTTAAGACCTGCCTGGGTGTGTTAAGCCCGCCGGCGTGGTCACTTGCAGTGACTCGAGTCTGCTTGCTGTTTACACAGCGACATCCTAGGTTTGCAGGTTCAGGAGCTTACCCCGTGTGGACGTACGCATCCCTGCAAGGCAGCTGTGTCGTTAAGGACGTTTAATGGCCGGTCGAGTACCTGCCTTTTGTACCCTGCAGCCGTGTTGACAAGGTCGAACCTATCTTAAACACACAGCCATGAGCGAAGACGTACAAGTTCTGGTGCTGTTCACCACTAGGCTCCCTTCTGAGTACCGTGTTCCCCCTGCCCAAGTGGTACGCGCCTGCATGCCTCTGCTGATACCCTGGCACAGGCCCCCACTCGCTCGAGATCATCAATTTCACTGTCATCCAGGCGGTTCCAGCGTCGCTAAAGCGCTTTGGCCTATCACAAATCATCAACCACCTCCTAGCATTAGGTACGCACACCATGCATGTACCTCAACCTATCTGCAGCAGTAGGACGCGCTTGCCTCACAGCAACGGCTGTTGCGCCCGTTTCGCAGATCCTGCGAGACCATTCGACTTCCTCATCGATGGGGAGCTGCTCCGTAAAAGCCTCGAGCAGCACTTGCTTGACCACCAGATATCTCCGGTAGGTTCGGCAAGTTGACTAAATGGTCTCACTCTGCAAACTGCAACCCCATGCTTGCAGATGGCACAGCATCTGGACATCCCTGTCTTTATGCTCACATTACGCTTTTGGTAGATCATAAACATCGGTTGCCTATCTATCGTCTGATAGATCTTCATGCGATCTGTCTCCGGGAGTGATGTGGCGGCTGCTGCACGGTCCGAGGCTGTGCAGTTGATCTATCTCAAAAATATCTGTCTACAGGAGATACCTGGTGTTCAGATTTGATCTGCTGGCTCTTCAAGTAGTCTAACGCTGTCAAATACTGCTGATTCCTTGTTTCCATGACAGGAATATGTGCTGGAGGTAGAGTACATTCCTGCGGTTATCCCACCCAAGCCTCAGCATGCGCAGACACAAGATGACTGGTAAGCATTGACTATGGCACTTTTACTATGGCATATCATGAAAGAGTGAGGGCAGGCAGCAGCAGCCACTGGCTGAGCAATACAAATAAACATTTCAGGTGCCTTTTAATGAGTTTTCTATATGGTTATATCTTGTGATCTTCCATACAGAAAGTGTTATAGGCCCTGCACCTCAATGCGTCAGATAATCAGTGAGGCGGAACAACAACATCAACATCACCGAGCATATGCTTAACAGTCCTGTAGCAAGTGCTGCAGGGTTCGGGGACTGTGCCGTGATCTATCTCGTGTAACTGCTCACTCATGTACAACTCTGCAGAGACATGAAGTGCACCTACTTGCATCAGCACAAAGCTAACCCTGCTGCTACCAAGTTTAGAGCTCTGCAATATGGCAAGGGTTGCATATTGGTTATCAAAGTAGGCTAAACTGTGTACCTGCCTGCAAGAAAGGCTAGAACTAGATTGTGTGACACATTGGTTTCCACTGCATTCAACTTATTAGGAATCTTATGAATTGTCTGGAGGGCTGGGTGCATGTAAAAATCCATGCGTTGAAGCTTCCGTGCGTGTGTAACTCTTACATCACCCCTAGGCAGACAGCAGGGCAATTTTAGACTATATCAGCTGTGCACAAGGCCACCCATGCAGAAGCAAGCAGGGGATCTGGTCAAATGCAAATACGATGGGCATTAGGCGCGCTGCAGGAAGTGCTAAAGCTGATGTATGTTTCCACATTGTTCTTCCACCTGCAGGGTCTCAGCCGTATGTTCATGCAGCAGCAGTGGCAGCAGCAGCAGCAGCAGTCAGCTTGCCAGTGGTTCATGTGATGGAAGCATCACCATCTGGTCTGCAGGTGGGGGGGGGGGGCCACGGGACGATCCCTCTACAGCACCTGAAGCGCCTTTCCCGCCCTGCTGTGTAGTAAACAATTTATTCTTAGCTAAGGTTGGGATTAGAAGGAATAGGTGTGCTCAGGGAGTCAGCTGGGAGGAATTTGCAGGCAGTGGCCATAACAGTGGCAGGAGCAACCAGCAGTAGAAGGGTGTGGCAGCACAAGCCATGACATTGCGTTTTGGCAATCACAGCAGTATAGTCTCGGGAAACGTGCCAGCAGCAGGGTGGGGCAAGTGTGGCTTAGAGTTTAGGGTGGGGGCACAGTGCTTTACCGGTAGTTATTTAGGGTGGGGGCAGGGTTATACAGGGTTTGGGTGGGGCGAGGCTGCAGTAGGCGTCTAGCATGAGAGCAGGGTGTTCTAGGGTTTAGGGTGAAGGCAGGATGGTCTAGGGTTTAGGGTGGGAGAAGGGTGGTCTGGGATTAGGGGGAAGGGTGGTCTGGAAATTGGGGTGGGGGCAAGGATGCTTCAGGTATTTAGGATGTGGGAAAACAATGTCTAGGGTTCAGGGTGGGGGCAGCATCAGAAGCAGGATTATGGGCAGAGACAGGGGCAGCAAGCGGCAGCAGCGGGAGAAAAAGCATTCGCAGCGGAGATATCATAGTATGGCAGATAGCCGGCTCTGCATGCAGCAAAGTGCACGCAAAGCAGGGAGCCTCTTTTACTGGGCTCTTGAAAGGCAGGCTGGCTCCTGTTGTGTTAAGTTAATAACCTGTCCAGCTCATTTCGGCATGTGCTTGGCTGCAAGCGGGCATGTTCTTGATTGCGGCCTGCCGGCTGGCCATAGAGTGCGGTGTAAGAGGGTCTATGGCGCAGGCTTGTAAACATTGTCCCCATGCCTTGGTCCATGCTAAAGGATGTGCATTGCTGCTGCTGTTGCCAATGTGCATGGTCTGTCACCAGCTGTTTAATGGACATGGTGGAGCAGTAGTCATTCGAAAGATGTTGTGCTTTTATTATTTCTCCACCCTGCCTGGCCTCTTGTCGACTATGCACTACTTGTGAGTGCATGTTGTATTGCTCGTGCTGTCTACGCAACAGCCTTTCAACTTGCATCCTGAAAATAGTTTGAGTGACTGTTAATTATAGATGATGTTCTCCTTCTGCTGCTGTTGTAGATGCTAATGGTCTGTCACCAGGTGTGAAGTTCACAGCGCATGCTGGAGGTGTGAACTCCTGCGCCCCCCTCACCAACAGCAGTAGCAGCAGTAGCAGTACCACAGACTTGTTACTAACCTCTGGCAAGGATCACATGGTACGGCTCTGGCAGTTACCCTCAAGCAGTACAACAGACACTTTTGCAGCAGTACAAGGTGGTCCGGTCAACATAGCAGTAGCACAAGGTCACAAAGATGCGGTACAGGCTGTAGCAGCTAGTCCCAGTGGTCAACTATGCTGTAGCGCCGGTTGGGATGGGAAGCTACTGCTTTGGGACACGGGGGCAGAGGCAGTAGCAGCAGCAGCAGAGGCAGCAGCTACAGCTACGGCGAAACAGAGTCGGAAGAAGAGAAAGACGGGGGGACAGGAGGCGGCAGCAGTAGCAGAGCCAGTGCAGCTTGAGGCTGTGAGGACCTTGGAGGGTCATATGCATTGTGTGGCTGCTGTGGCGTGGCCGGAGGAGGGGGTGGTGTTTAGTGGAGGATGGGACCACTCTGTAAGAAGGTAAGGGGGGATTGGCGGGGGGGGGGGGGCTCTGAGGGTTGCCGAGGTGATGGTTGTTGTGGGGTATTGAGGGCGCCATCGCCCTGGTGTAGTGTAGAAGGGAGTGGGTTTGTCAGAGGGGCACATGTGTCGTTATTGCTGCTGTGGCGTAGCCGGAGGAGGAGGTGGTGTTTGGCGGAGGGTGGGGACCACTCTGTAAGAAGGTAAGGGGGTATTTGGGGGCGGGAAGGGGGGGGGGGGGCAGGGGTGCTGGTTGCTGTGTGCTGGTGAGGACCTCATTGCGCTGGTGCTTTGCGTTTGGGGGGGGGGGAAGGGGGAGGGGGGGTGGCGTTAAGGGGGCATATGCATCGCCGTGTTGCTCTGGAGGGGGTGGTGTTTAGTGGAGGATAAGGGACTGGGGGGGGGGGGCTGCTGGGCGAGGTAAGGGTTCAGGTGACATAGGTAGCAGCATGCTTCATGGACTGCAGCATATCTGGGTGTTAGATGACGATAGTGATAGTAATTACAGCAAACAAGAGGGGACTCGGACACTACTGACCACCAATGCTCCTTCAAAGCTGTTGCATACTAGGTTGTCACTCTACAGAATATCAGCAGGTATGTCATGTGCATGTGCGATGAGGCTTGACCGGAGTTCAGGAGTGGTGAGCAAGCAGTCTAGTATGTTTATGGCATTTGTGATAAGTGAGAGAATGCGGGATAGGAGCTCTGCATGAGCCAGGGAGAAAACAAACAAATGGACATGCAAGGTGTGGCTGCACACAAGGCAGGTGGCCAGGTCAAACCGACAATAGAAATAGCACATGCATTGCATTTCACCTATTACCCTAGTCTTCTAATCCGTTTCGTTTCAAACCATGCTGTGCTGCTGCTTTTGCTGCTTGCAGGTATGATGTTGCGACTGGGATCAACACGGATACCTACAACGGCAGCAAAGCAGTGTATGCTGTTGCTGCTCCACGTCCCAGCAGCCAGTCGCCTACTGTTGTTGCCTTTGGAGGCAGCGATAGCAACCTACGTATTTGGGACTACAGAGCAGCAGCAGGCGAAGCTGTAGCGATTAAACCCTATGCAGGGCATAAATCGTGGATCTCAGCTGTAGCGTGGCGGCCCGGGAGTAGCTACCACTTAGCTACTGCTTCGTATGATGGGAGTGTGCGGGTGTGGGATGTGAGGAGCAGTGTTGCGCTTGGGGTTTTGGAGGAGCATGGGGATAAGGTGTTGTGTGTGGGGTGGTTGGACGAGGAGAGGTTGGCCAGTGGGGGAGCTGACTGCAAGTTGCAGGTGTATGCCCTTCCGGATACTGTCAGCAATGTTGATGATGCGTGAGGTGCGCTTGGTATGTCTGTGGTGCGAGGTTGTTGGTACTGTGTAGTGTTTGGTCGTTTCGACCTGTGTGCTGCCACACCTTCGTATACGTTCTTTGCCAGTTTCAATGTCCTATTGTGTGTTGCTGCCTTATAGTCCTTTCCCTGGCGATCTGAAAAGAAATCTTGCGATCGATTGAGCTGCTGGGGTGATGTACGCTGAGCATCATATGCGTTGCCCTCTGACTACCGTGCGCTGGGAGGTCACGTACTTGAGGGTTAGCTGGCGTATATATCTATATAGCGAGCGTATATAGCCTTAGAAAGGGACTGCAAATTTAGGAATTTTAACACGTTGCCGTCCTCAATAGTCAGCGCCTTAACCGCGTGACATACCTGTGACATCTCGATGGCGCTACTAGAGTGGCTAGTAACTAAGTGAGGGCAGCTGTCTGTCAAGCTTCACGTCCATCTTCTCCTGATGGGAAGACTCACAAAAAGTTGTCAGTGCCGCGAGCTTGGTCCGCTAGAGGCTACCAGCATATGAAACTCGGGCACGGGCTGCACACTCGCAGTTGTTGACCGCGACCTCAATCAGGACACTCCTCAATCGGTATTGACTGTTACATTGAACAGGGGAAATGAGACGCAACACTATCTGCAGAGGCTTTTAAAAAGCAATGACCTAGAGTACACAAGCACCTCTGTAGCTGGAGCTGATGATGGCAATTGTTCCCACTTGAGACACTACTGCCAGTCAAATTGCCAGTCACCATGCAGTACATGCACAGTCATCCATGCGCACATGTATAGTTAAACCTGGCCACCCTGCCACCCTCATTCCACAGAATAGATGGGCCAGCTACCCATGGCAATCCCAGGGCCGCCGGCTCCAAAATGCACAGGCATACTCAACTCGGTTATGTTGCCGTGCAGCACCCGTGCGCAACCGGATTAAACCTGACCATAAGCCGTTTATAAGCCCTTTATAAGCCGTTCATAAGCCGTGTATACAGAGACAGTCTTAATGCTTTTATGACACAGTCTGCATTAGGCACGTTTGTACTAGCCAAGACAAGGCACACAGCGCAGACAATTCGGCTCTCCTCCGTCCAAACAGCGTTGCATCTCCGAGATGCACAACACGGTGTTGGACTTTGTTTACAACTCCTGAGATGGAGTTATATGTGGAGTATGATGGATTGGGAGGACATGGTAGGGGGGGAACGCACCACGCGTGCTAGTACCGCCTATTCCTCAAAACTACGCAGGGCTAACGCCCGGCGTCCACTCACTCACTCACTGTGGAGTAGATACAGGAGCCTCAAGAAGATAATCCCATGATTGGGCCTTTTAGCTAGGGTCATGTTTAGAAAGGTTTGTCCACAAGGCACCACCGCTGCAGCAGCAGCAGCGGAAACAAACAGCAACATAGGTCTACAAAAGCAGCAGCAGCAGGCGAACTACATCCAAGGTAGGTGGCACTAGCATGTGCCCCTCTTTAATTTTATTGGGGGGGGATAGCAAAGGAATGATAGATTCCATGCATCCAGCAGTCTCAGCAGTATGGTCAGCACACCCGAGCATGCCAATGTTAGTGAGGATGCAGCAGGAATACCGTACGCATGCCACAAGCAGAAACGTATGGTAAGGGTGGCACTTTCATAGCAGCAGCAGCTGCTGCTGGTGCAGTGCAGTGCAGGCCTTCGGACCCTTCGCTGTTGATACTGTGAACCTACATAACTAAAGTTATGCTCAAGAGCAGCAGCATGAACATAGCGCACCTTGCTGCTTCACCAATGTGCACAGTACTAGCAGTGTCATGTAATCTCTGAAGGCAGTTGGGCGGCGAGAAAGCATCACTCAACGTAAAATCAATGTCTCGACTTCCTCCATGGCCAGTATTCTGCACCACTCATCTCCTTGCATGTGATCACATGGTTCATATTGGGCAACCACATGGGCGCATAACGTTTCCTAACACCATGTGATATATCGCCATGTTGCATATCTGTACTAGTGGCTTTGCCATTTTTGTACACCCGTAACTGATTACCATTAAACACGCGTGCCAATCGGTCTCCCAAGTGTACATTCAGAAACACCCCCATCAGTCAGGCAAGCAACCAGTGCCGAGCAGCTTATGTGGCCTTACAGCGCGGTTCGCATGATAGATCAGACCTGCCTTGGAGATCAGGGGAAGCGTATGTGCCATGCTGCCAAGTCCTGCAACATCTATGCATACTATCCGCTATGTCACAATGTCAAAGTTGTGATGTCCCACTTGTAAGTCTCGTGCGGTTGTTTGAGCACAGTAAACAGAACTATGCAGTTCTTGTGTGTTGTTTTTCCATGTCTCATAGTACCTCTCTAATGGACCACTTTAGCGGGCACATGCAGGGGCAATGGCGTTGCCTTTGAAGTAGCTACTGTAGCAGCAGTACTTTTGGGTGGAAAGGTTTGCAGAACTAGGGCCAGCAAAACAAGGCACAACACTGAGAAGCAGCAGCAGCACTTGATGCATCCTAGTAGTATCAGAGATGACACCATAGATCGTTGTGGTCACAAGGGAAGCACTGAAGCATATATATGCCCACCCGGTCAGAAGGCCCCCCAAAGCAAACAGCAATCACAGTTCCTGATAGTGGTGGCCGATGGACCGATGTTCCTTGGAGGTCACTTCCAGATTTTTTGGGGCAACTGTCTTTTCTTATTTGGCCTTGATTGTGGCATCTATGCCGTTAACACCATGTCCTAGGAACCTTTTGGTAACCCTAGCTTGCTGGTCTTATGCCGAATACATCCTCCCAGCTTCTGCAGACTGGTTTGAAGGCCTCACTCTGGCATGGCCGGCTTGGAACCGTGGATGTATGTTCAACCTGAATTCTTGTTTGCCTTGTTTGTTTGCTTGGTTTGAGATAGGCCAATATGCACAGACATCAGGATAGTCACGCAGAAGCTCATGCAGATGAACTATCAGCAGCAGTAGGCCCACATGTTGGGACTTAGGGTCTAGTGACCCCTCAACCCAAACTGCCAGGCTTGGCTCAGCAGCGTGGTTACAACCTACCCACGCCACCAAAGTCAATTGTCAGTCTGCAAGCACATGCTGACTCTTAGACCAGCCCAGAAGACACAGCAGGGGGACCCAGGCTGGGGACAATCTCTCCAGGGTTCGGGGGGGGGGGGGAGGGGCAAGGAGGTCTGGAGGTCAATTGCAGATTTCAGTTTTAGATGGAGGGGGGTCTTAGAGTCCCCCCCCTCAGTGTTGAAAACTAGATTATCCCGCAATGGGTCTATGAAAGTGGGGCGCAGGTGGGGTCGGCAGCGGCACCCAGAAGGAGCAAGCTTAGGCGCCCACGGCATACCGCAAATCGACCTCCAATGTCTCATGATGGATTGTCACCAGCCCGGCCCATTCCTGATCCTTTGCTAGCCGGCAACGTATGTCAGATGACCAGACGGTATGTCAGGTAAACGTCAGGCCAGCCGAGCCCAGTTCGACTGGGTCTGTGCTGACCATTTGACCCAGTCAATTACAGGCCAAGCATGCAGGTTATCGTCTTGCTCAGGGCTTGGCTGTGTTGAGATGGGTGATTTGATTGGAACAGTTCACTACCAGAAACGGGGGAGGCTAGTATAGGGTTAGCTTGGGGCTTGTCCCAGGCTAGTCTAGGCTACCCGAGGCTAGTGTGCAGGCTAGTGAGGCTAGTGAAAGCTAGCACTTCCTAAGTCCGAAAATGCATGGTAAACAGCTTCAAAGCAGAGAACAAGCCAGTCAGATAGTGCAAGAATCCTTTAGTGATGACTCTGTTAGTTGTGGTGGTATGGGTTTGTGGCATGTGCATGCGTATATGATTGCGGTGAAAGATAGGTCATGGACTGAAAGGGTTTGAGCATGTGAAAGTGGTTTGGTGGTGGGTGGGTGTTACCGTACGTGCTGGTGGGTGGAAGGCATGTACCGCAGCACATAACAGTCAATAGCAGCCAAGGTTGCTGTCAATTCTATTTCACATATTGCCATACCTGTGATTATCATGGGCTGCAGGCTAGCTGCACAGGCTAGCAAAGCTAGTCCAGGCTATTTCTAGGGTAACTTTGGGCTACTAGCCCGCTAGCCTAAAATTAGCCTGTCCACAAAAGCTAGTAACCACTAGTGGTGGTGCAGGCTAGTGTTGGGCTAATGTCAGGCTAAAGTCATGGCTAAGTTGGGGCTAGTACAAGGGTTGCACTAGCCTCAAGTTACTGAGCCTCCCTCGTTAGTGATAGTGGTTAGTTGAGGAAGGCATTCGCTCGCTGCTGTTAGGCTGTTTAAGCTGTTTTAAATTGCTGTTCATCAGCCCTGTGGCTTCTGCATACCTTAGCAGAAGTGTCTTGGTAGTGGCTTGCAAGCAGATGTGCCTGAACTCACGAATGTCCCACTCATGTCAGGCTTTGCTGGTGTGTTTGGAGGTGCATGCGCTGAAGTAAGAATGGAGGTTGTTTGTCCGTATTGTAGGAGCGACAATGCGGGTTATCACGCAAGCATCCATTATCAGGAGTGAGCGATTGCTCTATGTCACAGCGATTGCTCTATGTATGAAGGATGCAGACATATCATATCGGCAACGAAGGGTCCTTGGGCGGCCACATGGAGACATAAGGACATAACGTAAGCATCTTCTCGGGTGAATGGCTCGGCTCGGGTGAAAATTTAGGGATTGCATGTGTCGACTGTGCAAGCATCTTGCCATGGCGTGCATAGTAGGTGACCTATTATGATCAGTCTAGAGGGCCTGCCAACCCTTTCAAACCGATCGAACGGTGTATATGCCTGAGTTTAAGCCGAGTTTAGCAGTCAAAGGCCACATGCAAAGGCCCTCAAATGAAGCACCAGGTTCTTAGGTATGTACAGTTGGTTGCAAAAGTTTTGGCCGGAACATAAGGCTGGGGTTTAAGCAGCAGCAGCAAGACCTGATTTACAACCATTTATGTTTAAGAAAGTAAACAGGCAGAGCATCAATGTGCTGCAGTTGGTATGCCCAAGTGGTACCACAAGTAGCCTCGCACGCGAGACGTCCCGAGTTCGAGCCCCGGGCGTGCCCTATAAATATACTATATAAAAGCCAGCCAGCCAGCCTTAGCCTTAGCCGCAGACGCAGACCAGCAAGCCTCCCCCCTGTTCCTATAGCCCTCCTGCTTTTTTTAACCTGGCTCTCCCCTTCCACCTCTGCCCCTCCTGTGGTTGCCAGCCCCACACCCCATCTGCTCCCCTCCCACAGCCCTCTCAGCTCAGCCTTGCACTTGCCCCAACTTCTCGCATGCCCTGCCTACCCCCACCTGCCCTGCCATTGAACTGGTATAGCCCCTGCACCTGCTTCACACCTGGTCTATATGCTACTGCCCCTAAACAGTGAAGAAAGGGCACCTGTGCCTGCTGGCAGTTCTCAGCATTTACCCCCTTAAAAAGCAGCAAAAATGCCTCCGCTGTCTCCCTTGCAAGACCCCTGCTTTTCTCAGCAGCCAAGCAACACAGAGCAACAGAGATGCTGACCGCACCCATTGGTGACAACCTGGACCTCATACAGAAGCTGCCTGTGCAAGAGAGCAATGAACGGCCATGCCATTTCACAGAAGCAGACCATTTCCTAACAAAATCTGAGTTTTGGGCCAAAACTTTTGCAACCAACTGTGTCCAATGTTTGCACCTCCTGTTTCCTCAAGTGCAAGCAGAGATAACAGCTGTGTCTAGCCTGTTGCAAAGAACTTGTTGATGCAATTATTGCCTGCTGTGCTAAATTGGTGGCAACCGCAACCGCATTGAGAAAGTGCTTGAGCTGATTTTTCAGATTTTGGTCAAAAGTGGGTACGCCCCTGTGGTCACCTGAGTTAGGGTGCATGGAATGGAACTTCTCCCATTTATCAGCAAGCTTTCCTTGGCTTTACAGTACCATGTCACTAGCTGCAGTCATGCATGCTCTGCACAGCAGGCCCCACATTAGCTATCCCTGCAATGCTGAGCATTGCTACAGGCAGCAAAAAGTGTGGTTTTCAACATGGATGCTTCCCCTGCTGGAGGGGCCCTGCTTCTGGCAATCTTACCATAAGCTTCAAGGTCACTGCCAAGGATTCAGTATTAACAGAAGTTGGTGTGCTTTGCATGCCAGTTTGATGGTAGGAAGCTTCCTTCTACATGCTGCAATCAGCGGCGGGCGAGACGGGCCTATGCTGCAAGGCTGTCACCCACGCTGTCACCACCACTTTGGAGGACTGTTTTCTTTGTCACCTGTCACTGCTTGAAACAAGGTCTAGCATACCACAGAGTTGTTCACTGGGCCAGGCTTGTTGTAAAACAAGACATGTTACGCATATCCCTTCGGTGCAGCACCACCTTCTAGACCCGACGTGCCCTTGCTACTGCTGTTTTAACACTTTCCACCAGATCTTGCCATGATAGTGCTAGCAGATCTCTCAACAACCTCCTCAAAGCATATGTTTTTATTCAGCACCGCTCCCCCTTTCTACAATACCACATCGGCTATGCCAATCATGCTCCACCTGCAGAGAACAGCAGCTCGCTACATGTGCTGGGGGTATACCCTCCTTTGGGGGCGCCAGATATGCCCTTTGGGTATTCCGCATGGCACAGGCAGCTTCAGAGACAGCCCCTGCTCCAGCTGTAATGTCCTATGGCATGTGCTACCAGGGGAAGTGTGCAAGTCAAGGTATCTCAGTTGTTGGTATTTGCTTAGTGTACTGCTGCAGCTGGTGAGGGTAGGGGTAGGAAGGGCCCCCGTCATGGGTTGCCAGCACATGCAACAATTTATTCAACCTGGCTGTGACTGTTGCATAGGTCCAGCCCCTGGTACCTTAAACCAGCCCTGCCCCAAGCCAAAGCCCTTGCCTCTGTCAAACAGCAGGAGCAGAACCAATGTCCACAGTTGGTTGCAAAAGTTTTGGCCGGAACATAAGGCTGGGGTTTAAGCAGCAGCAGCAAGACCTGATTTACAACCATTTATGTTTAAGAAAGTAAACAGGCAGAGCATCAATGTGCTGCAGTTGGTATGCCCAAGTGGTACCACAAGTAGCCTCGCACGCGAGACGTCCCGAGTTCGAGCCCCGGGCGTGCCCTATAAACATACTATATAAAAGCCAGCCAGCCAGCCTTAGCCTTAGCCGCAGACGCAGACCAGCAAGCCTCCCCCCTGTTCCTATAGCCCTCCTGCTTTTTTTAACCTGGCTCTCCCCTTCCACCTCTGCCCCTCCTGTGGTTGCCAGCCCCACACCCCATCTGCTCCCCTCCCACAGCCCTCTCAGCTCAGCCTTGCACTTGCCCCAACTTCTCGCATGCCCTGCCTACCCCCACCTGCCCTGCCATTGAACTGGTATAGCCCCTGCACCTGCTTCACACCTGGTCTATATGCTACTGCCCCTAAACAGTGAAGAAAGGGCACCTGTGCCTGCTGGCAGTTCTCAGCATTTACCCCCTTAAAAAGCAGCAAAAATGCCTCCGCTGTCTCCCTTGCAAGACCCCTGCTTTTCTCAGCAGCCAAGCAACACAGAGCAACAGAGATGCTGACTGCACCCATTGGTGACAACCTGGACCTCATACAGAAGCTGCCTGTGCAAGAGAGCAATGAACGGCCATGCCATTTCACAGAAGCAGACCATTTCCTAACAAAATCTGAGTTTTGGGCCAAAACTTTTGCAACCAACTGTAGGTGTCTTAGATAGTCGGAATCCGAGTGCGGGTTGGCGGATTTTCGGTAAATTGTAACATTGCCCATTGCCCATTACATTGCTTGCTTTGATGCGGGTGTAATGATGATTTCAGGTGATCATTCATTGGCGGTGATCAGATTATGATGAGATTGAATCCGGGTAAGGTTGTCAATCCGGGTTGTCGCATCACTCTCCCCTGCTTTCATTACCTGTACCCAATCTCCGGGTAAGGTTGTCAGGTGTCACTCCAACTCCGAAATGGATCAAGGAAGTCGTGGGATAGGGGCTACAAAGGACGCAAGGCGCCTGCAAGAAAGCAACACTCATCACCGATCTACTGGCACTCACGTCCCCTTACTTGCAAAGTTTGCAAGCGGCGGTCCTGCCCGTAACAGTCAGCGCAGGTACGCCTGCCCTGCATAGATAGTCCTTCCGCATCCGTGGCAAACATTGCCAATCGATCTCCGCAAGCTGCAAGCTGCACTTCGTCCCAATGGGCGTTGGTTGGGCCCTGCCTTTGGCTGGGTTGGCACTGGTGATGCTGCTCTTGCGTGGAAGCACAGTAATGGCTCAGGATGCAGTAGCCATTCCGTCTGCGGAGATAACTTCACTACAAGCTGCAACAGGCAGTGAGCGCCTCGCACTAGCAAGGGATCTAGGCGTTTTGGGCAAGGTGGCCACCTTGAATGGCCTTTCGGAATCCTACACCGCATCTCTACTCGCAACGCAGAAGGACCTCACAGTCTTGGCAAACGGCGGGCTACGCTACAGCTGCACCCACGGTATCCCTGTCGCGAAAAGAAGCACAGTCAAGGCTGCAGAAGTTCGCCCAGCTGCACCAGTGCCGGTATGCCGCGGAGCAGGTGTCCGAGTCAGCCAGGACGGCGGATGCCCCGACGATGAACCCACGGTCCCACCTCCACCTCCAGGGCTAGCCTTTGCGCTGCACAGCAGGCTCAGTGCCACAAAGAAGATCTATCTGGACTTCACCGGATGCGACTTAAGTAAGTGTGCTACAAGAAATCCTTTCAAACACGCCGTTGTGGTAGCTTTATCCTGATGCACTTCTCTGAAGCTCTTGACCTGTGTATTACAACCAACCCTACGCCTTTGGGGCTTTCGGGGCTTTTTGTCACCCCTAAGACACAGTATGCACGCCTCTGGCTCTTCACAGCGCTGTAAGTTTACAAGTGCCAATGGCCATCCATCCTCTTTGCTCTTTTACCCCAGATGGTGCCAATTGATGCACTTATTTAACTCCAACTAGTAAGATCATCCACCCTCCGCTCCGCCACAGGTACTCACCCTGAGTGATCGTGTTAACAACTGGTATACAATCCAGTGCATCGTATCTGTACGTACATGCATCATCTACAGGCAATGCACTACCAACAGATTCCTGCTCAGGAACATTCACAATGGAAGTCAATGAGATGCCATGGATAGCCGTATGGTCACGTCACAGCAGCGTGTAGGACACGCTACAAATGAAACACTACAGAAAGGTCCACGGAACAACTCTGGCACCGAGTGCATAAGACTGACATGCTTGTTCCTTATGTGTTGTGATGCAGCCAACACGGAGTGGTTCAATGACCCTAACAAAGTTTTGGAAGGTGGAAAGATGCAGCTGCCAGCTTTTGACGTGGATGACCCCACTAATGCTCCTGTAAACAATTCACAGGCTGACTTCACCGAAGAAGAGAGGAACATGATCACGCATCTTGGACATATGTGGGTAAGTGGCTGCATCCTACTACCAGTTTCAGCCAGAACTGCTGCAAGGTATCTCTGTCGATGCAGGATATGACATATTCAAGTATATAATGATGTGCAAGCCCACTATGGGAGCTCTTCATGTATGACGCTTGCTGTCAGAGTCCGCTTGCAGACAGAAATGAACATCTGTGCATGCTTCAGGTCATGCAAGCATCTAAGCCATCTGCAAGCTATGCTGAACTGGCTTGCTCATAGGTCCTAAGCATGCTGATTGGCCCATTTGCACAGTAGGGTTTAGGGTTTAGGTTTGCCTAATTGTGTGCTTCTGGCACAGACTGGCATTTGGCCAGCCTACTGTGGAACCAGGTTCATCCTGCACTTTTAGGTTTCTTCTGTGGGCAGGATTTGTACATTCCTTCAGCGGCCATTTTGCATTGCCCTTCGGTGTTAGCTCCCAAGCAGCAGGTCCTATGAGACAGGAGCCTTGCAATCCCTGCTTTTTGCATAGCCTGAGCTTCACATCGATCCGTTGTTCTGCCCTCCCCTGCCGCTAGTGAACCATGCAGCCCTGACCCCTCCCCCCCTGCCGCTAGTGAACCCTCCCCCCCTGACCCCTCCCCCCCTGCCGCTAGTGAACCCTCCCCCCCTGACCCCTCCCCCCCTGCCGCTAGTGAACCCTCCCCCCCTGACCCCTCCCCCCCTGCCGCTAGTGAACCCTCCCCCCCGGCCGCTAGTGAACCATGCAGCCCTGACCCCTCTCAATTGCATTTAATTTGATTACACTGAGTTAGCAGTGTAAGACAGCTTCATGTCTACTTGTCTCAGCCTCACTAGAATTCGCAGCCCTCTGGCTCTCTTTTGCTCGCACTTACTCACCCCACACCCCTTACAAAACGGTTGGAGTCATGCTTGGGTGCTGCACGGCTCGAAGGGCTGTGCAGTGGTCTCTTTTACCAATTGCATCTGATATCCATCAACCGCTGCCTTTTGGTCATCTCTAGATCACCCACCCTCCCCTGCCAAAAAGGTTTCGCTCTGCAGCCTCCACATTTGACCTTGAGATTTGGTATGTTCGTTCCTTACTCCCGCCCCCAGCCCCCTCTGGTGTATTCTTTCCCTACTCCCGCCCCCACCCCCACCCCCCCACCCCCCTCTTGTATTTTCTTTCTTTACTCCCGCCCCCACCCCCCTCTGGTATACTCTTTCCATACTCCCGTTCCCAACCCCCTCTGGTACCTCAAGGCGGCCTTGCTCCCCACTCTTAACGTCAATCGGAGTTCCACAGCCCCTTTCCTCCTCTCACTCCTTACTCAAGTTGCCCCCTCGCTCCTCACCCCTATAAGCCCCATTCTCTTCACTCCTTTTAAACCCCTTTGTCTCTCCCTCTTACCACTGTGATAGACCTTGTGGGAGCTGCTTCCTTCCCGCTGAAGTTCCTGCTGCCTTTCCCCCGCATGTTCTGTGAATGCTACTGGCTTATCAGATCCCACATGTGCTGCGTATGTGCTCACTCTACTTACCCAGGACTTGTTGCCTCTGTGGTCTTACTGACTACCTACCCTCCTTTGCCTCCCTCTTCTGTCTTGTTTCTTTTGTGTGCTGCAGCTAACCACTTCGCCTTGTGGGATGTGGACGTCACCACGGTGAGTAATGAGATGAGCTATTAGCCAGCCGCCGCCAGCCTTGATCAGTTTGCCATTTTTTAATTTTTCATGATACCCCATGCATGAAAAAGGTCGTTGGCCAGGCTGCACCTTAAGCTGTTATGAGAGCAGCAACATTTCAGTTTGATTGATATGTTCAAGAATACACCCCCGGATTGTATCCATACATGTCATTGACCCAGTCGTAGACATTTTAAGCGGACATCTCAGAGCTCAGTCTGCCTGGCATGACCAGCATTGCTTGACTTGCATGACAACTTGTAATTCTCTTCATGCATGCTCTTGGATGTGTCATTGCTCCCTTGCTGTTCAACATCTACATGGACTTTGTGGTTCGGCAGGCAATGGCTCAGATGCCGGAGGGATGTGGGGTGAAGCTAGCCTATCATGCAGATGGGAAACTTGAGCGTGATGGGTGTGGTAGTGGTGGGTGTGTGGAGCTGTTGTCTGTTCTGCTGTATGCAGATGATATGGTGTTGCTAAGTCCCAGCAGGGAGGAGTTGGTGGTCATGCTGCAGGTGATGGACAAGGTTGCTGCTAGTCTTGGGTTGCGCATCAATGCAAGCAAGACTGAGATCCTGTCCATTGACAAGGATTGGAAGGAGGGGGATGTGCCAGTGCAGCAAGGACCAGAGGTGGTTATCAGTGAGGGTGTGGTAAAAGAGGTGTCACAGTTCAAGTACTTGGGAAGTGTGCTTGTGACTGATGGCAGGTTGGATGTGGAGTTGAATATCAGGAGGGGTAAGGCTGTGGGGAGGTTTAAGCAGTTTGAAAAGATGTGGGGTACCAAGCATCTGTCATTGGCTACGAAGGTGAAGTGTTACAAGGCATATGTGTTGCCAATTCTGCTGTTCGGGAGTGAGTGTTGGTCCCTGACCAAAGTGCAATCGCAAAAGCTTGAGCGGGTGCACTCTAGCTGCCTTAGGAGCATCCTGGGGGTCAGGCTGTCAGATCGGCACACCAATGAGCATATCAGGAAATCATGTGGGGTAGCCACCTTGTCAGCATACATCACAGCAAATAGGCTGAGGTGGCTGGGGCATGTGGGCCGCATGGAGGAGGGCAGGTTGCCGCATATTGCGTTGTTCTCTTCATTACATGGTGACATGACGAGGCCAGTGGGTAGGCCTCGCCATACCTGGGAGAAATGCGTGTGTGCTGATCTGAAGGTGCTTGGTCAAGATGAGGGGAGCTGGGAGGCTTCATGTCAGATTAAGAGTGCTTGGAGGAAGAGGTTGTGGGATCTTACGCACCCTTGGGAAAGCCAACGGTTAGTGAGGTGTAGAAGGCGCACTAAGCAAGCTATTGATAAGCATGTCGAGCGCTATGTGATGCCTTTCAGTGGCTGGGAGGATGGTGGTTCACCAGTACCTAGGTGGTGGGAGCCACCTCCAGCCCCTACTAGGGTGGTGCTTGATCCTGCTGCCTCCCCGCCACCCATGTGTGATGGAAGTGGAGCAGGTTTTGGGTTTTAGTGGTGGTGTTTGTTTCCCCTTGGTGTGCACGCCGTTGCATCTAGCCTCAGCTTGTGTGTGGCAAATCCACCATCGGTTGTGTGGCTTCGTGATTGTGATCAGGAGCCTTGTGTTTGTGGCCTAGGTTTGTTTGGCCATTGGCATTGCTGGTCTTGCGTTTTGATTGATTGATTGATGCTCTTGGCCTATTAGGCGACATCTTGGCAAGTTTTAGTCCATATTGTTTCTGGTGTATGGTCAGCCACATAACATCAGCTTCTGCAGCGACAAACTGTAGTTTAAGTCAGCAGTAGCCGGACTGATATCAATCTCTTACTGGGTTCCTGCTGCCAGCCCTGCCTGCCTGCCCTGCCCTGCTGCTTTTGTTGATGAGAGGAACGTCAGTTTACGTGTACACAGTATCTGTCAGTATCTGTCACACCAGCAGCCTCTCCTGCGCTCCCTCCTTCCCTGCATGCCTGCCTCGCATCCTCTTCCCCTTCCATTCTTCCTCATGCTGTCACAGCTACCCTCACCTCTTGAGCGGCAGGTGGTTTAGGGTTTAGGTTTTAGCCCTGAACCCTTCCTCATGCTTTCACAGCTACCATCACCTCTTGGTGCACCTCACTAGACCCACCTTAGTCCACCCTTTGTTCTGCACTGAGTAACCCCACCCCTTGGCCCCCCCTCTTTTCCTTCCACTGAACAAATACAGGAGGACCCAGGAGCCGCCGCCCTCATTCGGACTAACACCAGTGACCAACAGTAAGCACTTCTTGACGGGGTACTGTAAGGCAGCGAACCGAAGAAGAATACTATCCTCCAAGCTATTACAAAGCTTTTGTATCAGTACAATGAGCACCTACACAAAAGAATAATGCAGGACAAAAGCCAACAGATGTCTCCGAGGGCACAGGAACGGAGAGTGGTGCCTGCATGGATCCATGCTTTCAATTGCCTGACACTCTGCTAATTTGATTTTGTCATGCCATGCCCGTGCGGCTTTCAGTACATCAATAGCTCCACATTGCTCAGTCTTGGCTGTAAGGGCTCTCCTAATCCCCTTCCTTTTGTCGGTTTTGCTTAGAGGAGAAGGTGCATGTGTTAGGTACGGTACTTGAGCGCAGAGACTTTGGGCACCATTGCTGGTGCCGAGCACGCAGCGTTATGTGGCACATTTTCACATGATTGCAATATCTCTTGCCAGTAGCGATTGACTAACTTTTGCTGAAGGCAAATATCTCCGCATATAGTTATAATCGAAGATGAGAAGAAGAGGCAGCAGAGTCTAAATGAGTATCCCAGGGGCATGTGGACTCCCGCATCCAGTTTCTACTATGAAACATGCGTCCTTTTCAATACCCCCCCCCCCTTCCCTCCCCCCCCTCCTGAGGTTCCCCCCTAACTGAGTCAACTGGCGCTCATTTGTGTGACTGCAGGTATGGCCAGCGTATCTGCATTGGAGGCCAGCAGAGTGACGTCCTGCAAGAGCAGTCCGGACAGAGCATCCCCAACGTTGGAGCATGTAAGTCTTCATATCTACATCAACATGTACACTGTCTTCTCCAATATCTCCGATAGCTCTTACGCGCTAGCTTGCATCCCTGCTCTATTAGCTCGCCTGATTTCAAGGGTTCTTCAAGCCGATAGCAAGATTGACGTGTGGGCTCTTGAGGCTTTTCTCTTCTTTGTTGCTTTTGATAGAGATATGAGGTATAGAAGGATTCTTGACATGAGTCCCTCAAGGGTTGCTGTTGACCTGCTGCTGTTGCCCTCCATTTGTTGACCTGCTGCTGTCAAGGGGCTGCTGTTGACCTCCTGCTGTTGACCTCTTATTATTGACCTCCTGCTGTTGACCTCTTATCAATGACCTCCTGCTGTTGACCTCTTATTATTGACCTCCTGCTGTTGACCTGCTGCTGCTGCTCTACCTCTGCTGCAGGCGATCTGGGGGTGTTTGGCAAAGTCTGGTCTGGCACTCCGAGGGAGGACCCCTGCCTAGTCTTTGCTGGCTCTGCTCAGGATAGAGAGGCTATTGCTTTCTTCATTTTTTCCGCTGTCTTACATGAGCTGGGCCATGCGCTAGGCCTGACGCATGATGGGCATGTCTGCGACCCAAACGCTTTTGAAGGCGCTATTAACCGGTGCAGCGAGGCTATCTGTGATATCAATAACAACTGTGAATATTACCGTGGCAATGATTTCTGGGGACCGGTAAGTACACACGACTGCATGGGGTTGGAATGACACCCCGCCCTCTGTCTTTCTGCATTGCATCCAGCTCTGGTAGCTAGCTGCATACGTAACCTGTAGTGCCTGTGTTGGCACTTTGGCAGTGGCTATGGAACCTTTTTGTCATTACCTTGCACGCAACCTTGCACACTTCTGCAGTGTCTTGCTCCCGTGGGTGGAAAATATGGCTGAGTGTGAATCCCGGGAAGCACACAAAAGAATTCACATCTCTAGATATGTGGGGTGACCTCTTGGTATCCTGAGGTCCCTGATTGAAAACCTCCCAAATGCCAGTTGCCTATTGAAGCATTTCTATGGACACTGCATACTCAGCGCAGAAACTAATGTTTGACTTCAAAGGATCATGCAAGACGGCATATAGAATGAGTCCCATGCATATTTTCCTCCTAATGGGATGTCTGACCTACGTGCTCACTGCCTGTTGCTGTGTGTAGATTATGGGCGCTGGTTTTAGGGTCCTGCTGCAGTTCAGCAACGGCGGTGGTGAAAACCGAACCTATGCCGACGGAGTCCCCTATTTCGGTGTTCTGGTAGATGGCGCTCCTCAGGACGACCTGGCAGTTATTAGCAGCTTCCTGGACAAGCTGCCCCTGACCGGCCGTAAACCTGACGGTACCCCAATGGACATTTGTGAGGTGGCAAAGAGATGCCTGCTGGAGGAAGTGGAGGGAGTGAATGTCACACGTGTCGTGCTGCAAGGTCTTCTGGGCCAAAGCCCATCCGGTGATGGCGGTGCAACAAGGGTCAAGCGGGCGGCAATCGACGGTGACGGTACAAGCGGGGTCAAAGCGGCATTCAGCTTTGAGCCTCCAGACGATGCGCTGGGTGTGAACGTCTTCTCCCCACCCGAATCAGGATTTGGCACTAACTTCGCTACGTTTTCATGAACGTCAAGCCTGGCTCCTCCTGAAAATATCTTTGCTACGTCTTTCGCCGCCGACAGCCCGCCAACCTTTGCGACATTGGCTGTCGTGTCCACTGAAACTGGCATTCCTCTCGGTGAGGCTGAGCCGAGCGCCGACCGAGATGTAGGTGAGCCGCTCCCCGACATTCCGCAGCTCACTATCCCTGAGCCAGCCCCCGGTTCGGAGCCAGATGTGCTTTCTCTCGTAGTGGCGTCTGCTGGCGAAGAAGGAGTCTTGCCAGACTACGGCTCTTCCGGTTCGTTCACTTTGTTCGCAACTATCCCTCCCCAACCCCCAACAGATCCGCCTGTTCTCGCAGCGGATGCATCATCAGTGACATACAGCGGCACAGTCTCTGTCGCGCCATTTGAGCAACGACCAAGGTACCGTGCTGTACCTGGAGTCTGCCACTGTGCCTGAAGGTCAAGGGACTGTTGCACTTCTTGATGGTGATGGGAATGGTGACCCGGACACTGTAGTCTACCAGGCACCACCTAACTTCGTTGGGACGGTGAGCGGGTCGAGGACCTTGGGGGGCTTTGGGGCAAGGGGCCTTAGATGTATTGGCAGCTAGCTGCATTCCTGGCACAATCTTTAGTAGTTCCTGTTGGCAGTGACGTGGGGATGGGGCAGGAAGCTTTCTTGTAAGTTTTGCCAGTGCCGCATTATGTGGTGACGGGGTAAAGTCGGCCCACAGCGGGTTGTGGGGTTGCAGGGAGCTTGGTTTATCACAGATCAGTTTTAGTGGTCGGGGTGGCAGATGGAGAGGGTTAGCGAGTGCATTTATATGCCATCATGCACAGATGGCTGGTAGGTTCTGACAAAAGTAGATACTGGGTGCTGATGAGCAAATAGCAGACCGATGCCTGCTACTTGGCAGGAGGGTATGTTTGGACAGGTACATCTATTGAAACAGGGTTGCCTTACCATGCTGCAATGCATGCTAAGGTGGTCTGTGCTCATCCTACTGCCATGACCCTTTAAACCCTCCTTATGGTGCCTGCCTGCAAGCCTCCTCGTTTCCCATGCTTTACCCATGCATGCCACAACACACTATCCCCTGGATTACCACCTTATGTTCCCCAATTACCGCATTTTGTTCTCACTGCGTATTCTGTGCCTGCCCATGCTGTCAACCCTGCAGGTCACCATCCCCTACACTGCAATAGATAACCAAGGAAGGACCTCAAGCAGCACCATCCGTATCACTGTGCGCAACCCCTGCCCTCCCATCAGAGTGACCTGTGTGGAGACTACAGGTGAGCACCTGCTTCAGCAGCATCATTGCTGCACTACAATGCTGCTTGTGATAGGTGGTTGGGGCATCACATGTGAGATGATGTACTTAGCTGGGTGTCGGTCAGCATCCCTGGCTGTCACAGGACAGACTCATGCTCGATTCCTTGTCACGTCATTTGTAACAACTCGTAAGTTCACTACTAGGACTACATACTACTAACCTGGCTGGGGAATATGCTCTTATTGATCCCTGTTGTTTTGTAACAGCAAGAACCCTGTCACGCCCCTCCCAGGAGCTTGTCCTTGAAATGTTTTTGCTTTGCTGCATCAGTCACCCTCCCATGCATGAAAATCTAGGTTTTAACAGATAGTGCATTGCATCATAGATCACAGGAATCAAAATACGCCAGCCCAGCTAGACTCCGCTCTATCCCATTCATCACTCCCATGCTTTGTTCAGCTGTAACACCCTATGTCCAAGCAGTGTAGTGCAATTGCAGATCTAGAAAGAGATGATTGGGTTCACTATGTACATCTCACAATTCACCGATGTGACAGCTGTAACCGCTGTTTGTATGCAGTCAGTGCATGCATTGTATATCGTCTGCAAGCCAAACAGTGCTCAGTTGCTCAGCTTGATTGCCTCCGTCCTGCATGGTCAAAGCACTGCTACCTAGTTGTTAGTACAGCGAGCCCCGATCAGATTTCAAATTTGCCATATGCATCCAGACGGCTTCTTCGCTCCTTATTGACTGAAGTCTGCACATAACTTAGATCCCTAAATGACTTGACTCACTGACTACCTTACTGACACTCTAAGAATACACATCACGGGAACAAGAGCAAACGACATATTCATTGCTCGCTACTGCTTTGCAGGGGTCCCTGTGGCGTCCTGCGCTACTCGCACCTACTGCACCCGCACCGGCCCCCTCCGCTGCCAGTATAACTACAGTCGTGCAGGCTCTAGTTGCACCCCGGCTAACGTCCGCAGGACCAATCCATGTGTGATACCCACCGGGACCTGCAGTGGTTCCAGCACTACATGCCGCACTACCGCCCGCGGTACACCTGCCCCTGACGGTACCGGCTGCAGTATTGCTCCCTTTGGCTTCTTCCCGAAGGCATACTCCAGCAAAAGGGCGGCGGATCTGGCTTTGAGGTCTCAGAAACCAGGTCGGCACCTGATGGAAGAGTCAGATGACACTGCTAGTGACACTGTCAGTGACCCTGCTGATGCGGTGCCTATAGAGTTACACAATGGGGTTGCAGAGGCCAGTGCCAGTACTGGGGATGAGCGGGCCGTTGAAGGTGCTACTTTTGGCTTCATCAGGAAGTGTGGGGTGTGTCGGAGGGGCCAATGCCTCTTCAAGCTTGCGTGGTTCTGCTTCTAAGCAGTAACGGCAAAGCTCCAAGTGCCCCACCCAGAGAGCAACAGCTCAGAGAAGGTTTTGGCATTGAGAAGGACTCCTTTGACCTTTGATGTAGAGAAAGCTGGGTTTACTACTGTCACTTGTGAAAACTGATTTGCAGAGAGCTGGTGGGCGGAGTTGTGCCGCCCGAAGGGAATCGTTGTGGTCCAATTGATAGCCATTGCATAAAGGAATAACTGAAGCAGCTTATGCTGGCAGTAGATGGGGGATCGATGCATCTAGCCTGGGGTGGAACCCACCTCCATTTTCTACTGCCCGCCTTTGTGGTCAAATACTTTGCATGCATGTTGGTTTGTCAGCGGGTGATCATGTGTTGGGTTTGCGACTGCTTGGGGTTTTAAGGTGTTCTGAACATTAATGTTATCATCAAACATCAGGGCAGCTGTGTTAAAGCTATTGAATGGCAGCCTGATTGGTCTGTTACAAGGAGGAGAAGAAGAAGAAGACTTCTAAGAAGAAGAAGAGCTATGCAAAGTGGTTGAGCACTGCAGGGGCGGAGGCAGTACCTCCACTGCAGTACAGCCTACCTAGTTTAAGGGAGAGGCAACTGAGGCTAGGAGACTTAGCCTCGTGTCCCATACCATCCGCGGCCATTCCAAAAGCCCACAGAGAGAGCAGGGTTTTGGGACCGAGAGGGACTCCATAGACCTTCCGTGTATTAGGAATGAAGGGCTAGCTGGGTTTACAACTAGCTGTCGCAAAAACTTGTTTTAGCAAAGCTCCTGGATGGAGTTGGATGTGCCCTTGGTTTGTATGCCATGAGTATCAAAAGGATGGTTACATGTGATGTTTTTCGAGTCCTGCTGGGTGAAGGGAGATTAGATTCTGCCCTTGGTTTTGGCTGATGCTGCTCTTTGTGATCTTTTTGGGAGCTAGAACAAACAAATGTTCTTAAAGGAAATCATTCACATACAGCTGCACAAGCACTACTGGCCATGAGGTGTTGCTTGATTGAGATTACTCAGTGAATGAGATAGCCTGAATGGGAGGGCTTCAAAGGGTTGTGAGCATAATGGTCGAGACATTTGTGATCATATGGGAGTAATGCTATGATGTATGATTCCAGCCAATTCTTTGGGCTGCAGCCTCTTCATGTGTGAAGCTTCACTTTGATATATGCGCATAGAGCCTCACCAAAGCAATGTTGTTAGCTGCCTTCAGTACCGGCAGCATAGGGTTTGGGCTCTAGGTGCATGGCCCTCATCTGCATAGGAGCTAAAACTCGGGAGTGTTGATTGCAAGCATAGCACCTCAAGGATATTTTTTGTCCCATGTGGTAAGCTTAGTGTTGATGGTCTCTATCCATGCAACTTAGCTCTATTGGGTGTTCCCCACATGGCTATTACAGTTAGTGTTACCTTTGATCCGCAGCTTAAGAAGCTGCTGCAATCATGCAAGTGAGTGGTCCAGTTGGGGCCAGCTTGTTGGTGTTCTTTCCGTTGAATAAAAGGTCGTTGTGGCAGAGCTTGTGGCCTCTTGCCCACTCATTGTGTTGCCTTTAGCCATTGCATAAAAACTAGGGCGGCCGTCCAAAGTGGAGAACTTACATGGGGGGTCTGCTAAGTATATATGTGTCATTCTGGTGATTCCTCTTGGTTGGTGGATGGTGTGGAATCCATTGGTTTTGGATCCGTATGATGGTGTGTTTGGTTGTTTCGACCTAGCAGCCCTTTTGCGGTTGCCGCACCTTAAATCTTTGTTTGGTTGTTTTGTTTGCTATGTATCAGGAGGTGTGGAAAGGCCTTGTCAAAAGGTAGAGAATGTTGGGGATTAAGTCATGCGGCAGTAAGCTAGTTTTCTACTAGCAACGCAGGTAGCCTCAGAAGGATGGGTATGCTGAAGCACAATCATTCAATGCATGTAAACCCATCTATACATCACCACACATCCATTTTGGGGCAATTTTTTTGCCAAGCACCATGGGTTCCATTCATGCCACATTAATACTCCCTGCACATCAGTTACCTGCCTTGGAGGTTCCGGGCATTTCAGTTGATTGGCGCCTGCAAGTGGTGGGCTACTATGTGCATAATTTCAACCCCTCTGCACTCTTTCTAGGGACAGGACTGGGCCCTCGTGTTTGGGAGATCTGTGGGAAGAGCCTTGGGTCACTCACAGTAATCTGTTAGAGTTCTGCAGGCACTGGACTACTGCAGCTTGGCATGTATGTAATAGTTCATTGATTGTGATTTGATAGCCACTCTTGTTGTCAACAAGGGAAGAACTTGATTTGTGGTAGTTTGCATGTAAGTAACTGGTTGTTCCATGTACAGCATCGTTGTGGGATTTCAGTCAAAGCCTTGTGGCAAAAACGGATGTTTGGTGGGCATTGCATACGTCCATGTGAAAGCTGCACAGTGATGAGAATGCAGGCCGAGGAACCAATTGCTCCGCCTGCTGGTAGCAGACAGGAATGGACGGGGGGTCATATGTCACTCAGATCTCACTTATCAGGGCTTGATATCTAGAGCAGTACCGGTACCTTGCCTTGACTATATATCATGAGTTATGTCTGGATCTGTGGTTATGTGTTGGTTCTTGACCCGATGAGCCTCCATTGACTCCCATGGGATGCCCTTCTGGGCTAGTTGGTAATCTGGCAATCCTGCCTTGACCCTCATACCTTGCAAGAGGTACGGTAGTAACAAGGTCAAGGCGACACGGTGTATCAATGGTGTTCCTCAGTTTGTGCACATGTTTCTGTTTGTGAGGCAGCAAGGGGCTGTTGCTCTTCCTTTGGTGGATGGGCACATGGAAAATGAGCCTTTTTGACCTCAACAAGGAATTAATGAGTTTGCACTGTTGCAGCAGAAGACTCACCTTGTATAGTGTGGAGTTCACTACAGAAGAACAGAGGACACAAACAGTTACAGTTGGGTGGGTGTATGAGTACCTTTGTGTTGGGCCTCAGCGTCTGCTCTAGGCAGACTTCATGCTGCCACTAACTCAGTCTGTACTGAGAGGCATTGGGCTTGTACCAGTACTCATAGGGGGGCAGAGTGCAGTTTTGTGACAGCACACAGTTCGTGGCATGTGAGCACTAAGCATAGGTGTTGCTGCCTTCCAGGTAGAGGCTGATACATGGTTACATGCACTTGGTAAAGCGTAGAAGATAACTGAAGCTTACTATCCATAAGCTCAGCTGTCTACTGCAAGCAGCACTCACACTTTGTGAAGCCTCACTGTTGGCCCTTTGTTCTTGGTGGTGGTTGGTGGTGGTCATTTAACGTCTACGTTGCACGACACGTTTGTATGTCCATCATGCATGCTTGTGAGGTTCTGCTGCAAGCTACTGTCTAGGGAGTAACTATGATGTTGAACCGTATGATTCCAGCCAATTCTTTGGGCTGCAGTCTCTACATACATGTGCAGCTTTGTTTTGAGGTATCCGCATAAAGTTTCAAAAAAGCAGTGTTGTCAGCTGCCTTCAGTATGGGCAGCACTATAGGGTTTGGGCTCTAGGTGCATGGCCCTCATCTGCATAGGAGCTAAAACTCGGGAGTGTTGATTGCAAGCATAGCACCACAAGAATTGATTTTGTCCCATGTGGCACTCTCAGTGTTGATGGTCTCTATCCGTGCAACTTAGCTCTATTGGGTGTTCCCCACATGGCTATTGCAGGTTGTGTTACATTTGATGGGCAGCTTAAGAACCTGCTTCAATCATTCAAGGGTGGACCAGTTAGGCCCAGCTTGGTGCTGTTCTTTCCATTGAATAAAAGATCATTGTGGCAGAGCTTGTGGCCTCTTGCCCACCTATTGTGTTGCATGAAGATTAGTGCGGCCGTCCAAATTGGAGAACTTACATGGGGGGTCGGCTATGTATTAGGAGGTGTGTGGAAAGGCCCTATCAAAAGGTAGCAAATATTGGGGACTGACCTGTTTCAAGTGAAGTTGTGCGGCAGTAGCTAGTTCTTCTACTAGCACTCAACACAGGTAGCCTCAGAAGGATGCGTAGGCTGAAGCACATTCATTCAATGCATGTAAACCCATCTATACATCACCACACATCTGTTTTGGATCAGGTTTTTGCCATGCACCATGGTTCCATTCAAGCCACGTTACTACTCTCTGCAGGCATGAGTTACCTGCCTTGGAGGTTCCGGGCATTTCAGTTGATTGACGCTTGCACATGGTGGGCTACTATGTGCATTATTTCAACCCCTCTGCACTCTCTCTAGGGACAGGACTGGGCCCCCGTGTTTGGGAGATCTGTGGGAAGAGCCTTGGGTCACTCACAGTAATCTGTTAGAGTTCTGCAGGCACTGGACTAATGCAGCTTGGCATGTATGTAATAGTTCATTGATTGTGTTTCGATAGCCACTCTTGTTATTAACATGGGAAGAACTTGCTTTGTGATAGTTTGCATGTGACTGGTTGTTTCATGTACAGCATCGTTGTGGGATTTCAGTCAAAGCCTTGTGGCAAAAACGGATGTTTGGTGGGCATTGCATACGTCCATGTGAAAGCTGCACAGTTTTGAGAATGCAGGCCGAGGAATTATTGCTGTGCCTGCTGGTAGCAGACAAGAATGGACGGGGGGTCATATGTCACTCAGATCTCACTTATTAGGGCTTGATATCTAGAGCAGTACCGGTACCTTGCCTTGACTATATATCATGAGTTATGTCTGGATCTGTGGTTATGTGTTGGCGTTTTTGGCCCTGTGAGCATTCATTGGCTCCCATGAGATGCCATTCTGCCGCGGGTTAATTGGTAATCTGGCAATCTTGCCTTAACCCTCCTTGCACGAGGTAGTAACAAGGTCAAGGCCACACGGATGTATCAATGGTGTTCCTCAGTTTGTGCACATGTCAAAAAATGCTGTTTGTGAGGCAGCAAGGGTCTGTTGCTCTTCCCTTGGTGCGGGTACGCACATTGAGAATAAGCCCGCTTTTTGACCTCAACGGGGACTCACTGAGTGAGTCTGCAGTGTTGCAGCAGAAAATACATTGTATAGTGTGGAGTTGGGTACTCAGAAGAACAAGGACACAAACAGTTACCCCTTGGGTGGGTGTATCAGTATCTCTGTTCTGGGTCTCAGCGTCTGCTCTGCTCTTCCTGCTGCCACTAACTCAGTCAGTACTGAGAGGCATTGGGTTTGTCAATGGTACTCATGGGGGGGCAGAGTGCAGTTTTGTGACAGCACACCGCAGTTCGTGGGGCCGTTGGTGTTGTTGCCTTCCAGATATATAGAGGCTGACATATGCAATTGGTACAATGGAGAAAAGCACCTGAAGCTTACCATCTGCGGCAACCAGCAATCACACTTCGTGAAGCCTCACGCACTGTTGACCCTTTGTTGTGGAGAGGTCTCCTTACTTCTAAGATGCACGACACTTTTGTCTGTCCATCATGCTAGTGTGAGTGAGGTTCTACTGCAAGCTATTGTATAATCCCTCCTGTGTGAGTTATGGTAGGGATGTAGTGAGTCTACTGCATACTTTGGATTGAAGTTAAGACGAGTCAATCCGCTGCATGTGTACCAGGTGGATTCCCACCCGCTCGGCGGTGCCCGCACTTGAACGCATCGGCAGCGGGCGCACGCGTTGAGCCGCCCGCTATCGGCCAGATATCAGACTCCAGGTGCGACCAACAATACCAGTCATACGACCTTAAGCAGGCATTTGGACCAGTAAGCGGCCACCGCGAGCGATGTCACCGGGACACACATCCTCGGAGTGCCCGATTGACAACTGCTATGAACCGACTACCACAAACACACAACCTCTAAAGTGTAAGGACATACCCTAACGAAAAAAGTACTGTCCATTAACTGTTTAGACGTGCTTGATCATCGGGCTGGCAGCCCGGCTTAACATAACATAACATAACAAACATTTAAGGTGTGGCAACCGCCAAGGGCTGCTAGGTCGAACCGACCAAACACACCATCGGATGGATCCAAAACACAATGGGTTCCATACCACCAAGCAAATGGATATCAGGCAGGTATTCACTCATCTAGAGAACCTTAAAGTTAATAGACGGTGCCCTCACTTGATCGCAGTCAATCAATCAATCACTAATCAATCAAAACGCAAAACCAGCTATGCCAATGGTCACTCAAGACCAAGCAGCACACGACCCCATGCCGGCCGTCGGAAATTTTGGGGGGTATTAGTAAACACCGTTGAAAAAGCTACCTGTTGCCGTCAATGCGTTGACCGGCTGCATCAACGGTGCGTTGACAAAACACCGTTGATACAACCAGTCAACCGATTCATACGATACCCGTTGCTGTGTATAGGGGTTGACGGCATCGGGAGGTGACGTAATGTTTGTTGAAAAAGTGAGTGTTAACAGCAACAGGGGCATGATTCAACGCGTTCCCAGAAGTTCCCATTGCTGTAAACAGGGGTTCGGGTTGACAGGAGTACTCTCCTTACACAAACACAGTTTCTTCAGTCCCCTACTTACAGCAAACCTGTTACTGAACCTGTGCTGAATAAACCCTGACCACTTCTGATAACAGAGATTGGCGTAACATGTGTTGAAGAAGTGAGTATTTACGGCAATAGGGGCATGCTTCAACACGTTTCCAGAAGCTACCTTTGCTGTAAACAGGGGTTCTGGTTGACAGCAATACTCTCTTTACAGAAACCCATTTCTTCAGAGCTGTACTTACAACAAACCTGTTACTCAACCAGCGTTGAATAAATCCCAACCCCCTCTGGTAACATAGGGATTGTGGCAGCCCCGTACTAACGGCACCCCATTTCAGAAAACCACTCTACGGTATATTGCCTTAACAACAGCTTCTGGAATAACCGTCAATGCTGTCAGTCATCAGAGGATGCCAGTATAGCGTTTAACGTGCGTGACTGTTGGATCAGTGTAGGGTTGGCCGATGGTATGCAACCGAATGGCCAAAATGTATCACACGCCAGACCTCACAACTCAGCTAAATATAATGGATGAAACATTGGCAGTGCTATTTGGTTAAGCTAAATCCCCTTGTCGCTGTCTGTTCGTGGGGCCTGTCTAGGCTGTCTTCACAATGCTCGGTTCCACCACATGTAACATCTGAGGGAAGCCCTAAGGTACTTTGCTTCATACCCTTGTGGACGATGGGACATAGGGTGAAGCCAGGTCCATGACCATATAGCTTACACTTGCGCTTGACGAGTTGTGGCTTCCGAAGGCACCTATAGTATGTCACTGGTACCGGCACTGGTACTGCCTCCAGGCAAGCCACCGATTGCCTTGTTAGGCTCCCACCTCAAAGAAAGCCACCATGACTTGATGTCAAACAATAGGAAGGAAGTAGCGGAACGGGCCCCTACTATGCTTTGTGCCTTACGATGTATCAATGTAAGCTTGGAAAGGTTAGTTGTGATCCGCCGCCTGTGGCCCAACGCTGCCGAACAGGCTGCCCTTGCTATCCAGTGTTAGCCACTTTCAAAGCAGCCGAAGCAGCAACTGATGCGGTGCTCTACCAAGCTCGGGCGTGCTCTACGCGTTTCTGAGCTACTTTTCTCCGGCGAACATCTGACAAGTTGGCGCACCCTTCGACCAACCAGCTAAGTAGCCAGGATGGGCGAGCAACGCTCCCGCATGTTCAAATCTCAACACAAAGTAGGCATTATGCTTGGGTGCTGCTGCATACGAAAATGGCTTTAAGACTCGAATCAAGGTGAAGCCTCCTGAGAGAAGTACTGTCGAGACATCCTATTAGTGCTGTGCAAGAGGAAGCACGATGCATATTGTTGCTTAACGAGTAACAAGGCACAACAAGTCCTAGTGCTCCTTGGCCATGGCTGCAAGGAGAACACTGTGCAGCTGGATAAGCACTGGCCTACTTTGGTTGAAGTAAACTACATAGATAGATGCTGCGGCTCTACAAGTATGCTGTGCCATGTCTTGCTGAGTCCTGGATCTTGAAAAGAGTTCCAGACTGCTATTGCCACAGGGGACTGTTGATGTGCAGAGCTGTTCAGCAGCAGCTACAGCACTGGTCAGCCGCAATAGCATCTGATAGGGCAGCTTGAATTACCTCCAAGTGGTGCAGGGGCTGAGCATGATGTGCACTAGGTCTGCCGACAGTCTGTAGGAGCAGCAGCAGTGCAGGAGCCAGTCAAGCGCTTGCAGTAGCTGTTGGTTCCCATCATCCCTTAGAATCCAAGGTAGAACAGAGAGTGTGTTACAATCATGCTGCAGTGTTTTGCAGTAGTGGTTGAATGCATTGAAGGTTTCTTTTAACCCTCACTTACCATGTTGACGGAATCATGGGTATGCTGGCAACACCACTGACTGGTTATCATCAACGCTGGGATTCTGTCAGGCCTCCTGTTGCCTTCAACTCAAGGAAAAATGCATATCCTGGAAGTAGTGTTTCATGGCTTTACAAAAGTGCCCTGTTCCAGAATCACCGGGTATGCTGGAAACACCATTGCTCGGTTGCCGTGAACGCCGGGATTCTGTAAGGCCTCCTGTTGCCATCAACTTAGAGAAAAACACCTATTCTAGAAGCAGTGTTTCATGGCTTTACAGAAGCGGTGGTGCTGGCAATCCACCAGTACCGTCACCAGGGTTTCCGTGGTTGACATGAACGGGGTTGCTGTGCACAGGGGGCCTTCCATACACGGAGTTTTCGTCAATTACCTTTGATGTAAACGCGTTCAATCAATCGGTTGACATCACACCCACCTTCTGCCAATACAGCTTACAGAAAGAGGGAGTTTCTCTCTAAGTTGATTCAACGGGTGTTTCCATCAACCGATCAACCGGTTTACTAATACCCCCCAAAATTTCCGACGGCCAACCATATGGATACCCCTCATACAGGCGAACCACTTAGGCCACATAAACACTGTGAACATAGAGTCGAAGCCAGATGCAACGGGCGCGTGCACACCAAGAGGGCTATCAAGACTGGAGCCCTACATTGACGGAACCATGGGTATAGGACATCCCTCTGGATTAAGCAAAACCCTGGTGGGAGCTGCTGTTGGCACCCACCAAAACAGGTTGACCCCTTCTGCTGCTTCTGATCGCAGTCAGCAGTGACGACCTCCCCTGGAGCTCCCTTTGCTCATGGCTAGTCCTTCCTTAATACATACGATAAATTACTGCACAGCTTTCTGGCCGTGCAGCGCCCAGAGCACGACTCCAACAGGTCTAAATCCATCTGGCCATCAGCGGTTATACACACAAACAAATCTTTAAGGTGTGCGTGGCAACTGCAAGAGGGCTGCTATCTAGAGTAGGTCGAATCGACCCGCAATCACACCATGGGGGGTCGACTCACAACTGTAAGGCACTCTCCAGCATCAATCTCCTAACACTGGACACCTCTCCCCTCCTGCCCCCACAAACTTCTTCCCCACCCTACCCACCAACACAGGTGCCACGTACCCCAAGACTTCTACACTACGCCTCCCTGCCAAGCAACTCAGGTATAATACGCCCAGGCGTTAGAACATCCCGCATCTTTTAATACATCCAGCTCTCCCCTCCCACCACGCTCCATGACTTGAAGAGGTGCAGATGTGTACACAGTTTCTGCATGGCCTCACTGGCTTGACTGCTCACTAACAAACCATGCACCTCCAACCCTAGCTCCTCAGAGGCTTCAGCTAGGTCATCCAGCAGCTCCTTACTAGGAGAGGGGATCTCACCATCTGTCACCATCAGAATGTCCGCCTGTGAAACAGCAATGAAACACCATGGGGAGGGGGAGATTGACAGAGGTGGGATGAAGGAGATGGGCTTTTCAATTGACACGTTCCCAAAGCATTTGCGTAATGTGTTTTGCATTGACTTAGTTATGGGGTGGCACGGCAACCCTAGCTCATCAGAGGCCTCAGCTAGGTCATCCGGCAGCTCTTTACTAGGAGAGGGGATCTCACCATCTGTGACCATCAAAACATCCGCTTGTGAAATAGAAAACCAGCAGGTGGGTCTCAGGTGGGATGAAGGCAGTGGGTTTCTTATTGACACTTTGTTGTTAGAATGCATAACTATAATGCTTTGAATAGACTCGACAGGGTGGAACAAACCCTAAGCCCCATGTTGCCCCAGCTAGAGGTCTGCAAACAGCTCCTTGCTAGGAATGTACGAAATCTCGCCATCTGTTACCATGAGAATACCAAGGCATTTACTAGATCTCGCCATCTGTTACCATCAGAATACCAAGGCATTTACTAGATCTCGCCAACTGTTACCATCCAAATATCTGTATGGAAAGCATCAAGGAGAAGCCAGACCAGGACACATGCGCACACCACATTTTGCTTTTGTTAGTCTTTATGAAAACCCAAAGCAGCAAGCAAAACTCCGCTGCGCATCTCATCAATGCTTCAGTGACTCAGGGACCAAGGGTGGAGGGCTTAGGACCCAAACCAATGGACCAAGGACCAAAACGGTCCCTGCATCTGTTATCATCAGTATGCCAGCCTCCAAAACAGCAGCAAAAAAAAAGCCCATGCCTAATGCTCTTTTTGCTGATGGGCGTGCTGTTAAACATATTGCAATCCCAGAGGAGTTGCCTTTCCCCCCTAGGGGCTGAGCTACCAGACCCACCTGTGCCCACTTAGCATCCTTCAATCTCTCTAAACTCAGTTCCAGGGGTTTATCCACATCTGTGCCGCCTTGGAAGGAGCTGCCAAGGAACTCCAACAGTCGGTCTAGGCTGGGAATATCAACAGACAGCTCAAGCTCCTGAACCTGGTCTGTAAAATCACAAGTGCAGGAAGACAGAAGATTGTCAGCAGTATATATTTGCCTCCGGTGTGCTTCTGTTTTGGTGTGCTTCATAGCAGTCTATGACAGGAGGCCCCTTACAGCTAACACCCCCTGGACAAGAGGGCTTGGAAATATACGAGATAAATCACTGCACGGCTTTTGGGCCGTGCAGCGCAGGCGGCAGAATTCCATCCAGTTTGTTAGTATGTGGAGAGCAAAATTTGAGACAATGAGTCGAAACCGCTAGAGAGCCAAGGCTGCCAGACCATTAAAGAGACCCAGGGAATTACATGCTAACCACTGCAAGCGCTCTACCAACAGCATGCTTTGTGCTTTGAGGACTTGGAAATGGCGGGAACGCAACTGAAAGATGTCTATAATCGAGCTTGAGGTGAACTAGAGAAGGTTGAGCACCTACATTTGCTAAGAACATCGTAAAATAAAATCGTTCAAAAAGAAAAAAAATCCTTTTTAACAGTTTTCTGCTTCACTGAACCCAGACAAGCCAGCACAACTTACAGCTGTGGCTCTAAACAATGCAGCTAGGTCGAAACGGCTAAACACAACAGGGCCATCCCTCATTTGCCTACTCAAGGGAAAGAGAACCATCACAGAAATGAAGTAGGACATGACTGAGTACCATACACACCCATTATTCACCCAGGAACTAGTCAATATAACGCCATGGGCGCCGCACGGCCCAGAAGCTGTGCTGTGACCTATCTCTCTATCTTATTACATGGGTTCTTTCATCTGCTGATTCATCTCCTAGCAGAAGGCCCCCCCCTCCTTATTGGGCCCACTCAAGCCATCACAGGTAATACGGCCTAGCCTGCCTATGCCTCAGAGACACTCCAACGCCCATGCCTTAGCCACCACCTCTTTCAAACCTTCCATAACACCGATGCTGTTGAGACGTACGATCCACACACGACTTGCCTATATGCCCGCATAACTGGAATCACACCCCCCTAAACCCTAGGAACCAAAACCTACCAAGCCCCACCCCCCCTATTTTGCTCATCTGGCCGGCTAAAAGCAAGTACCAATAACTCGGCATGGCCTGCATATGTGCCCCTTTCAAACACTCCAACGCCAGTACTTTACCCTTTACAAACCTTCACCTTACACCCCAAAGCCCCCCCTGCCTATGTGACCCTCTCAAACACTCCAACGCCAACACTTAGGCCCTGCAAACCAATCCCTTATATGGTACCCTAAAGCCCCCCAAAGCCCCAGAAGACCCCCCCTCCCCTCTTCCCCCCTTACCTGGCCCACTAAAGGCATATAGGTAACACGGCCTAGACTGCCTATGTGCCCCTCTTAGACACTCCAACGCCAATGCCTTAGCCACCACCTCTCTCGCCCCCCTCATACTGCCGCTGGTGTCCAGGCATAATATGATAGGACCTAATTCAGCAGCTGGGCGGATTTCCATGCGGCCCGTGAGCCTTGAAGGTGTATCTTCTAACCATCCTGTGCGTTCATAGCTCAGCAGCATGCGCTCTGCACGGCGGACTCGGTGGAGCATACGCGCGGCATGAGCACCTGGGGGTGGGGGTGGGGGGGTGGGGGGTGAGGGGTGGGGGGGGGGGGTAAGTGATAGTGATAGTGATTACAGCAAACAAGAGGGGATTTGACCGATACTGAACACCAATGTACCCTCAAAGCCGTTGCATACTGGTCTGGCACTCTAGAGGTGCCACTCACATACAAAGATGTGATCTCCTACCTCCCCCCATACCCCCCCTACCCCCCTACCCCCCCATACAAAGATGTGATCTCCTACCTCCCCCCATCACCCTAAATAGCAGGAGCTGGAACAGAAGCAGAAGTAGGGATATGCAGGACTACCCACTGGTCTTGAGGGTTGAGAAGAAACTGACACGGGCACAAGTACCAACAAAAATTGAGCACCTGATAAGGAGAAGAGGGGTGGGGGTGGAAGAGGGGAGGAGGGGGGTAGTTGGGTGGTAAGTAGCGGGAGCATGAGCAGGAGCAGGGAGAAAATGTTTATCAAGAAGAGGGACACAGCCTGGTTAGAGCATGAGCGCCAAGTAGGATGCGTTCTGCATGCCGGACTCGATGCAGCGTACGGGCGGCATGAGCACCTGCAGGAAAAGGAAAAGGGGGGAGGGTGGAGGAGGGGAGGAGGGGGGGGACATGGGTGGTTAAGTAAAGGGAGCAGCAGCAGGAGCAGCAGCAGGAGCAGCAGCAGGGTTGAATCTTTTGTTAAGAAGAGGAACACGGGCATGCGGCAGTTAACACTCGTTCTGTATGGTGGACTCGGTGGAGCATACGGGTGGCACCTCATAGGGGGAAGAAAACGGGGGAGGGTGAAGGAGGGGTGGAGGGGGGGAAGGTGGGTGGTAAGTAGCCGGAGCAGGAGCAGGAGCAGGAGCAGGAACAGCAGCAGGAGCAGGAGCAGGAACAGCAGTAGGAGCAGGAGCAGGAACAGCAGCAGGAGCAGGAGCAGGGACAGCAGCAGGAGCAGAGACAGCAGCAGGAGCAGGGACAGCAGCAAGAGCAGGAACAGCAGCAGGAGGAGGAGCAAGAGCAGGGAGAAAACGGATGTTCAACAGAGGAACAGGGAGCAGGAGCAGCAACTGGGAAGCATTCAGCAATAGACACACCAGGTGGGGCATATGAGCAGCATGAGCATTTGGCAGGAGGTGGCTGGGTGTTCACACCTGAAACACCCCAACCCCAACCCCATATATCACTGCCCCAACCCCAAACCCTAAAACCCAACCCAAAACCCTAAAACCCAAAACCCCAACCCAAAACCCTAAAACCCAAAACCTCAACCCCACCCCAACCGTTACCTGGCAAATACTATTCCTCCTTCACATTAAAATGCCCAAGAACCCTCTCCCCAAGAAACCCATTCCCCAAAAACCCACTCCCCAAGAACCCATGCGGCCATATACATCTCTGCCACGGATGACATCGCTAAACCTGAAACACGAGCGATCAATCCACCCTAAACCTGAAACTCAGGACAACCTAAACCCCTGATTGGAAAGTAACCCTTCTCTTCGATCACAGTTCCGCTATCTAAAAGGCCCTTCATGCCATTACTGCTGCTGGTACCAATGCTGCTGCTGTTGCTTATTTCACATGGCCAGCCATCTTTAGCTCAATACCTAAAACAGTTATCCTAAACCCCTTCAAACATAAAACACACCGGACCCTACCTGGCAAATAGTACTCCTCCTCAATCAAATCTCCACTCCTGCTGCTGCTGCTGCTGCCTCCGTTGCTACTGTTGTTGCTTGTTTTCCGAGGGCATCCATTGTAAAACAAAACACCCTAAAACAGTAATTCTAAAACCCTTTCACCATAAAACACACCGTACCATACCTGGCAAATAGTATTCCTCCTCAATGAGATTCCCACTGCTGCTCCTGCTGCTGCTGCTGCTGCTACTGTTGTTGCAATTTTCCGAGGCCAGCCACCGTAAAATCAATACCCTAAAACAGTAATCCTAAACTCCTGCAACCATAAAACACCCCAACCCCTACCTGGCAGATACTATTCTTCCTCAATCAAATCCCCACTGCTGCTGCTCCTGCTGCTGCTGCCGTTGCCGTTGCTACTGTTGTTGCTTGCTTTCCATGGCCAGCCCTCCTACAGCTTGATACCCTAAAGCAGTAATCCCAAAACCCTTCAACCATACAACACACCGCACCATACCTGGCAAATAGTATTCCTCCTCAATCAAATCCCCACTGCTGCTGCCCCTGCTGCTGCTGCCATTGCCATTGCCATTGCTACTGTTGTTGCTTGTTTTCCGCGGCCATCCATGCGCCATGAGCACCATTTCTGATGGCAGCATTCGACTTAGCTCCCCTGATCGTGATAGCCCCCGCACTTCCTCGGGCTGGAGGGGCGAACGCACGACCCCAGGCGGACAACGGGAGGCCTCAATCTGTAGAAAGACAACAAACATCCCACAAGAAGTAAAGGCATGGTAGCAGCCCAAAAAGAGTGTTTGGTCGACCTGCCAAAAATTCGTGTTGAAAGGATCCAAAGACAACGGCTTTCAGACCAGCGATCAGACCCAAAGGGAGGGAGGAGCGCAGGTAGAGGGAGGTGTTTTATTGAAAAGGGAATGACATGTTGGAGGGGGTACACGGGCGGTGCCAAGCTGGCACCGAGGGGTCTCGATCTGTAGAACAAAGAAACAAAAAAAATTGCAAGGTGTGGCAAGACAAGAGGGTTGCTAGGTCGAATCAACCAAATATAAGACCGTGTCAATCCTAAAGACGATGGCTTCCAGACCGCTTCAGGTGCTCTCCTCATTTCCTTCCACTCCTCTGCAAAGCTCCACTGCACTAAGCCCCTCTCAGCTCTTCCCACTGTGATAGCTTCTCCCTCGCACCTCTTCCATAAACAAAAAAAACCATATGTTTGCAAGTGACCAGCACCAGCCTCCCACCGTTTCCCACATTTTCCTACCACCTCTTCCCCCCCACCCACTCACCGCTTCAGGTGACTCCTCGGAGGTCCCTTCCCTCCGCTTCTTCCCAAACTCCACACCAATTCCCTCTCACCTCTCCCCGCTGTCATTACTTCTCCCTCACACATCTTCCATTAACAAAAAAAATTCCTTATAATTAAAAACAGTACCCACCGTTTCCCACATTTTCCTACCTCCCCTTCCCCCCCACCCACCCACTCACCGCTTCAGGTGCCCTCCTCAGAGGCCCCTTCCCTCCACTCCTCCCTAAGCTCCGCACCAACTCCCTGAGCTCCTTCAACTGCTCCAATTTCTTCCTCAAGTCATCCAGCTCCCTCCACCCATCTCTACGCCAGGTGCCAGCACTCAGGCTAAACCCTTCTTGACCCTCTAACAGCTCTACAAGAGCAGCAACAGCAGCAGCAGCAACATAATAGTCAAAATCGAGGAAATTGGAATTGCCAGCACTCAGACTGAACCCTTCTTGACCCTCTAGGAGCTCTTCAACAGCAGCAACAGGAGCAGCAGTGATAGAAAAAATCCACATTAAAACGGTGTTAATTGCCAGCACTCAAGCTGAACGCTTCTTAACCCTCTAGGAGCTCTACAACAGCAGCAGCAGCAGCAGCAGCAGCAAAAAAAAGTCAACAATAGTAGGATATTACCTGCAAGCACTGAGGCTGAACCCTTCTTGACCTCTTAGTAGCTCTGTGAGAGCAGCAGCAAAGAAGCAATATATAAATCCACATTAATACTATGACATTTCATGATACATTTACGCCAAGCAAAAAGTGCCATAGGCACAAAAAAAGTCCATATTAGGGGAATGTTCAATTGCCAGCACTTAGGCTGAACCATACTTCACCCTCTAGGAGCTCTACAACAACAGCAGCAGCAGCAGCAGGCCAAATGGTGAGGGATTAGGAAACTGTCGATTGCTTTTGGATGTTCAATTACCGCCCCATGCTCACATATTGTGTTTTTGGCTTTTCGTGATTTTCTAGTTGCCTCTGGACGACAACAACAGCTGGCAACCAGTTTCCAGAACACATATACAGACCCTTCAGATGTATTGCTGCGCCCCCCCTGTCTCCTTCCTTTCCCCTGGCTTGGGAGAGTTAGGTATGGCCGGCACTGAGTGTCACTCAGCGTCACTCCATGCCCCCCACCCATGTTCCCCCCCTGCTCATCCTTGCTTACTCATCAAAGATGCTGCCAGTGTCACCCGGTATCACCTGATGTCACCAAGTGCTACTCAGTGTCACCAGGTATCACCCTCTGTAGTGCTATCACCACTTGTCACTCAGTGTCACCCAGTGGCACCTACTGTCACTCCCTGGTCAGGTTACCTGTCTGATCACCGAGAGCCAGCTCTAATCTCTTCAGTTTACCCATGACCTTCCCATATCTAAAAATCCGTGCCCCTCATAGGATGCACCCAAAGTTCCCCAGCATCACCCAGTGACACCGGGTGACACCTGGTGCCCCGCCTCTCACCTGACAGGTCATCAAAAGCCAGCTCTGCCTTCTCCAAGTTATCCATGACGGCTGCCATCTCCTGTTGGAACTCCCCCACAATGTTTTCTGCTGCTGCTTCAATGGCCTGAGCCATCTCATCTTCCGGATCATTCTCACTGCACAATGAGCCAACAATGACGAAATCACACCCCGTTTAGAGAAAACCTTAAAACCCTAAAGCTGGACTCTGCCAGAAATGTCTTTTGTTGCTGCTTCAATGGCCTGAGTCATCTCATCCTCGGAATCATTCTCAGTGTAGAGAATGAAAAGCGCATGATATCAGTAAGCTTGGACAACAAGCATAACAAATAATCGTATTGGAAGGATGATCCCAACAAACAAACAAACAAACAAACACACTAAACATGTGAACAACGTTACATGGCCCCTTTTACGGCCCCTGCCCCTCCCGAGGACTTATGTGTCAGTTAGGGCCAGGGTACAGTTTGCGAAACGTGGCAAACGTAAGTAAACAGAGGGTCCGGGACCCCCCAGTACATTTAGGGACCCAAACATGCATCTTCTGGGAGCATGAATGCAACTGAAGTGGCCAAACGTGGCCTACTGTGACCTAAGGGATGTCATTCCTTCCAACACATGCCCTGCTACCCCTTTGTCCTTCTACATGACCTCACCCAGCTGGTCACACTTTGCTTTCTACTCCATCTTTCCCCCATCACCACCCCCCTCCCTCCACCACAAGCACCTGTGCTAATATTGCTTGAGGTAGCAGCTGTAGTTGGACGTCAGAGCCATTCTTCTTTCGATTGTAATTTCTTACTTCAAATGCATGGGTTTAAGGCACTTTGGCCTGTTGGAGTGTTCATCATCAGATCTTACCACCACCACCACCACCACCACCACCACCACCACCCCCCTCCCAGTCGCTTATGGGTCTTTGTCCTCCTTTTGCCCATGCCCTGCTCCCCTGCTCCCCTATCCAGCACCCTTTACCGTACTTGATGTAAAACATAACTTCAAAAAAGGGAATGCCTAATGCCATGGCTACGTCGCTATAGCTGCCACCTTGCTTGAACATCTTGATGTGTGGGGCCTCTGGCACTTTTGCTATGGCATACCATGAAACATTATAAAGAACACCTTGAGGTATGTTCACACAGCAGCTCTATCTCCTCCCATCTCTCCGCAACTCACCACCCTCCCACCACCCTCCCACCACCACCACCACCAACACCCTCCCTCCCAATTAGAACTGAACCCCCCACCCCACCCCCCGGCCTTCAAACCCCCAATTTTCCGTAACCCAACCCCACTTCCCTGCCTTCCCCCCCTCCTCTCCCCTCCGCCCAGTCACTTACGGGTGTTGCTCCTTCTGCCCCATGCCTTGCTTCCCTTCCATATCTTGAATTTGAATTTGAATTTCCCTGCCATTACTGTTTCCTGCTTGACCCTCAGCGGCATCCTTCAGTGCCTGCAAACAATTCAAAAACATACAATAGCACAAATTTGGTAAGTGGGGGGCAGGGGGGTGGATACGCAAGGTGGGTGGGCTAAGGACTACGTGGAATGAAATGGTTAAATCTTTAAAATAACACTTTTTATATTTCTAACATTTTTAAAATATGCATTTTATTTTTTATAATATAATTTTTCGGTATGTTATATTTTATAAAAATAATTTATAAAATAAAAAACATGGTAAGTGGGGGGCAGGGGGGTGGATACGCAAGGTGGGTGGGCTAAGGACTACGTGGAGAGTTGATGGCAGTGGGGGGAAAGGGGAGGGACACGGGTCTTAGCATAAGGGGGTAGCAAGGCATTGCGAGGGGTTCACAAGATAAACAAATGTTTGCTCCCAACTGATCAAACTCCCATTGACCGCAATCAGTCGCATCTTTCAGAGCCTGCAATTAACTGAAATGGTACATAACAGCCACAAAACCCTACCATCTGCCCGCCCACCCTCAACCCAGCCACTAAACCCTATGCCTTCCCACCCACCTGTTCCATCTCCTCCTGTGTCATTTCCTGTTGCTCCTGCCCCTCCCCCGCCCCCTGCTCCCCCTCCCCCTCCTCCTCCTGGTCCTCCCCTCCCCCCTCCTGCTGCTGTTGCTGCTGCTGTTTACCTTGGGGGGGAGGTGGGGGACGCTGCTGCTGCTGTTGACGCTTCATCTCAGCCTCGAGCAGCTTCAACTCAAAGTCCTGAATAACAGAACAACAAAAATAAAAGTAGATTAGCGTGTGTGTGTGATTCCTTTGCCTTGAGGGGGAGGTGGGGGGCGCAAAGTCATGTACAACAGAACAAGGAAAAAACAGTGAGTTAGCGTGGTGCGTCTCTTTCGTTTGCTTTGAGGGGGACATGGCGGACGCTGCTGCTGCTGTTGACGCTTCATCTCAGCCTCAAGCAGCTTTAACTCAAAGTCCTGAATAACAGAACAACAAAAATAGAAGTAGATTAGCGTGTGTGTGTGATTCCTTTGCCTCGAGGGGGAGGTGGAGGGCGCAAAGTCATGTACAACAGAACAAGGAAAAAAACAGTGAGTTAGCGTGGTGCGTCTCTTTCGTTTGCTTTGAGGGGGACATGGCGGACGCTGCTGCTGCTGTTGACGCTTCATCTCAGCCTCAAGCAGCTTTAACTCAAAGTCCTGAATAACAGAACAACAAAAACAAAAGTAGATTAGCGTGTGTGTGTGATTCCTTTGCCTCGAGGGGGAGGTGGAGGGCGCAAAGTCATGTACAACAGAACAAGGAAAAAACAGTGAGTTAGCGTGGTGCGTCTCTTTCGTTTGCTTTGAGGGGGAGGTGGGGGACGCTGCTGCTGTTGACGTTTCATCTCAGCCTCAAGCAGCTTCAGCTCAAAGTCCTGATAAACAACAAAAAACACCAGATTTCGCCTTTCTCTAGCTCGATATCCCATGTCCCCACATAGTAACAAACCGCTTACTTGGAACGATGCTGGGAGCTGCATGGCCCAAAAGCTATGCATAATTCATTCCATAAGAACGGCCAGATATATGATTGTCTCTGTCCCTTCTGAGCTGTCAGTTCTGTATAACATTTAGCACAGTGCAACGGCATAGGCACGGAAACAGAAAAGTATGTCTGTGTGAATGTCTCTGCCGAACACAGCAGGTTAACGGACCCAGCATTCATCCCATGGTCTGCGATAATCGAAAAACTCCAATCAGTATGAAAAATTGAATAAAATTCCCTGACCCAGGTATCTGTTTCTGATTATCCATTTATTGTGAGCTATTGCAACAAGGGGAGAAGGTGTGTGGATGCTGCCACCAAATCTTCTGAAGCATCCTATGGGGCCTGCACCCTGCATTCCGACCCGCCAGGACCCTCTAACCCACCTCCAAGCAACCCCCCACTCCCACCCCCAAATCAGCCCTCAAAAGTCCATGCCTCATCGTTCGCCAAAGCATTCCCCCTTCCAAGCAGCCCCCCATTCCCACCGCGCACCCCCCACTCCCAAGCCCCACCCCCATATCAGCCCCCCAAAGCCCACGCCTTTTCGTTCGCCAAAGCACTCCCCCCACCCCCCAGGACCCCTCTCCAAGCAGCCCCCCCCCCCACTCTTCCTCATCCCTCAAAGCACCCCCTCCCTGCGTCCCCCCAATCAACCCCCCCAACCCCCCCCCCCACACTTTTGGCCCCCACACCCCAATCCCTTCCCCCGCCCCCCCTCTTCTCACTCACATGTACCATACTGAGCATCTGTTTCATGAGTGTGTCTAGTACTGCCGGGTGACGCCGAGTGAAGCGCGCCATCTCCAACTGAGATAATGCAGCCTGGTGGGGCAGCAACAGAGGAATAGCAACAGCAACAGCAGCAGCATCAAGTCAGAATAGTGGAGGTTTACAGCTGGCAACGCAAAACCTCATTACTTAACTTAAAGGCGTAGATGTGCCTGGAGCACAAGTGATCTGCATTCAAACCCTTTTGACTCCAGGTGCATTAGCAAGATTGACTGTAAGTTCGGATTAGCAGGATCGATCGTAACTTCACAATAGCAATAATATCTTCCAAAATAGTCCACTCCTTTCCACATACATCCAGACACATATAGACACATCCAGATAGATCCTTAAACCCTAAAACCCTTACATGTGTGTTAAACCCTATTACTAAACCCTAGTCCATCTGTCATCTTTACATCCTGCCTTGACTGTTTTTTCATACTAGGAAGTTTGACCGCAAGTTTGACTCACCAGGAACTTTGACTTGAAGGGCTCAGCGGGCCATTGAACATCCTCGGGTTTAGGTAATGTCCTGCAGTAAAGGAACAAGCACCAGCAGCAGCAGCAGCGAAAGCTCAAGTCAATCAAAACACAAGACCAGCTATGCCAATGGCCAAGCAAACCCAGGCCATGTATGCAAGGCTGCTAAAACCCAGGTCATAAACAAAAAGCCGAATTCATTTAGCACCACAGCTTTATTGTAGCCTATTCTTCTGCAATGCTGGTTCCAATCTCCCTAGGCTAAAGCCAACTAATCGATTCAGATTTCTTTTGAACCCTGAGCCCACATATTCCTCAGCAAAGGTATCAAGGAGCCTAGCTAAAAAGCCTAAACCCTGACATAAACGCCTGAACCCTCGTGTAAGCCTTGCCTAGAGCCCTGGCCTCGCCCTTCCCGCAGGCTGAGCTTCCATTTTCCAAGTCCTTTGCTCTCTTCTGCAGCCCTTTCACCCTAAACAGAGGCAGCATTTGAACGACTCTAACACAAAGGCCCATTCCTTCACCTGACTGTCTAAACCCTGAACCCACCCATTCCTCATCAAAAGCATCTACAAACGTGGCAAGAAGGCCTAAACCATACTTTCATCGCCTAAACCATACTTTCATCACCTAAACCATATGTAAACCCCCTGCATAGAGCCCTCCCTCACCCTTTCTGCAGGCTGAGTGTCAGGTCATCCATTCTGTCCCTGACATAAACCCTACCTCAATCCTCCTATCTGCTGGCAAAGAGGCTTATACCCTGAGCTGATCGTCTAAACCCTATGTAAGTCCCTTAACTAGAGTCCTGGCCTTACCTTTCTGCAGGCTGAGTTTCTAATTGTGAGGTCCTCTGCTCTGTCCCTGAACTCCTTAAACCCTTCTTCAATCTCACACCACACTGGCACAAAGGCCTAAACCCTAATGTTACCCCCTAAACCCTGTCTAACCCCCTCCTCCCACCCTTTCTGCAGGCTGAGTTTCCAAGTGGTGAGGTCCTCGGCAGTACTTTGCTCTGTCCCTGAACTCCTTAAACCCTTCTTCAATCTCACACTACACTGGCAAAAAGGCCTGAACCCTAATGTCACCCCCTAAACCCTATCTAAACCCTTCTCTCACCCTTTCTGCAGGCTGAGTTTCCAACTGGTCAAGTCCTCTGCTTTGTCCTCTGCAGTCATTAAACCCTACTCCGTGCAGTCCCCAAACAAGCCTGGCAAAAATGTGTAAACCCTGATTCGATTGGCTAAACCCTAGTCTAAACCCCTTGCCTAAGCCCCCGCCCCCTTACCCTTTCTGCAGGCTGAGTATCCATGTGGTGAGCTCCTCTGCTCTATCCCTAAAGTCTCTATACCCTACTTAAATCCCCTCGTGCCCTGGCAAAAAGGCCTAAACCCTACTGTCACCCCCTGAACCCTCTCTAAACCCTCCCCGTACCCTTTCTGCAGGCTGAGTTTCCAAGTTGTCAGGTCTTCCGCTCTCTCCCTGAAGTCCATTAGCCCCCGGGTCATGGGGAGCTCCATGAGCTGAGTCATCATTTGATCATTGATACGAGCACGATTGTGGAAGTGGGGACCTAAGATACTGTAGGAGCAGCAGCAGCGGGAGGAGGAGGATGTTTAGAGACTTTATGTTCAATTGACAAGGTGGAGGATCAGCAGCAGCAGCAGCGGCCAATCAACAGCAGCAGCAGGAGCAGCAGTAGAAGAAGCAGTTAATAGGGGAAGGATGTTATGTATGGACCAAGGGACTGACGGGCTAGTTCCTCACTCCCCTCAGTCCTTGTGATTGGATAAGATGAGCCTCATCATTTAAGCTTCAGTAGGAGAGTGTGCAAATGGAAACTTAACCAACTGCAGGGGCAGCAGCAGCAGGAAGAGAAGCAGACGGTGGCAGAAGAGGCCTATCACATCCCATGACATGCTAAAGCAGAAGTGCCGTAGGTGCCGTAGGTGCCCCCACCTCAAACTGTTACAAAAAAAGCAAGGTGGAACAAAAACGTGATGTTTTCAATATGTAGCCATAGCTATGTGAAAACGAATACCGGAACACAATAAAAAGGAGGAGCATATAGACTTACTGAAGCGAAGTAGCACCATCACCACATGCAGTGGATCGTAAGAGGAAACTACCAACAAGGGCCAGCGGCAGAGACATGGGAGGTGGATACACTGAGCCATCATCTAACCATTTGCATAGGATGCGATTATGGGTATGGGGACCTAAAAAGCTGGAGTACGAGCAGCAGCAGGGAGGAGTGGAGCAGAATGATATTGGTGCTGTTGGCAGTAATGTTACAGCTTGCTGTGGCAAACATGCTTGCTCTGATATGATATCATCCATGGCTATTCAGTTTGGGATTTGGAATCATTTCTTCGGACCAGTGCTACGCCCTACGGATTAGTACTGCGTCCTGGTCCGTTGGCTTTAGCACTGGTTCAAGTAATTAATATCCTGCCAGTGGCCTGGTTGAAACTGCAGCTGGGTGGTCAAAGAGCTGCCCTTATTGCTGCTGTCCTTGTTGCCCTTACTGCTGCTGTTGTTGCTGCCCTTGGTGCTGCTGCTGTTGTTGCTGCTGCCCTTGGTGCTGCTGCTGTTGTTGCTGCTGCCCTTGGTGCTGCTGCTGTTGTTGCTGCTGCCCTTGGTGCTATTGCTGCTGCTGCTCCTCAATGGACTTCTGCTACTGCTGGTGGTGATGGTGGCTGTGGAGCTGCTGCTGCTAGCTTCCGGAGGTTGGGTACAGGTAATCAAAGCAGGGGAGAGTGATGCGACAAGAAAAGCAGGGTCTGCATATGCTGTAGCAAACTCTCAATGTGCATAAAGCAGGGTCCGTATATGCATCTGCTGTAGCAAACTCTCAATGCCTGGCAGAACATGGGCTGTAGCTACACAGCCAGGGCTAATCACACTATGGACAAGGGGCTCTTGAACGGGTGTGTCAGGCCTCCGTGCCTTTGCGACACTTAGATCTATAAACCATCTGAGGACTCACTCTGTGCTGGTGCTGTCGTAGCTCGCCATAACTTGGAGTCGTCGCTTGGAGATGCCCAACGGCACAGAAGGAGGTGCATGGCTTCTTGGGCATGAAATGCGCCTAGTCGGGCTGAATCTAACGGGGGTATTATTACACCTAGCCCTTGAGGCTAGTCTGTCCCCTAGCATGCGGTATTGTCCACCTAGAAGAGCACGCATTTTGACGCGTTGAAGTAAATAATCCCTCTAGGACACCTGTAATGCACGGAAAGCCGATCTACATGGTGTAAATTTCCTGGATTCTGAAGGAGGGTTCCCTTCGACCATCCCAAGATACGCAGCAGATCCAAGAATGCCGCACATGCACTGAGGGAGACAGCCACATGGTATGCACGAGTCGCAGCCCATGCTTGCGCTGGTGGAGTCGAGCAATCGAAAGGGCCTCAGGTTGTGTCACCTATGATCCGGTACAAGTATCACTTGAACCGCTCCGCAACCCCATTTGTCTTCGATACACGTGCTTCTGGCGTGGTCGTGGCTTGCTAAGCCTTGCAGAGCCGACGAATGTGTCCATGGGGAGGCTGATGCTGCTATTGTACTCGCCCAGTTCAAGAGGGGCTGGCAACTGCGGTAGCGGTAGTCGCGAGCTTTCCCTGTCGAGCTTCCCTCTGTGACCAAGTCTACCTTGGAATACCTCGCTTCTGCCCTGCTTTCCAACCTGTGCCGGATACACAGCTATTTGCTACAGCTCTCAGGCATCTTTTGCTGATATCTGCAGCATGTATTCTCAAGCTCTCCCGGTACATGCGTCAGGTCAGCTGCCACGCGTTTCGAAGACACGGCAGGTCGCAGCGCCACACCTGCACCCAGTTCCATGCACGAAGGTATGCCCAACATCCCAGCTGTGAGCTCTCGCCACATTCTGAGCAGGCTTTATGCGAGCTGCTTTCAAGGAGAGATCCCTCTGCTTGATACATATACAATCCGCGCAGGGCCAGTTGCAGCGTCCTCCCCAATGCCAAGCCCTAGCCGCATCCCAGAACGGCGTTAGCAGCAACGGAGCCCACGCTCCGAGCAACGGCGTAGCCAAGCCTTCGAGCAGCGGTAGCAGTCCATCCTACTGGGACAAAATCCAGGAAACAGCTGCGTTCATTCGCGCTCGTGGCGCTGCAGACCCCGAGTTCGTCATCGTACTGGGTTCAGGTCTCGGCGTAATCGCAGAAGACCTCGAGGACCAGGTCGTAATTCCTTACTCGGAGATCCCTCACTTCCATGCCCCTGGGGTTCAAGGCCATGCTGGGCGTTTGGTCCTTGGAAAGATGCAGGGCGTCCCTGTGATGGTGCTCCAGGTGAGCTGCTGCATCCCTCTGGAGTTCAGTGGTAGGGTGCACCTGGAAGGGTTTAGCAGGAGAGGGTGCAGGTCCTTGTGCACAGCAGCTGCAGAGCCAGTTTTTGCCAGCTTAGACCTTTAGACATGCGTCCCTGCAACGGCAGAGCAGTTGTTTCGCCTTCTGCACAGGGGCAGCATGTTTCAGGGTGTATCAGCTTTCTTATCTGTGTGGGCAGCATCATGTCTATGCACCATTCTTGGAGAGCACTTCCGCCTAGCAGGGTTGGTATGGGTGTACAGGATGCCGCAAGTCGGCAGCAGCAGCAGGGTGTCGAAATGCATAACAAGCTGTAGGAAAAGTGCTGCAGGCCTATTGATATTCACACTGCAGTACAGCACCCTATAGTAATATACACCTACAGCAGGGTATCGTGCTTCTGGCCGCTGCATGACACTGCAGGTGGGCGGCTCTGCTTGCATGCCATGGCATAACCGTGCAAATGTTTTTGTACGAGCAGCAGGGCGTAATGGTTGTTGTTCACAAAGTGGGACAGCATGCATTATGGTCTTCACTGCCCTTTGGCTTGAACCTTATTTTGTTCCTGTTTCTCCCCGTGGTGCTGTTGTTGTCCTGCAGGATCGCTTCCACTGCTATGCTATTCCAGCAGTATTGAAAGAACACTGCATGATACATTTCATAATCTGCCATAGGCCGACAACTCAAGCGATCACACGACTGTGCATTGAAATGAAAAAGCATCCTTTTTGTGTACCCCAAAATCCACATCCCGTTTTGACTCCAGACTACACCCTGTCACAATGAAGTGGGACAGCATGCATTTCACTTACCTTCAAGATCACAACCTCCTCTGGCTCAAAACTGATTTGTTTCACCTGTGCTTCCCCGTGGTGTTTCCCCACCCCCAGGGTCGTTTCCACTATTATGAAGGGCACCCTATGGAGGAGGTGATTTTCCCCATCCGTGTCGCCAAGGTGCTGGGGGTACATTCCGCCATACTTACTAACGCAGCTGGTGGCATCAACCATAACTTCCACTTAGGTGAGTTCAGCTAGGGGTATATGGTACACGCTCAAAGTACGTTCTAAGAGGTATGGATGCCAGGGTTTAAGATCTAGTAGCTGGTGGCATCAACCATAACATCCATTTAGGTGAGTTCAGTTAGGGTTGTAGGGTGCACACTTAAGAGGGTTCATAGTCGGTAGGTTTGGGTGCCAGGGTTTTTAGACCTACTAGCTGGCAGCGTGAACCAAGATATCCACTTTAGGTGAATTAACAAAGGGGTTTAGGGCTACACACTCAAAGTCGGTTTCAGTGGTGTGATTCAATTTTGTTGCCGTAGATCGTGTGTTTCTCTCAAGCTGTCTGGTGTCTTGTGGTGTTGTGATGGTGGCATATAGGATTCAGCAGTGACAGGTGCTGCAGTATCATTGCATCCGCTGGTGAGGTATGTTTAGCTTGGAAGCATCAATATCAACAGCATGAGAGTATCAATGGCGCACTTCCAGTATGTAAAGCGGTTACAGGCCCAAACAGGCCCCTAGGAGCAGTCCCCTCACTCTCTGCACTTGTAGCGCTCTGAACCATGCATGCAATACATTCAGGAAGAATGCCTATAGACAGTGTAGGAGCATAGTAGTTGTCTCCTTACACCTGCTTTGATTAATCCTAGTGATCTCGTGCTCCTGAACGATTTTATTCTGTAGCCTTTTGGTGACCATGGTGATAGGCTTATGCCTTGCATACCCATGAGTGCATGCCCCTGATTGCCTGGCTCTTGACCCGAGTGCTTGCCTTCTCCGCCTTGGCTTCCCTTAGGCGACCTCATGCTGCTGAACGACCACATCAACCTGATGACCACCAACCCTCTGATCGGCCCCAACCTCAAGGAGCTCGGCGGCCCAAGGTTCTTGGATTTGTCCGAGGCCTACGACCGCGAGTACTTGAACATCATGAAGAACCTTGCCGACGAGCAGAAGATCGCGAGTGCGTTGCAATTCGGCGTTTACGCGGCTGTTTCCGGGCCAACGTACGAGACCCCCGCTGAGACGCGCATGCTGCGGCTGTTAGGCGGCGATGCGGTCGGCATGAGCACCGTGCCAGAGGTCATCGCAGCGCGGCACGGAGGGTTGCGGGTGCTCGGCGTGAGCGTCATCACGAACTTAGCGTGTGGCATCTCTCACGACGGCGTGGGCGTTGCGGCGGTGAGTCATGAGGAGGTGATGGAGAATGTGATGCTAGGGACGGAGAAGCTGCGGCGGCTGCTGGCAGCGGCAGTACCACAAATGAGCGCCACAACACGGCAGCAGCAGAAGCAGAAGGCAGCAGCAGCAGTAGCAGCTGGCAAGGCGTCGTCATGATGCAGCTCTCTGGGTAGGGAGCTGACAGGGGGGTTGGGTAGGGGTGCGTGTTATAATTGTTGTAGAACAGAGGCATTGGCAGTAGCAGTGGCGGCTGGGGCAGTGTAATGATCAGTCATCAGATCACTGCAGCGCCACTAGTGTCTGCCGAGGTGACAAGGTGTGATGGTATGATGTTGAAGCAGTGGGATGAGTCAGGCAGCTGCTGCTAGTCTTTCACACAGGAGCAGCAGCAGTGGTATAGCAGCAAGTAGTTGCTGTGGCCGCGGGGTGGCAACAGCAGCAGAAGCAGCATCTGGAAGAAGTAGCATCAGCTTCTGAAAGCTGTATTGGACTTCTGTGGGCTTCTGAAGTCCCGGAGCCTCTACAAGCTTACAGCTTCCAGAAGAAGATGGATAAGGGCAGCACCTACTTGCGACAGGTACATTCCACCATGGACTCGTTTGAGCTCTCCTCTGCTTCATGTAAAGGAGAGCTGGAACGAGTTTATGGTGGGATCACGGTGCATCGCTAAGCAGATGGCATGATGAAGAAGAATGTTGATGATGTGACCAGCAGCAGCAGATGGAGTAAAGATATCTTCAACAGCAGCAGCAGCTGCAGCAGCAGCACATTGGCGTGGTGGTGTTCAACTGCAGCAGCAGCAGCATTAGATGGCGGCCGTACTGCCTCGCTGCTGTGAAAGTGGGCACTGTACTCCCTACAGTGGCTGTAGGCAGTACAGCCGAAACTTCTACAGCAACGAGGCAGTACGGCGGCCATTCGGCTGTACTGCCTCAGTGCTGTAGAAGATTCAGCAGCTCTTGCAGTGGCAACTAGCCATCAAGACGCAATGATGACACAGCAAATCAATTAGTGGGTAAAGTGCGCACCGAGCCCGCAGCTCAGGTTTTGGCTGTTGGGGTCTTAGTACGTACCAAGCTGACTTGCACGTCCGGGAGATGAGAAATCAGCAGTAGTAGCAGCAGGGCCTCTCAGTCTGGGAGAGACAGCCGAGGTTAAACATTAAGACAGAGGCTCTGCATTTTACTGGGCCATGTGCTCCTGTCATCTTGTGTGCGGCGAAGCCTGCCACTGGTTTTGTGGGATTGTGATCAGGGGCCTTGTGTCAATGGCCTGGGTTTGTTCGGCCATTTGCATGATACCGGTAGCTGGTCTTGCGTTTTTTGGATGATGGATGTGCTTCTATAGCAGTACTTAACGTGCTGCTGTGCTCGTAGGGCTTTGTTTTTTGGACAGCCGAATGCTGCTCGGGCGTGCTTGGAAAGAACAGCCCAGTGCTGAGCTGTGTGCCAAGTGCCCTGCAACGCTCCATGTCGAGAACGGTACCGAGGTAGTGTTGTTGCAAGTGTGTTGGTAGCATTTTGAATTGCCAATAACTGAGAAGATTAAGCTATGGGTTCTTTTGTGTTGGTTTAGCGGCTTGCTGTAGGGCTAGGTAGTTTGCTTGTACTGAGTTCAGTTCTGATTTGTGGGGCGTAATGTGCATGGCCTGGCGGTGAAGTGAGCTGGAGCATAAGCACGCATAGAGGGGGCATTCAGGTTAGTTGGAAGGGCAATTCACGTTGATTTATCAAGCATGTCCAGGAGGGCGCACTCATTTTGAATTTGTCGAGCATCATTTGATGTTGGAGCGGGCATTCATGATAGATGGAAGGGTATTGGAAGGGCCATTCACTTTGATATTATTAAATTTCATGATATGCCATAGCAATAAGTGCCATAGGCCCCGCACCTCAAGCTGTCACAAAGAGCAGCGAGGTGGAACAGAATACGGGTAAACTTCGACATGTATGACAATATATGCATGCCTAAACATGAGGTCCAGCAGCTAGGTCAAAATCACCCAAAACCTCCACTGCCCCAATGGGGGTAAGAGCCTCCCTCCTACTTGAGAAAGCAAGGAGGGCTTGTAAGCCCGGGTGCAAGCAATAGTTGGTAACAAACCCCATTGGTTGGACCTCACGCTACATCAGAAGGGTGAGCATAAGCATTCCTAATCTTCCAAGCAGCTGCAACATATTTAGCTATACACTTAAATGCATGCTTGAAAGGGCCATATACTAAGCCAGACTCCTCATCGACGTCTACACCCCAGAACTCTTCATTAAGCATGCTATGCAGCTTCTCCTCATCAGATTTGCCATCCAATATCTGACATTTTGCAGCAACATCAGGGTCAGAAGTCAGCTTCTCCCACAGCTTTTGCCTTTGTGCCTGGTAAACAGGACAGTCAAACAAGAAGTGTTCAGGAGACTCAACTTCACCTCCCAATTCAGGGCCAAGATCACAGGACTTGCAGCACTCCCTACGTGCACTTTGCCTGCTAGCGCTCTGCCTACCGAATTTTGCTGTCATAGCGTTGAGAGGAAGAATACCTGCACGCAGCTGCATAATGAGTTCCATGCCTTTGCTCAGAGGGCCTGTGCACAGATATGGCTGCGGCTTGAAATAATTGATATCGTCATTGTAATGCTGCATATATGTCGCTAAAGTAGATTTATTCCTAGCACCCTCCTCCCGAACAGCCCTGTCTCTTTCATATATACTCCACCTGACATATGCCCTGAAGCTAGGTAGGTGTCCCTCTCTCACTCTTGCTTGTAAGGTTTCCTCCTGCATGCCTAGTTCAGCCCTGAGTTTATTGAACCTCTTCTGCCAAGAAGTATAATTCCTGTGGCTTGGCCAAGATGCTTCAAGTGCCTGCCTGCTAAAGCTAGTAGTATCCTTTTGCTGTAATTTGAACCACCATTCAACCTTCCTCTGGTCCAACCAGCTAGATAGAGGTCTAACACCAGCTTCTGCCCTCAATACCTCATGGCAGATGTTTGGCTTGCAATGCAGTGATCTCTTCAAAACCTCTATTTGGATCTTAGACTCTATGGTATTTGTCTGCTGGGATGATGCCCACCATACCTCAGAACCATACTCAGCCCTTGGTCTTATCAAAGCCAGCAGCATGGCTCTCTTAACCTCAAAGCTTACATGACGATTCTGGAAGAATGTTTGCAATGCATTAATGGAGGCTGTAGCTTTTTCAATCATACCTGCAATGTGAGCGTCCCATTTGCAATCACTAGTGAAAACAATCCCCAAGTATGTATATGCATCTAGTACTGGCAAATTCTCACTGCTAAAACTTACCTTTGGGGACTCTTTATTGGGGGGCAAAGGACCAAACACAACAACAGCACTTTTAGTTGGGCTCAGCTTAAAACGCCACTTACGACTGTAGGCATGAATCGTGTCAGCCATCTTCTGAAGCTCTTCCTGCGATTCTGCAAGCCCTACAAGGTCGTCAGCGAGCATTAGTGCTACCAACTTTGATCTACCTTCAATGTTACTCTCATCAGCCCTTCCTATGCCCTGTTCCCCACTACCACTATTATCTACCTCTTTTGGTAGGGGAACCCCCGGGTGCTTTTCCCATATCTCTTTTAGGAGACCGTTGATGAACAAAGCATACAACAGTGGTGATAGCGGGTCCCCTTCCGCTAAGCCTAAATCGCTAGAAAAGTATTCTGATGACTCTCCATTATGCAAGGCACATCTAGAGAGGCTATCGTATAGATGTACAAGAACCCTAAACATCTTACCCCTAATGCCCATCTCCCAGAGCTTGTACCAGAGCCCGTCCCGCCAGACTGATGGGAAAGTTTTGACCACATCTACAAACAGTGCGTACGTCCGGAGTCCTGCACGCATTCGTCCGGATGTGACTGCATGCAATGTCCAGACATGATCAATGCAGCCTCTGCCTGGCCGGTACCCATTCTGGCTCTCGTGAAGGAGTCCCTTTGCTTCAGCAAAATTAGTTACCCTATTGTTGATGATCTTGGTATAAACCTTGTCTACTACGCTTAGCAGCGTTATCCCCCGGTAATTATTACCATCTTCCTTATCCCCTTTCTTAAAAAGGCTGACTATTACCCCAGGGCGTTGGAAGGTGCATTCATGCTCCCAGGCCTTCTGATACATGCATAGGAGCATGTCTGTCATGGGTTCCCCGCCATACTTTATTCACTTTGATAGCAAGCAGAGAGGGCGGCAGTGGGCCATTGAGGTGGGCATTCATGGCAATCATGGAAGGTCCTGGACAGAGCACATCAGCTTATGCAAGGCATAAAACTGCTTGGTTTGCTGTTGACTGGGTCAACTGGTCAGCACATGGCAAGTCGAAATGGGCTGGCCTGACATACATTGGCTAGCAAGGGATTTAGGGGGGGCTGGTGGCAGCCATTGTTTCAGCTTGGACAGGAACTTGAGTATGCCGTTGGAGCCTAAGTTGGCTCCTTGTGGGTGGCGCTGCCCCCACCGGCGCCCTGCTTTGACAGGGCCATTTGGTAATTGGTAATTGGTATTATCTCAGTTCTGTTCAGATGCCGGGAAGAGTCATGTCTGTCCTTGATTGCAGAAATACTGGAAGCATGCAAGAGGGTAGAGTGATGCATCATGTACATGCAGTATCATGCAGATCACGTTGATATAATCGGGTTGCCGTATGTATCATGCAGCACACGGCAGTTTATTATTACGCAATCTAAATGATACCGTAGGTACGTACACGATGCGGCATCCAGTCACTTAGGGACCGGACAACACGAGGGCTACCGCTGCCACTCATTATCCCAAATTGAAGCGCCTATGCTCTCAAAGTAGGAAACGGAACTACCGGACTGACCACGGACGGAATTGTTGCATTTGAGGCGGAGCTGCTGATGCCCCTATGATTAGTCACTCTCAGCCGAGTGGCCGACCCGTATCGTGACAACACGCACACATTCACTACCCGCCTGGAACCCTGTGTATGCCAATCAGGCACATAACCCGCAACCACACAACATGATCCACTGCACCAGAACTCCTCACAGAAAGCCCCCTATTCCGGCTGCATGGCAGTGTTCACGCAGCCCCGATTCGATGGAAAACATAACAAGAAAGTGGCACATTGCAGCGGCCCCAATACCGATGCCTATGCATGTGGATGGGTTAAAGCGACACAGCACTGCAGCAACGGCAACAAGCCATGCATGCGTGGGTTCCCAGGAAAAACACTTAAAACAACAAGTTGCAGCAAATCAATATGGACCGAAATCAATGAACCAATCCTGCACTGTTTCAGCTCACATATAACAGTACAATACAACTTGGGGGACTGCAACCCCCAGCACTTGCCTGCATGCCTACTTCGAGGCCCATGGGAGATTTCCACTGATCGCAACCTCTGTAATCGTACCATACCCTATCCACTTTAGCACATGCCCCCACGGGTCCACTACATCATCATCTAGCCAAAATGTAAAAAGGGATCACCAAACCAAGTTGGGAGTCAGTTGCCATGCATGTTTACACAGCCTCATGTATGCAGTCCCGGGCATCACATACACAAGTTCACCTTGATTGCAAACTCACAACTCCATGGCTGCTTGCTCTAACAGCTCCTCAATTCCTCAACAATCCCACCTGCAGCTATCTGATGCTACACTGCCAAGCCCCACGCAGCAAAACCACCCAGCAGACACCCCAAGCTAAAATGCTTGTTGCCTCGAAACAGGAAGAACTGCCCATATCCTCCTCCCTTAAAGTACAGGAAGGGGTGTTCCCCCTTTCTCTGCGTATTTCTCTCTCTCTCCCTCTCTTTCTCTTTCTCTGTCCAAATCCTGGTTTGTGGCCCACAATGTGAAAGTCCCATGCCTTCTGACAAGCCAGCATGCATACAGAAGCATATGCCATACTCGACAAACAAATCATGCAAATCACTCGGAACACGCCACCCAACATAGGACAATTGTGTGGCTCAGTCATACCAGACCATTTATTCTACTACATCCGCAATGTTGCTAAGGCATGAGAAACAACCAGCATGTGCAACACTCAAGCACCGTTCTATGAACGCAAGCTTGTCAACACAGCAACCCCTACTACTTGCTAAGCTACCGGCTGCAGCCATACCACACCACCCCAGAAAACAGCACGCTGCCATGAACCTGTGTTGCCCATATATATATATATATATATATAGCCTATTCCCACCATTCCTCATCATCACTATCTGAAGATCCTACCTCCTTCCTCACCCCCCCTGCCAGCACCAACTCCTTCACCTTCACAAGACCAAATACCACATCAGCTGTGGGCTGGATGTGTGGCAGCTCGAGCACCTTCTCTTGCACATTGCTGCAATTCCACACAGTCAACTTCCTCAGCCCTCCCACTAGCTGCCCAACAGGCTGCAAGCTAGTCACCCCAGCTCCATAAATAGTTAGCTCCTGCAGAGCTGTGAGGCCCTCAATACCAGATATCTGCCTCAATTGCCAGCAGTACTCTAAGTTCAAACTGTGCAACCTCAGGCATATGTTGCCCTCCAAACCTGCCAAGCTAGTGAATGCCCCACCAATGTGCAGATCCCCCAAGCTGCCCAAAGCAGCTAATGGGTGCAAGGAAGTAACACCCGTGCGTAAGACAGTAATGCCCTGCAGACCCTGCAGGGGCTCAACACCAGCCAAGCTTTCAAGCTGCTGGGCACCATATATGAACAAGGTGCTCAGTCCTGTGCTCACTCCCTCCAAGCTTTTCAACATGGGAGCCATCAGCCTGAGTGTTGTCAGCCTACTCAGGCCAGCCAAGCCATGGAGAGAAGTTGCACTGCAGGCCTCCTCCTTAAGTACTAGCTCCACCAGCTGAGGCATTGTGCTGAAGGGCTGCATGCTGCTGAAAGTGCAAGGGACTGGCAAGCCACCCTGCCAGCCACCCAGCTTAAGGCTCTGTAATTCTAAGGAGGAGAGTCGCGTGAGTACAGACAGGGGGGAGGGGTCACCTGAAGCAGCTACCCGCAAGAAGAGATTCTTCAGGTTTGTCAATCCAGCGAGATGAATCCATGGCGCCTCGTCTCCAAAGTCGTACTTATCCAGACTAAGCGAAGTGAGCTGTGAGAGTAAGGAGACACTGCTCCCACTCTCCAACTTGTTGAAGCGGGAAGTGGTGCTGTATAAGTTCAGCCGAACCAACGAGCCAGCCACAGAAGAGAGGGCACCCATGTTGTGTGGTTCCTCAGAGAAGCTCCTTATTGTGAGGTCGAGGGACCTGCAGGGTGCAGCTGCCTCGCAGAAATCCTGCAGTTTCAGCCCGTCCTCGTTGATCCAAACCTCAGAGATAAGGTGGTCAATCAGGTGACCATGTGGTCTTAACACCTTGGTCATCAACGGATCATCTGGAGCAGATTCCAGGACATCGGAGCGCAGAGTTAGATGCAGGCCAGGAATGCCAAACAGCACCCGCAGCTGCTCTGGTACAGGACCAGGACTGTTCACTATAGGTAGTTGAAGCTTTGCTGTGAGACCAGCAACGCGACTGTGTCTCTTAGCTAGCCATTGAAAGAACGGATGATCCAGGCTGTTCACTTGGCTGCCCAGGTGGAGGTTGCGGTACATCACGGCCGAACTCTCTGACAGGGTGTGAAACGACTTGCAGGTCTGGCTGAGAGCTGCTGCGCTGGCTAAACCCCCAGCACCTAAGGCAACGTGCTGGACAAGGTGTGCTAGCCATGTACTGGGAAGCTCCAGCACTTTTGCTGGACTGTGGTCTGCTTGGACGGACATGCTGTGATCGGCAATTCACCCTAGCAGCAGGAAAGGGGTAGCTGCGGGCTATGGTTAGCAGTATATGAGGAGTGATATGGAATGTGGACGTTTAGCTGGGCACTAAGGGTGTTATGCAGACGAGCAGCACACTGTTGGGTACTATGACGGAATCAGGCCGTTGCCGTCGTACAGCAAGATGCGGCAGTGGACTGACTCAGTTCAGGTGTGAATGGATTAGATTACACTCAGCTTTAGACCCGTGCTTGCTATATGTACCCGAACTAGCGAAACTAGGAGGGCTTACCCTTCGGCCAGGCTCTTCGACTTCCGTTCGAAAAGTGGCTCCGTTGTCTGGCGCCGTTGACGAAAAGTACAGCAGTACAAGTCTAAAAAGAGATGCAGAGAGGAATTCCTGGCTCCTCTAGTATCCCTAAGTACTCTGGAAGCGATTTATGATGGTGCTGGGCGGGCGGGCGTCCCAAAGCAGCTTGCCATGGGCTTCCGAAGTTAGGAGACTTACTGCCTTTACCTGAACGCGTGGTGCACGAAGGCTCTGCGAAGCTCAGCACTGCCCGTTTCACTTTTACTCGAAGCCCTTCCTCTAACAACCGAGCATGTTTTCCTCTACACCCCCACTCCAGCATGCCTGCGGACGGAGTCGTCGAGGCATCCAAGACGCACCTGGGTTATGCTCTGCTTGGAACTCGAGGAGATTAATGACATCATGGTGCTCTTGAGGACTCTGTTGCGGGAACATGAGTTGCTGCAAGAAGATTGAGAGCTGCACATGTCCATAAAGTAAGTAGCGCTTTGTTTGACAGTCTTGTGACTTTGTGAGCAAACCATTGAGCCGTACGAAGCCACCGCCTGCCATGCTACTGGTGCCTGGGTAAAGGAGGGACCTCCGTCGGCGTGCTCCTCTGCTTGGCCCTAGTGTGTTCATTTAGGCCTGTAGGACCAGCTTATCTCTAGATAGTGATTCTTGTAAAAGCTCGGTAGCATGTACATCCAGTTGGTTGTGCTTGATCTGCACGTGATATGTGCTTGTGCGAACGAGCAGGTTTATCCTGCTAGCTGCCTGCCTGCCAGCTACTTGATTGTGCTTTACCCTTCGTTCGCAAGAAGGGCATCCCTGATCTTCTACACTCTTGCAGGTCCGCAATCACTACGAAAAGTGGAACGGCCTGTTCTCACGGTCCGACACAGCAAGCAGCCCCAGTGGAGCACACCCCTCATACCAGCAGCAGGAGCAGCAGAAAGTGACTCTTGCAGCCACATCCACAGCGGTAGCAGCAAGAGCAGCAGTAGCAGCAAGAGCAGCAGTAGCAGCAAGAGCTGCCGCTATGACCACCGCAGAAGCACATAATGAAGAAGGGAGGCAAGCCTTCCAAGCAGGCAATTATGCCAAAGCTTCACAATGCTACGAAGCAGCCATAGCAGCAGACCCCAGCAATGCCAAGTACCATACCAACTTGGCCAATGTTCTCCTGAAGCTTAATCAGCCCCTCCAGGCTCAGGAAGCTGCTCAAAACGCGATACAAGCAGACCCCAGATGGATCAAGGGCTATTACTATAGTGCGCTTGCTCGAGACAGCAATGGCGAGTTCATCAGGGCCTTGGCTGACTGCAGCAAAGGTTTGGAGGTAGATCGCAGCAATGCAGCTTTGATGGACCTGCAAAAGACTGTGGAGAAGCATGAAAAGCAGCTTCAGCAGCTAGAGGGGCTGAACGCCTGCAGCGCCCGCAGCGTGCCGTCCGCTACAACGCCAAGATCCGTGACTAACAAGAGCCCAAAAAGGAGCAGTCCTTCTCGTTCCTGCAGACCTTTGATGCTGCACGTGTGCAGAGGGCTCTGACTGATCAAACCGTAGCAAGCAAGCTCATAGAAGACGCAGTGATGCCACACTACAAGGAGATACTGAAGGCTAAGTGGTGGGCTTGCTTGGCATGCCATAGGCCTGCTAGGGAGCTGCTGCTCCATCCTTCAGGCTACCTGCATCTTCCGGAGCCCCTGATTCAAGATGTAGGTCCTAGTCCCACTTGTGGTGACCCCCAGTGTGATGCCTACTGTTATCAGCTGCCTAGAGGTGTCATGGCAGAGGCAATGGAGGTTCTTGGGGAGTCACCACTAGCGGATGGCGGCTTGGTTGTCGGAAATCCTAGTTAAGTGAAGGGTGGGGCCATACTCATTGCATGTGATGCATGGGAGCACCTGGATGCTGGAATTTAGCACCGCATGTGTGGCATGGTGTTGTATACAACCTCTGAGCAGCTGCTTTTCTTGAGGACTCTCTTGCCCTAAGATGAGTTGCTGATTGGCAGCTGAACATCTCCACAAGTAAGAGCGCCCTCTTTGAAAGTCTTGTCTATGAGCAAAGCAAGCCATGATAATTAAGCCGCCGCCTGCAGTGCTACCATTGCTTGTGTTTAGTAGGGACCTCCGTTTTAGTAGGTTTCTTTAGCCAGGCGCAGCGTGATGAGGTCATGCTGAAAGTCTGGTGTCTGTGGGCTGAAGTCAGCCAGTCGTATAGCAAGAGTAAGGGCCTCTTCCGTGTTTTTATGCCCTCTAGAAGTGTTTGTAATTGGCACCGATGTGCTGCTTTCTCCAGATTTGTGCTGGCTAACAGGTGGGGGCACCATGTACAGAATGTAGGATAAAGGAGGCAGCAGAGATTGCCAGAACCATTCTCTTGGATAGACCTTTAGAATCTATCTCAATCTGATTTGTCAGCAGATATGCTACCCGGCACAAAAATGAGCCCATCTACTAGGATGGGCAATTCATTGTCTCACCAGTTGATGTTTACTTGGGGCCCGGTGCGGGGGATTAACTGGGGAGATGTATATTGCCCACTTGAATGGAGCCCTGAATGCTTGCAAGTCCAACTAGAAAGTGCCTTTTCATTGGATGGCAGCACATATGTCCCCACAACATCAGCCAGTATCTTTCATACGTAGTCTCACATGCGATGCGAGACCTGTCTCTCAAGCTAGTTCGGGCCGCGCGCGCCCAAGCGCACCCTTGACAGGTACGCAACAAGGGCAACCAGGTATAGCTGTCAGGTCAGGGAATGACTGGCATGGTAACCGACGGTTGTGTACCGCCTTGGTTTCGTTAATGGTGGGCACTACAATCGGATGCATCAAGTGGCGCCAAATTCGCCTGCAGGCAGCCCGCATTACCGTGATCAAAGCGCTGTGCTAGGCTTGCATGGCGAAGCCGGATGGTTCTGATGCGCAAGAAGAGCTTACAGTTGGCCAAGGACGGCAGTAGGTCATAGTGTCGCAAAGATGGGTTCTCTTGCCCAGCTAGGGTCCAAGATTTTGGTGCTGAATGCTGGCAGTTCGTCTCTTAAGTTCAAATTGTTTGACTTAAACCCCTTCGCTGCCGGCATCGGAGGTTTGATAGAACGCATAGGAGATACCGTGAATTCCACGCTAGTTGCCAAACACGTGCAAAACGACAGCACGAAGAAATGGAACGAGAAGCTGCCCATCCCAGATCATGTGGTGGCCTTGGAGCAGATCATGTCTTTCCTGGGGGACAACGTCAGCAAAACCATTGACAAGGACGTCTTAGCAGTTGGTCACAGGGTCGTCCACGGGTTGACGATCCACAAAGCAGTGCTGCTGACCGACCAGGTCATCGCCACTATCCGCGAAGCTGCAACCTTAGCACCCCTGCACAACCCCCCAGGGCTCTCCGGAATTGAAGCAGCGAAGAAGGTGTTCCAGTCAGTACCGCAGGTACGTCCCATTCTCCGCCAGTGAGCCCCTTCGCAAGCTCTTCCTCAACATGGACCTACCTTAGGCCGATATTGCATCTCTATGCAGGTCGGGGTGTTCGACACAGCTTACCACCAGACCATGCCAGCGCATGCGTTCATGTACGGTTTGCCGTACAAGTTCTACGAGCAGAATCACGTGCGACGCTATGGCTTCCACGGGACAAGCCACAAGTACCTCGTAGAGACTGCTGCGGGGATGCTGAACAAGCCTGCGGACAAGCTGAACGCCATTACCTGTCACTTAGGTGAGACAGGCAGCAGAAGCAGCTGCAACAACAGCAGCAAGCGCAACAGCAGCAGCACCAGCACAATCTTGGAAGGTAGCACGGTAGTGGAGGGTGTATCAGTTGACTGGTAACAGCAGCGGCAGCAATAGCAGCACTGGCAGCAGCACCAGCAGCAACAGCAGAAGGCATGAAGGGTACCAAGGTAGTGTAGCAGCTGCACGGGAGCAGCAGTGGCAGCAGCAGCAGCAGCACTGGAACCAACAGCAGCGACAGCAAAAGGCGTGAAAGGTACCAAGGAAATGGAGAATGCAGCAGTAAAGTGGTGTGAGCAGCACCAAAGAAAACGTTGCTGCTTTTGGTGCTGCTGGATAGGAGCAGGAGTACCAGTGGCATCAAAAACAGCAACAGTAGAAGGTACCAAGGAGTCCAGGGTGGAGCAGGTGACCGGTGGCAGCAGCAGCAACATAATCACAGAGCAGTGGCAGCGGCAGCAGTAGCAGCAGAGCAATGTCCAAGCAATGTCGTTCAATACAGCAACTAACAAAAGCAGCAGCAGCAGCAGCAGCGGAGGAAAGCTACATGGGACAGCTTGCATCTGATCAAGGGCTATGCAGTCAACTGGCAGCAGCTGCAGTAACATATATGGGAGGGTCTTAGGGACTTGCATGACTAGAGCACAGGTATAGCAGGTGTCCCTGACAGAGCTGCAAAGCCCATTGAAGGCCATGCCAGCACATGAATTCCTCAGCAGCAGCAAGAGGAGCAGCAGGAGCAGCTGGAAAAAGAAGGAGGAGATGCAACAGTAGTAAAGCACACCAGCAGAAGAAGAAAGCAGCAGCATGAAAGCAGCCGGAGCAGCAACACGATAACAGCAGCTTGTACTGGTTTGTTAACTGACTGGTTGGGTGCTTGATTGCTTTATTGACTGATCAATTGAGTCACAAGCATCCAGGTGCACCATTGGTACCTCAATAGCAACAATTTTCTGCTCCTGGGTTAACCTGAAGACCTTCTAACTCATAAGACCAACAATTTTCTGCTCCTGGGTTAACCTGAAGACCTTCTAACTCATAAGACCTTCAAGCAAGTTGTTTTACATATTCTAAGCGACCGCCCTCTTCTCACCTTTTATGTTTTGCAGGGAATGGCAGCAGCATCACAGCAGTGCAAGGTGGAGAGAGCATTGACACAAGCATGGGGATGACACCTTTGGAGGGGTAAGAGGGAGGGGCGATGGGCGAAGGGTGGGTGTTGCGACTTGGAGGGGTAAGAGGGAGGGCTGTGTGGGGGTATGATTTTTGTGGCCCTGGAAAGTTTGAAGGGAGCATGGCGTTGATCAGGAGTGGGACTTGGGATTTGCAGGAGGTTTGAAGGTTGAAAGACGGAGGGGGGTTTAGGGTTTAGGGTTGGTTGGGCAGAAGGCAAGGAGGCGGGGCAAAAGGGGGAAGGAGGGCAAAGCATGATGAATGTTCCTTCAGGGATGCACAATGTTGCAGAGGGAGAGGAATGTGGAGCCAAAGCTGAGCTTCAGAGGTAGCATTGGGGTTGGGCTGCCACCTTGGAGAGCCACCACCATCGACTATTCTGGAAGAACCTGCAATGTAACTATCAGCGCCAGAAGCCTCCAATTCTTGTATGTTGCCCAAATTTGCAGAGTTTGTTTTGGCAGTGGAGACGGGGGTGGGCAGCCAGTCAGCGAGGCAGTGCGCAGGATGGGTGAGACCTCCACAGGCTTTGGGAGGGCGGGTGGAACTTTTCCACACACACGTCATGTGTTGGAAAGTAGGGGTTATAGCACTCCCGCAAGGGCTCGAGAGGGTCGTAGTCGAGAGTTATTGCACTCCCTCGAGACTTTGGGGGTGCACTCGAGCGAAGCGAGAGTGCACCCCCAAAGTCTCGAGGGAGTGCAAGGAAGAGTAAATGCACTGCCCAGTACTAAGAGTAATTGCACTGCCCAGTACTAAGAGTAATTGCACTGCTTAGTACTAAGAGTAATTGCACTGCTCCACCCACTGGGACTACTATTGTGTGGTAAGAGTTAAAAATGATTGCCCATAAGCGCCAAACACTGACGTTGGAGATTTGGCACAATCCTAGTTTAGAGTGTATATGCCACATCAGCACCACTATTTACACACACACCCTCCCCACCCTGCCCCCTTCCTGGGTTATTTCCATCTTTTGCAGTTTAGTCATGGGTACCCGCAGTGGTGATATTGACCCCTCCATCCCCCTTCACCTTATGAAGCTCGCAAGAACGATACTAGGGCAACGGCTTAGGGCATATGGTAAAACCTGCAATGCAGGCATCCCTATCTATTCACACCACCCCCTTCCTCCCCACCTTGGCCGCCTCCTCCTTTCTTTCCATTTTTGCAGTTTAGTCATGGGCACTCGTAGTGGTGACATTGACCCCTCCATCCCCCTGCACCTTATGAAGCTCCTGGGGATGAGTCCTGCTGAAATGGACAACACACTCAACAAGAAGAGTGGGCTGCTGGGGGTGTGTGGTCAAAATGACTTGCGGAGCGTAATAGAGCTCAAGGTAGGGTTTGGGGTTTACAGCAGGGTTTAGTGGTTGGGGTTATGTCAGGGTTTTGCAGGTGGGGCTTGGCCAAATTGTTTTTTGGATGGACCCTGACCAGGCATTAGGCATGAAGCAAGGACACAATGGCATGCGGAGCGTGGAGCTGAAGGTAGGGTTTAGGGTTTACAGCCGGGTTTACTGGTTGGGGTTACGTCAGGGTTTTGCAGGTGGGGCCTGGACAATTGTTTTTTGCATGGACCCTGACCAGGCATTAGGCATGAAGACACGACACAGCGGCGTGAGGAGCCTGGTAGAGCTGGAGGTAGGGTTTAAACTCGGGCCTGGCAATTGAGGTTCTATGAGGGATTTGGGGTCGGGGCTTTTTTGGCCAGGCATAGGCAAACAGGGTGGGTGCAATGACTTGTGGGCTGTGCTGGAGCTGAAGGTGAGGTTTTACTACCTGGGTTGTCTGTTTGTGTGTTTTAGGGTATTGTTGTTGGGATGTCAGCGATTGCATTTTGAGAGTGAAGTGGACACTCCACCATGCCTAAGAAGAGTAGCTGTTGGCCAGTCACAAAGCATGCAGTCTGTACTGCTCTTAGCTATGGAATTCCGCTGGCTCTCTTGATGTCTGATTGTCTCCGCTCTCTTTACCTTAGCTCTCAGTATCGATTTCTCTCAACACACACTAGCAAACTGGTTGGAGTCATGTGGCGGGTGCTGCACAGCCCGAAAGCTGTGCAATGATCTATCTCATATAAGAAGAGTGGTCTGCTGCGAGTGTGTGGACATAATACCCTTGCAGAGCATTGTAGAGCTTAATAGAAGGTTTCATGGCAGCTTAAATCATAGCACACACTCCCCAATGTTTTCCATTTCGGTTACCCATGCACAGCCTACTGTCCACATGGAGAACCTACAGCCCTTCCTATGTCTGAACTCACTGGAATTGGCCACATGTCCAGTCCCACCGGTATTAGGAGTGCTATAGCCTTTCTCCGTCGCTGCTACGGTCTCTCTTTGTAGCTGCTAAAACCTATCTCTGTAGCTGCTAAAACGTATCTTTGTCGCTGCTATAACCTTTCTCCGTCGCTGCTAAAACCTATTTCTGTAGCTGCTAAAACCTTTCTCCGTCGCTGCTAAAACCTATCTCCGTCGCTGCTAAAACCTATCTCTGTAGCTGCTAAAACGTATCTCTGTCGCTGCTATAACCTTTCTCCGTTGCTGCTAAAACGTATCTCTGTAGCTGCTAAAACGAATCTCTGTCGCTGCTAAACCTACCTCTGGCGCTGCTAAAACGTATGTCTGTCGCTGCTATAACCTTTCTCCATCGCTGCTAAAACCTATCTCTGTAGCTGCTAAAACGTATCTCTGTCGCTGCTATAACCTTTCTCCATCGCTGCTAAAACCTATCTCTGTAGCTGCTAAAACCTATCTCTGTCGCTGCTAAACCTACCTCTGGCGCTGCTAAGACCTACATCCGCTCCCCTTGCCCCTGGAATACCTAAGCCTTTTCAAACCCTCACAGAATCCTGATCTTCAAAGAGGGTTGCTCTTCTGTCATTTCTACGGATCTGCAGGCCAAGGGGGTTAGAAAGGCTGCCCTCCAGAGGCTCTTGTTGTTTTGTTATTGTTTCATTTCAGGACCCTGCCTGGCCTCTTGTCGACAGTGCACTACTTGTTATGGTGTGTATAACCTCTAGTATATCTTCTCCTCCTCCGTCCAGTCTATCATGTTACTGGGTCAATATGGAATCACAGTTGGCATGCCGAATCTCTGAGTCGGCACTGCCTATGGAGGGCGATTTGGTTGTCATGTGGCTAGCTTTTCCAGACCCAGAAATAGGGTTTAATCGCATCACAAATGAGTCAGGTTTGCAAATTCGCGGACATTTCGGGTTCTAGCGCCTAATTCGTAGCCATCGCACAAAACCGTGTGTAGGACTAGTGGACGATCCAGGCGCAGCATCAGCGTGGACAAGATCTGCCCGTCGAAGTGCTCGCGGACCCTCAAAGACAGCTCACCGACGCCCAACTCCGAAGGCAGGTGCACCTCTGGGGCTCGCCCCGCTTGTTTTATTGTATATGTACTAATGTTGCTAAACCCTCTAGGTCCGGCCTCTTCTTGATCCTATTGACTTATAAGGTTCTATTGACAGCAATTAGGGGCGTCTGGTTGCTACTGTTCTCCGGGTGTAAGGAGAATGATGAGAGGGCTGCCCTTGCTCTTGATATGTTTGTGTGTGGGCTACCCCAATGTCGGTCGCTCGGTACTGTGCGCTGTTACGAACTCACTCTTCGACCCCCTAGTGCCATCTTCTCTTTCACCACTCAAGACAATCATGTTATTGATCATGACCTATTACTCCATCGTAGCTTAATTGCTTGGTTCTTTACTGTGGTCTGAAGGGCCTTGCTTGGTTCTTTACTGTGGTCTGAAGGGCATGCCTCAATTTCCTTTCTGTTGTGTAGGCGAAGGGAGATGAGAGGGCTGCGCTTGCTCTTGAGATGTTTGTGTACCGCATCCGCAAGTACATTGGAAGCTACACAGCAGCACTGGGAGGCAAGGTGGATGCTATTGTGTTCAGCGCTGGAATTGGGGAGAACAGCAGCATCATCAGGGGGCTCATTTGCAAGGAATTGGAGGTGAGCTGGGGGGAACGAGGGGGGTGGGGGGAATGGATCTAAAGTCTATAGGGGGTGGGGTGGGGGGGAAGGTATCTGCGAGGGAGGGGGAGGCGCATGCAACGGGGGAGGGGGCATGTTTCGGTGGCATTTTTTGTTGCATGAGAGGAGGAAAGGAGAGTGATGTTGGAAGGTGTATGCAAGGAGGTGGACTTGGAGTCGAGAATATCAGGAACTCAGACATGGGCATGGGACTGTTAGAAAAGTGAGGGTGCCACTGTCCAAGACATTGTTATCTTGCAAAATTCAAGCCAATACTCAGCAGCCATCAGGTATCCGCGTGCCTTGATAATGGATTCGTCTGTTCGATGGATTACGGCCTAATCAACTGAACAACACTGTCACGTCGCAAGGCCGTTTGATGAGTCGTTTCGACTTCAGGTCTCGGACCCAGACGCTAAAGATCGTTTGTTTGTTTGTATCATTGATGGTACAGTGTTACATACAGACGCATGATGATGCTTGGGTGCTGCACGGCCCAGAGGGCAGTGCAGTGGTCTCTCTTAACAGACGCATGATTTGTGGGGATTCAAACAAAGAAACAAAGAAACAAAACTCACTAGAATCCGCAGCCCTTTGGCTCTCTATCGCTCGCACTTACTCACCCCACAACCCTTACAGAGTGGTTGGAGTCATGCTTGGGTGCTGCACGGCCCGGAGGGCTGTGCAGTGGTCTCTGTTAACAAAGAAACAAACGTCAAAGGTGTGTGTGTGTGTGTGTGTGTGTGTGTGTGTGTGTGTGTGTGTGTGTGTGTGTGTGTGTGTGTGTGTGTGTGCCTGCGAAGGACCTGAGGTGCATTCGACACATTGATTAAGTGTCATTCCTCAGGCCGGCAACATGGGCAAACCCACACTTTGACCCGGTCATACCGCGTACGGCATTACCCTTCGAAAACCCAGGTGTGATGGGGTTCATGATTTGTTGCATGTGTTTATGCAGGCCATGGGGATTGAGCTGGATTCCGGTAAAAATGACCAGATGGTGGGAGGCCAGCAAGGGGAGATCAGCAGCGGCAGCAGCAAGGTGAAGGTGCTGGTGGTACCAACTGACGAGGAGCTGGCGATCGCGAAAGAAACGCTAGAAGTGGTAGCCAGGATCAAGGCTAATGTCAAGGGCTACGTGCCGGCCGCGGCATAATGTACGGGGAGCAGGGTTTTGAGCAGAGCGAGCGGGGAGGTGCAGGAGCGTTGCTGGGCGGGAAAGCTGCGGGGAGGCGGGGAGGAGCGTAGGGTGCATGGTTTGTGGTCGCCATGGCATTAGGAGTTGATTTGATGTATGATGAAGGATGGGCAGTGTTTATGGTAATGGTATGGTGGCGCCAAGCCAGGGTGAGTGTTGGAGGATCGCGTATGATGCTTCAAATGTGTACTTCAAATGGCGCTTGGCCACGTGCACGATTTCTATTTTAACCTGACATCTGCTGCGCGCTGTGCTTTGGAGAACTCCAATCCGCGCTTTTCCTGCAAAAGTGCAAGACCGTTTGAAGAATCTTGAGGGCTTTGGTGTGTCAAGGTCGCCTATACCCTAGTGCCTTTCCGACCCGGTGAGTCATGAACAGTGCCACCCCATATGAGCTCATCGGTCCTGCACCTCTGGGCCAGCTCGCATTACCAAGAACTGCAGGATTGCCCCTAGGACCCCCTGTGCATCTGCATTGCGTGCAATGCCTGTCTTGTCCATGTGACCTCCTACCGGTGTTGCACATAGGCACTAATTCAACCGTGTTGCGAGCTATTTCTGCCCTTGCTATGCTTGGTATGGCCACTCGCCACCCATTAAGTATGCTGAAAGAGGGACTGAGCGCTCCGGCTGCCGTTGCAGCACATAGCTTGGATGTTGTCAAACTGGCACTAGAGGCCCATAGCGGTAGCTCCACCGATGACGTTGTAGCAATCCTCCCAAAGCACACGAAGGTTCTGGTGACGGGAAATAACCGCACTAAGCGGGCTTTGGTGGGCCAAGAGGCCGTGGTCAAGAAAGCAGTGGGCCTAGGGGGCTGGCACTGGCTGGTGGGTGAAACCCTGGCAAAGCCTCGGAATCATCTCGGATAGAATTGCAACTGCAGTCTCGTCGAGGGATGCCCACTGGCAATCATAATTTGATTGTTGCCTTATCGGCCACTGCAGGTTCTTCGCAACGGGGAGGAGGTAAAGCTGCAGCGCAATGCGCTCCAGGTTATCGAGTATGGGCCAGATGAGATGCAGGTTGGTCCTTTGGCAGCGCCCAATGGCTTGGATGGTAGATGATGGAATGATCAACCTGTTATATGTTGCAGGAGTCTGAATCAGACGAGCAAACAGAGACCCGGGACACGCAAATAGGTGAGATGGCGCTGCCCAAACCTACGCTGTCATACCACCTGACGCCTGCACTGTCGGTCCTTTTGTGTGGGCGCGTTTTGAAGCACATGCCATTGCTGCAATCCTACGATTCTTTGTGGCGCAGTTTATTGCTAAATGATTTCAAGCCCTGCCTGACTTTCGGCTTTCGCCCGCACTTTTCCGTGACCGCAGAAATTCTGAACAAGCCTCGCATCCGCCGGCCTCCGAAGGCCCTATCTCCTTCACCTGGTACGTCTCCAACTAAATGTCCGTCGTAAGCTGTATATGGTCACGTTTCTGAGGCCTTAATCTGGGGTTACAGAAGCCATAGGGCTGTGATTGCCAGAAACCCACCAGGAACATGTCTTCACCCATAGCTCAGATCAACCAGCTGCCTATATTCTTTCCGAGCAGCTGCAACTCTTGCACCGTGATCTGCATACTCATCTTTTCAATGAAGAGGGCAAGCAGATATGAATTGGATCACTGCACAGGGCTCGGGCCGAGCAGCACCCGCTACATGTCTCCGTAAATGTTCCAAGGGAAAGCCCAAGCCTAGATGTGTTGTCACCAGGTAGCACCACATGGGTTCAGTATCCCTGGCTGCTCTTTGATCTGATGTCCTTCTTGTTTCATGTATTGCAGAGAGCAGTGGCCGCCGCACCTCCTCCACCCCTTCCCGGTCGACCCATAGCACCTTCCAGCAATTTGGCTCTGCCCAGGCAGCTAGGCAGCAGCAGCAGCAGCAGCTGAGCTCGCATAACACCTACAGCAGCAGCCAGCAGCAGCACTCAGAGCCACCCCAGCAGCAGGCGCAATACCACAACAGCCAGCAGCAGCAGAACACGGTAAGCATGGCTTGAATGGCAGATGAGCGAGGCGGAGCATTTCATCATATGTGTTCATTTGTGAGCATATTGCATGGGTTTGCTGTTGGGAATGCATACCCTGAATGTCCTTAATGTATCAGAAAGGGACCACGTGTTGATCCAGTGTAGTACAGGTCATTTAGCAATGCACAAATTGGTCAGGCAAATAATTGCATTGCGTTGTTAGAAGATGCAGTTTCTATAGAGACTGTGCATGGCTGACATCTGCTGCTGCTGCTGCTTCCCTGCAGTTTGTTGACCTGCAGAAGCTGGACACTGCATCACTGAAGCGGTACCGCAGTGCATTCCACCTGGTGAGTGATGTACGGCCTCGTGTCACTGCAGCAGTACAACACGACTGTTACGATGAAGAGAGATGCGGTAACTTGTGTGCATTCTGCCGTGGCAGGCTGCTGCGGCTTCTATTATGCCTATAAAAGCCATGTATCTGAAAATCATATGTATAAGAGTTTGCCCAAGCCGTAGAAAATACCCGTGGCTCAATCTGCTCATGTCGCACCCGTTCTGCAATCACTCTATACAGTCGCCTTCTGTGCAGAGGGTTTGGGTAGAAGTCAAAGCACCATGTAGGACTCATGCAACGCCAGCATGAAGGGTATGAAGGGAAACTTGCTATAGCATGGAAGTGCAGCCATGTATGTCTGTGTAAGTGCTTGTGTTCTTGTTCCAGTAAGTTCAGTTAGCGAAGCAAGTCCAAAACCATAGGCAAACAACAGGGCATTTCTTCCATGTTTACAGCCACATGTGTGTGATGGACTACACACTTGGGCTCTGTGGCATGTATTGCACGGTCATGGTCACGTAGCGGATGGTCAGGTTGTACTGGATGATAAGTTGGGATCAATAGTTGGACGGTGTCAGAAACCAGACAATAAAGCTGGCCCCGTGGGGCTTAAAGCTGACCCGAGTGCTGCTGCTGCTGTTCTTATCTTCAACTAGGCCCCTGCAGAGCCCTCATGTCCCAGAGATGAGCTGGTCAATCTGGTCAAACAGCACTTTAGGGCTCAGGTGGGTCGACGATGTTAAGCTGCATGCGGCTATGTAAGGTGAACCGAAACACCATGGGGCGTTATTTGGAGGTGCATGGGCCTTGCTTTGCGTTGTCTGCAGAGCAGTGAGATAGCAGGGATGCCTCTGGCTGATAGTTTAACTGCACATAAGGGATCGGAACTAGGCCTTTCAAGGTGGAGTGACAGAGGTCACCACTGCACACGGTGGATTCTATAGTGCATGTGCATCCCATGTGATTCACATACACTTTTGGCTTTTGCAAACTAGCACTTCACAAAGGAAACAGCTCCTCATTGAGTCTTATGCAGCATGAGACAGTCGTTGCGATGTATTTCCAGTTACATGCACGGTGCAAATGTAGAATTCGTGGAGACCTGTCACGCAAGCATGGCATGCCCTGTCCTCTGGAACAAGCAATCACTGAGGTACACTGCATTTTGTACATTGCTTGTGTTTCTCTTTCTGTAGGAGGTGGAGGAAACAGCTGTCTTGTCAGCGTTCATCAGAGCGGTCAAGCGCCAGAAGCCTTCAACCCCTGGCAGCCCCAGACCACAGCGCCAGTTGATGCAGGTCGTCTGCTAAACCCCGGGCAAGTCGTCTGCTAAACCCTGGCGTGCGCGTGTCAAAAGCTGCACATGGTGTGCTGAGAGCTGGTGCCCTGTCTGCTAAACCCTCGTGCTGATACCTATGGCTTGTGTAGCTGCCCTGCAAAAGCCTCGGGGTTTTGTGTTCCCAACAGGCCGAGACAGTTGGCTGGGGCTGGGCTCCTCCATTTCTCACAAGTAGTGCACCATGGAGCAAGAGGCCAGGCAGGGTGAGACATTCTGTACCTGGGGACGCTACAGTATTATGTATGCAGCCAGATGTGCAAGCCTAGGGTGCTCACTGCCAGTGACAAGGCAAACAAGTGGTTTATGTGATTCTGAGCAGGTAGCTGATCTTCCCAAGAAATATCACCCACCGTACCAGAAGTATCTTTGGACGGAGGCAACAGTGGTTGCTCTGCAACCATGACAGCTGATTCTGTATTGCTGAGAAACAGTCGGTGGTATCACATGGTAGGCAGGGGTTGAAACCTTTGAGACGTTACAGCAGGAGGTGTGTTCTGCCTTTGATGCTTTCCGAGGCTTTTACTGCAGCCCATTGGCTGGAGCTCCTACGATAGAGATGCATGGAGATCGTCTTAAAGGATGCTGGTTGTACTTAAGAGCAAACCACTGTGAAGAGATGCTATTGACAGGGTGATGCGAAGAGGGGAAGCTGTTATTAGCGCTCACTGCGACCCCTCAAGATGATATGTTGTGAAATGATGTTGCGAGCCATATTGAGAGCGTGAGGGGAGTGTAGCTGTTGTTTGAGGGGTTGTAGTGGTCAGACCATGAGCTGCCGACAGCTTTCTGAAGATTTCATGCTTGGTGTCTGGTTTGCATTAGGTTTGTTGAGAGAGACGGCACTACACAGCCCTCCGGGCCGTGCAGAATCCAAGCATGGTTGCAACCGGTTTTTTGTGCTGTGTGGTGTTTTATGAGGATCTTAGGGTGTGGTTGCTTATACCGGTCGCAGCAAGATGATTGTCTTTCTGCCCGGTGGGCGTGTTGGCAGCCATGGCGGCAATTGCTGCGCCTGCGGCCTGGCCATTATTAGAACATGGGGAATCACATTCAGGGTAACTTCTGCTGTGATTTGTTGGCTTGCAAGCAGCTGCCTGTGCTTATGGCCTCTTTCTAGGGGGGCTGGGTGGTGCTGCTGTTCAAGCGTGCAATTAAGGTATAGTGAAGTGGAGTGTGATGCCTGGCGACGGAGTGGGGCCGCTGCTGCTGCTGGTGCTGCTGCTACTGTTGTTGTTGTTGTGGAATGCAGCTTATACACAGCTACTGCTACTGACGGCTGAGGGTGTTCTGATGTTCAGCAGCCATGCACAGTTGATGACTCTAAATGCTTTAGGGTTGCATGCTTGCTGACTTTTTAGGATGTCTGGCTTACTTCTTAGGCGGGTCTACGGGGTCTACCGTACATTGGTGCACTTCATTGATGGTTGCTCGTAAACCCCCTTACATAAAGCAGCCCCTTGAGCCTTGCTATGTTTGAGGCGTATCTCCTGGGTGAGCTGGTCCCGGGGTATAGGTGTGCAACGGGGATGGAGTATCTGCTGGGTTTGTGGCTTCAGAGAGTTTCTGTCAAAGAGGGTTTGGGGTTCACTCCATAGAGGGAGGGTATGAGGGCATGGCAGGTGCAATTGTGAGTACAGGGTGCAATTAGCATGCGCAGGTGTGCTTAGGATTCACACGGCCCGCCCTTCCGAGGCCTGCCAAAAGGCAGGGTCTGTTTTCTACTTTGCCAAAAGGCAGGATTTACACGGCCGGGCTCCAGCGAGGGTTTTGGGGTAACTTCCAATTACAGGGAGGGAGGGTATAAGGCAATGCAGGATGCTGTTGGGTTCCCTTGGTGGAACCCAGTTGCGCTACCAAGCCCAACAACACTTGGGCTGGTAATAGACAAGCAGGTCACAACAAACCTGCTTCTGTACTACCAGCCCAAGAGTTGTTGGGCTTGGAAGGGGGTAAGGGAGCAACACATGCATTAGGGCAGGATTATCTGAGGGGTGAAGGGGACCTGCCATAGCTATAGTCTTTGCTGGGGCCCTGGCATGTTGGGGGTTGAGAACCCAATGCGGTCTTCTGGGTCAAAGTGTCTCTCTCGGAAGTGCGCAGACAACCTGTATTGTGTTCCACCTCGCTGTTTTTGGTGACAGGGGCTATGGAACTTTTCTCTATGGGATATCATGAGATGTAGGAACTGCGCAGCTGGTGCAGTTTTAAGCCCGAGCTCTCATTTCCAGTCACAGCAGCTGCAGCCGCTTGTGGCAGCATTGCCATTCGCCACTGTGGTGTGCAAGAGAATGCTTTAAGTCGGCATGATCTTATTCATGACCATCGTAACCTCAGCACCTTATAACCAACTGGGAAATTAGTCTCCAGAGGTGTTTTATGTTGGCTTTGTGCCGGTAGGTATTGTGTGTGGCATGGGCTATGGCTGTGGAATGGATGCCACCACAGATTTGCTACTTGTAGGAGAGCTTTTGATGTCCTTTGACTTGTGTTGAGTAATGCATAATGCCCCAAGGACTCTCCCTACCGTAGCAGAGAGCCCTGCAGCTCACCTCCTGTGCTTTTCGAGGTCCTTTGACTTGTTTCACTACAGCACCATTGACTCATGCATCTAGTAGAGGGTTGACTAGGTTCACTCTGCATGAGGTAGGACTCTCTGCTTCCATTGGTCTTCGCTAGGTTGTGTTGTTCTCAACAGCACTAAATGAACAGAAAATCACTTCCCCGTGTGTTGCCTATGGTTATGGATAGAGCATCCGTCATCTTCTTGGTTCTTTGTTCCGTTGGTGTTACTGTTGGGTTTCTGGGCATGGCAAAGGCTTAGGGGTTCAACGAAATCCCAAGTTTGTCCTGAGTGTACCATCTTCTTAGCATGTTGTACAGGAGTAGAGTTCGCTGGTGTTTATGCACTGATGTGTGAATACAATGCACATCAGGTCAATTTTTTCTTCCTCCTAGGGTGTTAGGGTTTAAGGATGTGTGGGTTGAGGGTATGTGAGGGTTTTGTGTCTGTCTGTGGGTTGAGGATGGCAAGGGCTTGGGGGTTCAACGAAATCCCAAGCTTGCCTTTACCATTCATCTTAGCACGTTGCACAGGAGTAATTCACTTACACGTATGCACTGATGTGTGAATATTATGACACGTCAGGTCAACTTCTTTTCTTCCTCCTAGGGTCTTAGGGTTTTGAGGGTGTGTGGGTTGAGGGTATGTGAGGGTTTTGCGTCTGTCTGTGGGTTGAGGATGGCAAGGGCTTGGGGGTTCAACGAAATCCCAAGCTTGCCTTTACCATTCATCTTAGCACGTTGCACAGGAGTAATTCACTTACACGTATGCACTGATGTGTGAATATTATGACACGTCAGGTCAACTTCTTTTCTTCCTCCTAGGGTCTTAGGGTTTTGAGGGTGTGTGGGTTGAGGGTATGTGAGGGTTTTGCGTCATCTTGAGGGATCATTTGGGCACCTGGTCGGCTTTGTATACTATTTCATTTGCTACTGTGTAGTGGCGTCTGTTTGAAGAAAATGAGCGCAGCAAAGTCTGTGCCATTGTAACTACCGTAGCTGCTGGTGTTGCTGATTGAGGGTTGTGGGGGGAGTTTCCAGGGGATTGGCAAGTACTGCTTTTACTAGGCTTTAGGGTGGGTTGTTTGAGGGGAGTGATGTTTGTGGGAAGAGTTTTGAGTGGGTTGGACTGTACTGCTTGTACTTCATGATAGGGTTTCAGAGCTGAGTGGTGTCCAGTGACAGAAGTTTTCGAGTTGTGTTTCTGAAGAATCAATCGGTTTAGGCGACAGTTATGCTGTGGAGTTGAGTTGTGTCTTTGACATAGGAATCAATTGAGATTTTGCGCTATGGAGTCAGTTGTTGCTGGTGTCGTAAATAGTGGTTTTGGAGGGAGCGTTTGGTTGAGTGCCTAGTTGTACTGCATTCAGAGACCTCCACTGCACAACTTGGTGGCACTCACTGTGAGGCAAAGTTGAAAACATAATCGCATGGGTGTTGCTTGCACCAATCAAGTCACCCCTGAGGCACTCCTGGTCACCCGGCGCATTGAATGCAAGAACGTTGTTATGGTGTAGTGCCGGAGTTTATCATTGTGAAGGTTGCGACTGTCTGGTTGTAAATGGTGGTCTGCTGCTGATGTTTTGTGATGACTGTACATACAATTTGAGAACAAAATCCCGTGCGTATTGCTTGTTTTAGGCCGCGTTGAGGCACCTCTTGATTCTCCTGGCCTTACAAACCGCACGACACCGTAGCTTGAATCCCGGATTCCACGGTGCGAGCTACGGTATCGTGCAGTTTGTAGTGTGAGATCTGCGGCTCTCTGCTTGTGGATGATGATCTGCTGTTGATGTGCCTGTGATGGTTGTGGTTGTACATACAAGCTTTGGAAGTGATGAGGTCTAGGTTTTTTGGTGAGGGCTTAGGGTTTGGGGAGGGGCTTAGGGTTTAGGCCATTCCCCCAGTTGATGTCTTGTGATGGTTGTTGTACATACAAACTTTGTAAGCATTGAGGTTTTGGGTGAGGGTTTAGGGGTTTGGGTGAGGGTTTAGGGAGGGGCTTAAGGTTTAGGCCATTCCCCCAGTTGATGTCTTGTTAAGAGAGACCACTGCACAGCCTTCTGGGCCGTGCAGGACCCAAGCATGGCGCCAATCAGTTGTTGTGATGGCTGTTGTACATACAAGCTCTGTGAGCATTGAAGTTTAGGGGTTCGGGTGGGGGTTTAGAGATGGGATTAAGGTTTAGGCGATGTCCTCAGTTAAGGCTGGTGTACATACAAGCTGTGGAAGGATTGCCTCCTTACTTTACGTATGAGTCCCTTGTATTACACTTTGTATTTTGCGCCGCTACTGTACTCTTTGTGAGTAGTGGCACAGAATTGGTTAGAACTGAGTTCACAAAGTTGGGTGTTGTTTGCATCGTTCTTGTTTAGAAGTAAGTAGATCAGCATCTTTATGGGTTCTATGTGAAGGCCTAAGGGCACAAGCCAGAACGGTTCAGGAGACCACCTGAGGTTGAGCGCATCAGAAGCTCTTCTCTTGCCATGTGCAAGCAACTGCTGTTCACCTTGATTGATGCCTCCCTGCATCCTTGCTTTGTGGTTACATGTTGTGTTTTAGGCCATATGAGCCTTTGTTGGCTCCCATGCATGGGATGCCCTTCGGGGCAAGTTCGCTTTGAAGCCAAGCCCGCCTCCTCATGCCCTTGAGCTTTCCCTCACCACACATGGTCATAGCTGGGCTCTGTGGCACCCACTAGCCAGACCAGTGATTAAGGATCAATTACCCGGAGACAGATGTTCCTAGTGATTCGTCTGATGAGGAACTGGTTGAAGTCTAGATAGCTACATGTTTGGGTATTCGCCTTGGTTGGTGTGCTGGCCGTCTTGGGTGGTACATATGCGGTGGACTTACTGGACATCCTGCTTGGTTGGTGCTCTGGATTGTGTTTGATTTGGATACACCCATCAGTCTCCTGCTGGTGATTTGTTTGCCGTGTCCGTAGTTGGATGTCTGCTTGGGTATTCCTCTTGCTTGGTGGTATGGATTCCATTGTTTTTGGACCCATCCGATGGTGCGTTTGGTCGTTTCGACCTAGCAGCCCTTTGCGGTTGCCGCACCTTAAATTTTTGTTTGTTTGTTTACCCACATGGTCATAGCTCTGTCGGGATCATTAGACACCACGTAGATTTCGGATTCTGAGATCTATGTGGTCTCAAATGGTCCCGACAGAGCAATGACCATGTGGGTAATGGTAGCTGCTGCTCCAGGCCTGGGTGCCACAGATCTTCTGATCTGCTGAACCTCAGGATGTGGGAAGGGGGATTGGCCTAGGTGGGTGGTAAGGGTTGGGTGGTAAGTGTTGTGGTGGAGAGAGAGAGAAATACGCAGAGAAGGGGGGATGATGGAGGCTGGGCATAGGTAGTGTTGTGATTGAGGCTGGGTATGCACACACCCACGTATGGAACTGTTGAAACTTTATTGCACCTGATCAAAGCCTGGAGGTTGGGTACAGGTAATCAGAGCAGGGGAGCGTGTGGACCGAGCCTACCCGTGGCCGTTTGCCAACTGCCATATTTTGCCTACCTGCTTAGCAGGGCTTTGAACTTGATTAAATGAATCATGTGTTACTTGTACTCATTATGTGGGTTCCTTGGTAACTGCCACAATTGAAAAGTTTGTTTGTTTGTTCCGTAAGTGGCAGTAGTATCTACTAGTTGTTGTTGTACCCAGGGTTGTTAGTTATGGATGGGGTGCATTGACCAATGCTAAACTCCTCCCATGTCTGACCAACCGTTAAACTTGATCCTGGAAAACCCTTCCTCGGGGCGAAGAAGGTGTTTGTAAGGATCAATTTTAGCGGTTTGGTCTGACACAAGTGGACTCATTAAGGCTTGGTCCTTTCTCACCATGCTCATTGCTGCAGAGCGGTACAGCATTGAAACCACTGCAACCATTATCGAATTCGGTGTGCACACTTTCATCTGGCTTAAACTCTGTGTTGCATTGTTGTATATGGCCTAAGTGGTTGCAGTGGCTAACCCCCTCTCTATCCATATGGTTGTTAAGAGAGACCACTGCACAGCCCTCCGGGCCATGCAGCACCCAAGCATGACGCCAACCCAGTTTGTTAGGGGGTATCCATATGGTTGGCGGGCATGGGGTTGTGTGACTCCAGTCATCAGGGGTCGTGTGCTTCTTGGTCTTGGGTGACCTTTTGGCACAGCTGGTTTTGCGTTTTGATAGATTGAACCATTGTTAATGAAGATGCTGGTGCTGGTGCCCCCTTGGTCTTTTTCCAAGAGGCACAGAAGCATAATTGGGTGTCTTTAAGGGCGTCAAAGCGGACAGAAAGCATGATGGGGAGAACAATCATTGGCCCTAAAGGCCATTTTACTTGCATGAAATTTGGGCATGGCTTAAGATGCGCTGCTTTAGCCCCCTGGGCAAGGGTTTGTGCCTTTGGGTTACGCTGGGCTTTGGCTCATTTTGGCTTGACCAGGTCTTTGGCCATTTGGGTCCAGTCACCCGCTTTTGCTTTATTTCTCGAGAAGGAGCCTGGCATCGTGACAGCCATTTCTATTAGCATCTGTGATCCAGCGGTCCTGTGCAATCGCTAGTTCGGCTTCGGTGCAGGAGGCCCACAGAAGTGTGGTTTTGTCCGCTGATGGCAACCAACTTGCAACTTGGCTCGTTTGAAGTGGGGCCATTAGGATGATGGACTTGCAGTATTCTGAAATCTTGGCTGCATGGCGAGAGGTTTCACACTAGAGGCCCTGTGATATGAGGCATTCATGTTGCCTGCCTGCACCAGAGCACACGAGGGCTGCCAGATGTGTAGTAATTGTGGATGATATCCATCAGGGTGCTGTGAACATGCTGCCACATGCTAGGTATGGGAAAGGTGCTCTGGGTTATTGGCGGGGTGCCAATTGTCTCCTGACTTTGCTCAGCATGGTGAGGTGTGAGCACTGCACACTTGGCAGTCTGATAGTCAGGGCAGTCTGTCGGAGACATTGGCTGCATCGTCATAAGGTATGGGACTTATCTGGTGACTGACAGACAAAACAGTGGAAGTGCCATAGCTGCTTACATGTATTGGTTGGTCGTCTAGAATGAGCCATTTTCTTTGAAATGAGCTGCTTTGAGAGAGTTTGCAGTGAGGGTTCAGATCGCGCAGTGCCCTAAGATGGATGGCTGATTGCTGTAGTGGGTGTGCAGCAGTTGTAGTTGGAATGGTCTGAGGGGTAGGGAAAAGAGTGGTTATAGGGGAGCATAATGGTACGAGAAGTGTGATGTGCCAGCTCGCACAATATGTGTGAGGCATCATCATCGGAGTGTTATGTCACAAATTGAGAGGTGGAGGTGGTAATGGCGTGTGGCTGCGAATTGCCCAAGCTGTTGAGGTGTGAGTGAACTATGAGGTTACTAGCTATGGGTGGTGTGACACAGCCCTAGTGTACTGTCTCAATATGGCACTGTCAAATGTGGCAGCAAGGAAGCAGAACGGCGGATCAGGGGCAGTGTGACAATTGAAGTACTAAAAGTGTTTGAAAGTACTGCAGGTTGGGGTGAATGGCTATGATGTCTTCTCTGACGTATGCTCACTTGTGGACACTGCCTGCCACTGGCCATGCCACTCTCTCGGCCTTGGTCAGAGAGAGGGAGAGAGAGAGAACTACGCAGAGAAAGAGGGAATACCCGGCTTTCCCCTTTGGTCAAGTATGTGGGCATGTGCGTCTGGTGAGTGGTAATAATGTGGCAGACTACCAGACGCCCTGCTCCCGAAAGATAGATACTTACATAGGACGTCGAGCAGTAGTGACACCGGTGCCGAAGAGTACCGACTGCGAGGCAGACCGTGCCCTATAGGGCATCACAGGCTGCGCTTAGGGCGTCTATGTAAGCGCCTTCGTCGGTACCACAACCTCAGTGCACTGCGGAGTGACAGCGGGTGCGGAAGGAGGGGACGATGCGATGGACACTCGCTTCCGACCGGTTTTCCCGAAATAACTTTTGCCAGCAAACCTTTCCTTGCCTGGAACTCTGCATGCGTGTTTTTTATGTCTTTTTTGATGGCACTGTGGTTCGGCACGCGGACGTTACCCTGGTTTTACAGAAGTGCCTCCTGGCGACTCATGGAGCGGTGTTAGTCCCGAAATAGCTCCTGCCAGCAAGCATCTCGGTCCCTACCATTCTGCATGCATGTCTTGTCTGTGTTTCCTGACAGAATGCCTAGACGTGCGAAAGGCATTTGGCTGTCTTTACGCAAGTGCGTGCGGGCGACCAGTGATCAATGGGGCGGATGGACTACTGGCGGGGCTAGATACCTCTTAGCAGCAAGCGCTGCTTGCCCTAGCATTGTGCAAGCATTTCGCTTTATCGGTTTCACGACCCAATCTCAGACTGCAGCAGCAAGGCTTTACACTGTCTGTGCGCAGAGGACCAGCCGACTTATTAGGCCTAGGGGATGAACTTGGGGCAACACCTGACATTCACCTGCTTAAAATGACATGCACCTGCATGAATCTAAAAAACAGTGGCGTTAAGAACGGAGCTACAATTGGTTCAGGGTCAAGATCATATGAATGCATTTTGGTCACTTGTCTGATGTGGTTGCAACTATTGGTTGCAAGCACCTGAACAGGGATGGCAGCACCGGGGATAGTTTGTGGGAGTGTATGTGCCCTGTTCTCAGGGCGCCTCCTGAGTGGGGCCGTGTGAATCTGCCACTGGCTGCTACCACAGTATTGGAGCAATCAAACCAGATCTGGTAAATGTGGGCTGTGTATAGAACTAGTTGCATTAGAGGCTTATCAGGTTGCCATATGGCCCCGTCCGAGGCGGGGCGCCGGTGGGGGCAGCGACACCCACAAGGAGCCAACTTAGGCTCCGACGCCAGGCATAGCATACTCAAGTTCCTGTCCACGACTCCCACAAAGGCTGCACCAGCCCACCCTAGATCCCTTGCTAGCCATTAATGTATTTCAGGCCAGCCCAGTTTGACATGCCATGCGCTGACCAGTTCACCCAGTTACCAGCAAGCCAGGCAGTTCAAACCTCAACTGCCATGCCGTTGCAGCACCCTGCAATACTGCCCCAGGGGCCAGCCAATAAAAGTCAAAGATATGCACATGCCAATGCAGAACATCTGTTTAGATCTCAACTACCATGCCGTTGCAGCACCCTGCAATACTGCCCCAGAACTCGCGCCAATGTCCCCCTATCTACCTCTGCAGCACTCTCTAAATGAAATATCTCACACGACCGCGCGTGAAAAGGTGGGTACCCCGCCAAGCACAGCACCGGGCCCACCACTACCAGCAGCTCTGGCTCTACTAAAACCCCAGGACCCACCGCCGCTGCCATTTCAGCGAAGAGATCGACACCTCCCCAATGTGACGACAGCTTTGCATTTCCTCCTGTTACATGGTTCCCTGTACCTGCTTGTCTGCTGCTACTGCCACTGCTGCTCTGATAGCTTGGACCTCCATTGACAGTTTCCTGAGCTCTGCTACTGCTGCTGGTACTGCTGGTACTTTGCGAGAGACCTGCACTACCCTCAGCAGGGTTGAAGGGAGCTGTTGCTGGCGATGCCTGCTGGTCGCTGCTACTGCCACTGCTCTTGCTGCTGCCATGTAGCAAGCTGCATGTGGTGCTGAGCAATGGAGCCCCCAGCTCAACTGTACTTGATAAACTGGCCTTGCTCCAGCCACTGCCTGCACCGCCCCTGCTGCTGCTGCCACCGCCAGCACTGCTCCCGCTGCTGCTGTGGCCATTGCTCGTGTCATTGCTGCTCCTGTCACCGCTACCGCTGCTGTTGCTACTGTGGCCATTGCTGCTACTGCTGTTGCCACTAGCCATTAGAAGTACACCACCACCACCAGCAGCAGCAGCAGCATTACTAGCAACAGCAGGAAGTGATAGAGCCTGGGCATTCGCCACCAACTTCACCTCAACCCCAACACCTGGTGTGCTGCAGTTCCCACAATCACATGGACTTCTGCCCTGCAACCACACTTTACTGCTACTGCCGCTGCTGCTTACTAACTGAGGAGCATCTGCTGTCCCTGCTTTACTGTGCCTGGTGATCCCGTCTCTTCCTGCTACTGCTGCTGCTGCTGCTGGTGTTGGACAGGCAGATCTTCTCCAGGCCACATCTCCAGATTCTGTGGCCTGACGCGCTGCTGCTGCTCCTCCTCCTCCGTTACAGAGGTCCTCGTAAATGCGTCCATTAGGAAAAGCAGCAGCAGCAGCAGCAGGAGGACTTTGTTGCTGCTGATCTGCAGCTTCTCTTGATGCTGCTGAACCACCCACGCCCCACACAGTATTCCCAGAGCCACCCACCTGACTACCACTGCTGCTGGTGGTGCTACTGCTACTGCCGTTGCGAACCCAGATGCTGTTACAGCCGCTTTCACAGCCAACAAAGGCAATGCTACTGCCATTGACCATGCTGTTGCTCTGGAATCCTGCCTCCCTTCCTGCTGCTGCTGCTGCTGCTGCTTGGCATTGAAGACCAGATTCCCCAGTGCGGCCCCGACCACAGTGCTCTCTGCAGCTGGCTTCCGTCGGAGTGCCAAAAGCAGCAGCAGCAGCAGCATATATACTAGTTGTAGCAGCGCTAGTAACAGCTGTAGCAGCAGCTAGGATTGGGGTGTAGCCATCTTCAGCCGACAGTAAATGGACAGTGATCTGCGGCCGCCATTGCTGCTGTTGCTGCTGCTCAACCTCTTGCTCTTGCTCCTGCTGACGTTGTTGGTGGTCTTTCCCATTTCCCTGCTGCTCCTGTGATCTTGGGTTCTGAAGAATAATCTGCTGCAGTTGAAGCTGTTTAACCTCTTGCTGCTCCTCCTCTTGAACCTGCTGACAAGGCTCCTGCTGCTGCTGCATTTGCTGCTGCAACCTGTGGTGTGTTCTTAGGTTCGCTGCCTGCCAGCCAGACTGCATGCAGAGAAACAAGCAACATAAACAAGGGTCAGAAATTCGTATTATACTGTAATGCACTCCAATGCTTCTTCTCAATCAAGGTGGAATTGAGCTCGGAGAATCTGTTATTCAAGCCACATGCATCTTCTCCTCCTTCCCATTCATTACTGTATGCACACAAAACCACCTGCATGTTTGCCGCCATGATGTGAGACACCATAACTGCATACTAGGCCATGCTGTGCTAGTGTAGTACTGCTGCTGCTGCTGCTGCTACATTATGGCACAGAATGTGTTATCACATTGCATGATATGCCATAGCAAGAGTGCCACAGGCCCCGCACCTCAAGCTGTTACAAGAAACAGCGAGGTGGAACAGAATGTGCTGGGTTGTAACACAGCTGGGCCTGTCAAACCTAGCTATGCTATGCTATGCTATGCAAAGGCATGCCTGCTGCTGCTGCTGCTGCATGGCTGACAGGCTGTCTCACCTTAAAGGCCACTGTTAGACCAGCTTGTGCTGCTTTGGGTGCTATGGCTGCTTCTAAGATGGGCTGGCTGCGCTGAAGGAGACCTGCACACAACATGAGCGTCTTTACTTAGGTTGTTATACATGCGGGAAGCGAACGGAAGAGCAAGGCATATCAATTATTGGCAACACAGCAAGGTCATAAAAGATGATGGTCGCTAGAAGGTGAGCCTATAAACAATACTGGGCCAGTATTCTTGCTGAAACATGAGGTGCAGCTGCCATGGCGCAGGTGTTGCATACGTCTTCTGCAGAAAGGAAACATGTGTCAATTGCTCCTTGTGCTGCTGGTTGCATGGGCACCTAGCATGCAGTCCCCTGCATATGGCCTAATAGAAGTATCTGTCTACTCTTGGCACTGCTGTTAGAGGAAGGCAGACCTCCTGATGCTTAATTGCCCCGCCTTCTCAGCTGCAGCCCTGCATGGGTCTCTAAGCTGGCATTCCTTGCTGTAGGGAGGACCTTTGTAACTGAGGACCCGACAAAAGGCACACACGCTCAACATTCTGCAGCAGAGGGCAGGGCAGGCCTTTCAATCTGCCCTGATTTTGTAGGAGACTGACCTGAGGGGTCATACAAGTAGATGTACTCCAGCCCTAGCTCTGCACACCTGCACGTGCACGTGAGTGGTAACCTTAGCATTTACGTAGATGTGTTAGTGTGTATATATGGCCCAGGTTGTTGACAGGAAGGGAGCGAGGCATGGAGGTGCTTCAACGGCCAGCAAGGAGGCGGTTGCAAGAGGTGGTTGAAGTGCTTACCAAATTGCGATGTTGGAGACGCGCTGCAAAGATATGCTTCCAGGATCCGTTTCAGCGAAGACGAAGCCAATGTGTTTAGGGGGAGGTGGGGATTTGCCTCTGCTTGGCGCCGAGCCTTGTGCGGGTCTGCAATGCTGCGCTAGCCGGCGCATGCAGCTGCCAAGGACATGGAGCAGTCGGAGAAACACTATAAGGAACTGGAGTGCCAGGGTATGGTTCCTGGCCAGATGCCTTCTGCGCATATTGCCCTGCTGTCCTATTGCATACGAAACAGGAGGGGGATGCCGCAGCGGTTGTGCTGGCAACACCTAACATGCAGCATATGATGCATCACCAAGTGCTCAGCAGTTGAATCGATGCAGATCTAGGGCTGCAGGCAAAGTATGCACGGAAAAGAACGACTGCGCGTCTGCATAACGCCATCACGGAGGAATGACCGGCATAGGGCGCCACTCAAAACTCTTCAGTGCCTCACTTCTGCCACAAAACAAGTTTCATATTGGCAGAGCGTGTACGGATGTCTATTGTTCTGCCAACTAGATGCTCATTTCGCCCCGAGTGACCCACGAGTGACAGTCGGCGCAGAGTTTTGAAGAACTAGTCAAAGTGAGCCTCTTCAACTGAATCGCCATTTAACCAAAATAGGATCGTTGCAAATAACAGCAAGGAAATCATATAGGTGGTCAGCATTGGACGAGTCACAATTGTTTGCTGTACTCCAGCACTATCACATCTGGATGCTTGCACTTTCTATGAGGCCATCTAGTTTGCCTGCTGCATGACAACGTAATGAAATGATAATAATGCATTTTCACAGCCTGAATCAAAAAGATCCAAAGGCAGACCCGTACTTCAAAGCTCCTTTATTTGCTGATACAACATGCACTGGTGAGCCTTAGGTGCCCCAGCCGTATCAGAAAACCATGCTACACTGCTTCATACAGCAACAAGCGTCACCACAGAGATTCCATCTCCCGGCTTAACATTCTTCCCAGCATACACAAAGACTGAGCGTATGTTGCTATGTTTCGCTCCCTCAGAAGCCCAAGCGTCGTTATCACTAGTTGGCTGACTAGTTACAACTCTGATTGCCATTGCAACACTCACCCACATATCTATCTCACAACAGCCTGACCTTGCCACATTTCCATCTATGCAGTTTTAGCCACACACATACTTACAACGAACATGATACCCTTCTGCCGGAGCAGGGAAACAGCTAGCTGGTTTATGCAGTGCGAGACAAAAAGGTTCCCATGGGAAGGGCAGCAACTTTTGACTGCCTGCTACAGCCAGGTAGGGGTTGACATCACATGCCGAATGCTCATGCAGAAGTAACAGGGAGGCTACAAAGCAAGCAAAGTTTAAATGAACCAGAACCTCCTACATATACCTCATGTCAACATCAAGACACCAAGCGGGCCCGAGGCAGCTTCAAGCAGTACTACGCTGGCCACTAAGTACCTTCAAAAACCAAGCACCTCGCACATCCAACTCCCATAAATCTTCAAGAGACTTGGGGATGGAGATGATGATGCAACGGCCATCGCAAGACAAGCCCAAAGCCAGAAAATATGCTCAAAAAGTATACGAGCACACACAGTAAAATGCAGGACCCACGGCTAGCCAGGGTGGACACACCAAATTTGTTAAATTGGGGTCACCACTGATCCAACCACATTGCGCTCACATATCCATCAGCACACCCATCACTAAACCCTAACCAGCACTGGGCTTTAGCCCTGGGTATATTATGCATGCACCCACAGTGCTAATGTGCTGCATAACAAGCATCCAGCCAGTTCACTCCTTTGTGTCCATGAGTATACCCTTCAGAGTGCTTGCAACCAGCAGGCAAGCCATACCTCTCAATCGAAGCCCATGCCTAGGCTAGGGTCCTTCCCTACACACTGGATCACGCACGACCACACATTAAAAACCATAGGACTTGCAACTGAAATTCTCTGACAGCATGCTGCAGAGGTGCATCTGAGGCCCCAACCATTCAAAGACTTGAATACATGCTTAATGTCCAAGGCAGCATATTCACACAGCAGCAAGTCAAGTACTTCTGGTATGCAACACCAATGACTGTGATGTGGATGAATGGTAACTGAACCATGAGTATTTTCATGCAATAGCAGTAGCAATAGACTAAGGCAACATAAACTAAACATGCTCTTCAAATGCAACCGGCATTTGACACTGAAATACACCACAACTGCAGATGCATAGTGGAAATCATCCCCAGAAACTGACAACAGAAAAGTGCATTAGCTTTACCACTTGCTTGTAGGCAGTATCTGTCTGCAGGGAAGCGGTAACCAAGTAAATGCCCCTTTTGTGCTGCCTGTTTTTGGGGATGAGTTCATAATACAACATACCCGTGTCACAATAGGATGGCAACCATTAGGATCAACCGCGCTCTGACAGCAGAGTGCAGACCTGGGCCAACAAGTGGTTTAGGGTCGAGGTTCAGGTCATATGCAAAACCTTAACCCAGTCGCCCTAAACCCTAATCCATGGGCGTTAGGATGCAGAGCTGGATCAACAGTAGACAAAGGGGAGCAGAGTAGCAAGCTCAGCCAGATAGTGAGCAAGCAAACAACATCAAAACACGATGCAAGATAGCACTTCCAGTATACATATATATAGATGTGATGTGATAAGACCTGACATCATCAACATTAAACATTGCCCTGCCCTGCAAGCCTTTCAGGTCCTCAACGGGCCGGCGGTACAGTGGGCACAGAGAAGTCAGCAGACCATCCGGCGCTGTGCTGTTCTTTTGCTCACAAGTAGTGCACAGTTGACAAGACACCAGGCAGGGTGGACAAAAACGCATATGGTGTGATGCCAGATCTGCAGGACAAGACATAATGCCACAAAGGCTATACAATGTTGTATATAGCAACATGCAACAAGGCTGTATTCCCTCCTCCTTAGAAAGTCCGTCCGCAAACAGAGCAGTATCCCCCTCCCCCCACTCACCCACCATTGCCTCACTTCAAGCAGGACAGCACAGCTTACTGATAACAGCTTACCAATAACAGCTTACCATCTCATATTATCATTCAGCTTTTCTTGGTATATCATTAAACAGCAGCTGCCTAAACCTTGAACCCCAGCAGCACATTCTTCCCAAATGGAGCTTGTGAACGGAGGACCCTACGGTCCAGCTCTTTGAATGCTGCACAGCAGCAGTTTCAACCCTGCACAGCAGCACTTTAAACCGTGGACAGCAGCTGTCCCACCCTGAACAGCAGCACAATTATGCCAAAGGCAGCTTGTGAATGCAAACCCTACAGTAGTCCACCTGCTCTTAAATCCTGAACCCCATAGCTCGGAACACTGTGAACAACAGACATAAAACTAAGGCCAGCTCAAAGCTTGAACAGCAGCTGTCGGAACCCTGAACAGCAGCGCTACACCTGCAGCACTATTTGCATGGATCCTGAAGCCGCAGTCGCCTGTCCCGCCTCGGCAAATATCCAGCTCATAAGGGATCTAAACGTGGCCACAATCCCACACACCAGATTTGCGGACACCATTCAGCTGCTTCACAATCTAGATGGAAGAAGGTTCAGCAGGGCACAACTACACAATCCCAAACAGCAGCAGCAGCCAGCAGCAGCAAGCAGGAAAAACGTGCTTCCAAAATTGATATTTTTATGCATCTTCTTTGGAAAAAGCTTCTTGAGTCCCTGGGGGGCCTTAAGTGGCGCTGCTGCTGCTGCTTAAGACTTCTGCTTCTGCTGCCAGTGAAGTTTGGGCAAATCTGCAATATGCCATAGCAGCAAAAATGCCGTAGACCCCGCATCTAAAGCTGTTACGAACACAAGGAGGTGGGAACTGTGACAGAAGACAGTCAATAGCTCTGCCTCCATGTTGTTTCTGCATCCTAGCCAAGCCTCTGCTAGTGACAACTGCCCAGCCCCATAGTGCAATACAGCACAGTACAAAAAAAAGCCCCAGCCCCAGAAAGCCCCTGCCACCCAAGAGTACAAAAACAATTACTATGTGGTAGATTTTGCCAAACCAGCAGAACATGATGTGGTAACAATACAGCTGCTGCAGCTGCCATTGGTAGCTCTGCCAGTGTGCTGTTTCTGCATACTAGGCATCCTTTGCGTGGCACCTTCCCAAGCCCTTGAGTGCAGTACAGCACAGCACAAAGAGATGTCCCACCCTCAGCAAGTCCCTTTCACTCAAGAGCGCAGAAACGCCGACTCTGTGGTAGATTCTGTAAAGACCAGCAGAACATGATGTGGCAACAATACATCTGCTCCAGCTGCTGGCATGCCAAGGTTTCTTGCCCCTCCACAAAGTTACCCTGAGACTGACGGCCCTCCGCACGCTGCCGTGACTAAGAACAAACCCAACTCACTCTTGCGCCCTGCTTGCGCTACTGCTGCTCCTGCGGCTCGCGGGTACTGCCATTGCCAGCGCCACTGCAGATGTCAGGCCGTGCCACATTCGCTACCGTCTCAACAGCAGCCTTTGCTGCTGCCCCTTTCCTGTCGGATCCTTCCCTTCTCCAGCCCCCTCTCCCGCACCCTGCCCCTGCCCCGACCCCATGCCCCAGCCCCTTCCCCTTCCCCTGCCCCTCCCCCGACTCCCTGTCCCAGCCCCTGCCCTCCCCCCTGCCCCAGCCCCTCCCCCGGCCCTTTACCAGAGCCCCCAGCCACCCCTGCACCCTAAAATCCCGCCAACCCCATGCCTCACGCAGCTTGCCCACTTTACCATGGGCATATGTTCACTTCAACCGTTTTGACCTCAGAAGAGGACCGATGTCAGCGCCGTCATTGCTGCTTGTGCTGCTGCTGCTGCTCTCCCTCGCCGCTACTGCCATTGCCAGTGCCGCTGCTTTTGCTAGGTAGTGCCACATCCACTGCCGTCTCCAAGACCACCACTGCTGCTCCCCTAGCGCTGCCCTTGCCGCTGCTGCATGCTAGCCAGCCCTCAACAGCACCTCAACATTGACATCAGCAGTGAACGGCCAATAAGGCCCTGTCAGCTGTGATACAGCAGATTGCCACGGCTGTTGTATATAGCCCAGCAGAAGGTAAGACTCCTGTAGGCTCCATGTCAGCAGCTAATACACCCTCCCGAGATGTGCCGCCCTCGCAGAGACCACTTGGCCCCTCTCCCTCCCGCGTCCCTCCCTCGGCCCCTCCCCCAGCACCTCCCCCGGCTCCCCAAAGCAACCACCAGCAGCTGGCCAGCCGCTCCCTTGGCCCTTCACCAGAGCCCCCACCCACCCCTGCGCCCAAAGAACCCGCCACCCCCATGCCCAAACACCAAATTGCCCACATTCCCCTGCGCATACGTATAGGTACACGCCACCTTCACCCCGTCAACCCAATCCTCCGACTTAGCCGCAGCCGTCTGGCGCCCCTCCCCGTCCACCAGCATCAGCGACCCCATCTTCTGATGGGCCACCTTACCAAACTTCTTACGCAGCGCCGTCTTCAACTCCCGCACGCCGGCCCCCGGCGGCAGCGTCAAGGTGACTTCCCCGCTCCCGGCCCGCCCGCCGCGGCCGCCGGTCACATGGATCGTCCGGGACGTGTTCATCGCCGCCTGACGCCGCTGCGCTACATTCATATGTGCAGGATCCGGCAGTGGGAAGAGGTTTGGCGGTGCCGCCGCTACTGCTGCTGCTGCTGGTGGTGCGGCGCTGGTGTTGGTATTGCTGGGTTCTAGCGGCCGGGCTTTTTTCCCTCCATCGCCATCCCCACCACCCGCCGCTGACGAGGTTCCCGCCGTCTCATCGGATGCCTTCCGCTTGCTGCTGCTTGGACCAGCAGCAGCAGGAGGGGCAGGGGGGTGTGTGGTAGTGTGCACGTGGGCTGCTGTCAACGGCTTGCCTGCTGCAGCTATCAGCCGGGCACGCTCTTCAGGTGGAGGGACTTTGGCCACAAAGGCAGCTGCCGTGTAGAAGTCTGCATCACTTGCCTCATTGCCTGTGATTGTATCAAAGGAGGGGGGGGGGGGGAGAGAGGGGGATACATGTTAAGCAGGGGCATGGTTCAGCTATGGTTTAGCTGCTGCTGATGATGAAAGATCGCAGCCAGCGCTTTCAATCAACAGGTGGAGGAACTTTGGCCACACAGGCAGCTGCTGTGAAGAACCCAGCGTCAATTGCCTCATTGCCTGCAATTGCATTACAGAAGGGGAGGGGGGTCAGCGTAGGAGCAGAGGTCCTCAGTGGAAAAGTGTTTGATTATTGTAACAGAGCTCGACACACACCTCACATGCAAGAGGTAACTAGGCAGCACGCGGAAGAGTGTTAGTGTGTTACGTATTATTTTAAGGGTGTGCAGACTGCGGTTCAAAGCACGTCCTACAACCCTAGGCTTAAAACCCTAACCTTAAACGGTCATGTGACCAAAAGCATTAAATGGCATGATCTCTCATCAGCTCTGACATCATGATCATCATGATCTCATCAGCTCTGACATCATGATCATCATGATCTCATCAGCTCTGACATCATGATCATCATGATCTCATCAGCTCTGACATCATGATCATCATGATCTCATCAGCTCTGACACAGCGCCCACAGCATACATAGCAACACCCTGTACAGCGTCATCCATATGTGCCTTGCCAGTCAATGATTAGTCGGTTAGACCTCTACTTGAGATGCCCGGCTGCCCAGTCCAGAGAACAGCCACATACCACATACACATACAAACACTCAATATACAGTAAATGCCATCACCATCCATTGCATCCAGCACACTGCCCCGTGGCATAGCGTGTGACCCCCCGTGCCTTGGAGAACCCCCTCCTTGGAGAACCCCCGCCTTGGAGAACCCCCTCCTTGGAGAACCCCCCCCTTGGAGAACCCCCTCCTTGGAGAACCCCCGCCTTGGAGAACCCCCGCCTTGGAGAACCCCCTCCTTGGAGAACCCCCGCCTTGGAGAACCCCCGCCTTGGGTTCACCCTCCTCCTGTCCGACCTACCTCCGCCCTGCTCCAAGTCGTAGTATCTGCTCATCCTATGTCTCTTGGCCGTGCTGTGTAAACCCCAGCTACTCAATGTTTGCCCCCTCTGTCTTCTCAACAGTGGGGATTAGGCCTACCCTGCAGCATTGCTTAACCTATCCAGCTTCAGCCCTCCTCGTATAAATCAGAAAGGCCCCTTTTTCTTACTGGCCCACCCCCTTTCCCCCCGGAATTGCCGGCTGCTTGACTCACCAAAGTACTCCCCAAAGTATCTGTCCACCCAATGCTTCTTAGCAAGTCTTTCTGACCACCAGCCTTCAAATGTCCTTGCCCATGTCTTCCCAACAGTGGGCCTATCCCCTACCTTGCAGCAGGATTAATTGTCCCAGTTCTAGACCTCCTCTAATTAAGGACCAAAGCTATATTAGTCCCCCTCGTGACTCACCGAAGTACTCCCCATAGTATCTGTCCACCCAATGCTTCTTAGCAGCACCATGTGAGCCCAGCCAGTGTATGTCATCCCCCACTGTCTCTGACACCGTGCCCATGGCATACCCCGCCACATCATCTGGCGTGCACGTCATCATCTTGCAGGAGTCTTCAACCCAGCGGACTGATCCAAAGTGTGCTGCTTCCTTCTTGGTGGGGATGTGATCCAACACACTGCAAGCAATACGGTACAGAGGGAGATATTTAGGGTTTAGGGTTTAATGTCGGAGGTGGCACCCTGTGAATGAGTGGAAGTCATGATGTTGAAAGAGCCTTCAACTTGGTGCAGCGGTCCAAAAGTGTGTTGCTTCTCATTGGTGAGGATGTGATCCAACACACTGCAATATGGCAACATAGGGAGGTTGGTATCACGCATGCGGGGCGTCGTGACTGAGTCCAAGTCATTTTGTTGATGGAGTCTCACAAACTTGGCCCATGGTGCAGTCCAAAGCATGCAGCTTGTTCTTGGTGTTGTTGCGTATACAGTAACAGTTGCGGAATGGGAAACAGAGGGGAAGGATGTTAGGGGTGGCGCATTATGAGAGCAATTCATCATGTTGAAGGAGTCCTCAACCCAGCGGACTGATTCAAAGTGCGCTGCTTCCTTCTTGGTGGGGATGTGATCCAACACACTGCAATATGGCAACAGAGGGAGATTGGTATCAGGTATCTAGGGCAGTGTGACGGACTGAAAGGCTTTATGTTGAAGGAGTCTTCAAAATGGCAGAGCAGGCAAAAAGCAAGCAGCTTCTCTTTAGTGTTGTTATGTCCAGTTGTTCTGTCCAGATTAATAGGTGCGGAATGGGAGGTAGGGGGGATTGATATCAGGAATGTGGCACACTGTGACTGAGAATGCAATTCATCATGTTGAAGAAGTCTCCAACCTGGTGGAGCGGTTGGGGAAAATGCAGCTTCTTCTCGGTGGGTATCTGCCTGCTGTTGGCCAGTTAGTCAGGTTCAATGCAAGTGTGTTACTACAGCGACTTGAGGTGCGGGGCCTATGGCACTTGTTGCTATGGCATATTGTCATGAAGTGTAATACTACAGCGGCTGGTTGCCTTTCAGACCTACGGCGGATGAAACAGGCAAAGGCAACTTACAACGTTGCACATATGTAATTGCTCATAGCCCCTTGGACACAGATCCTTGATGGCACACAAGATCGTGACAATGGATTGCAAGCACTGCTGACGATTTGTAGCGGATGTGTTAATTGCACCCTTGCACCTTCTTGTGATCTGATCCAGTCCTTCAGCAGTACAGCTCATGCCTTAACTACCCTCCAAGCCGATTCACTTGACCTGATCTGGGCCCCTTGAAACCTTCACAGTACCAATCCAAGCCCTACTTTAATAACATGTTCGGTTTCCAACATCACCCAACATCCCAGCTATGCTTTGGAGGTAAGTGAAAGTTATGAAAGGAGACAGCAGCTGTGAAAAACAGGGCACTGTATGTTTTGCTGGCGCAGGTAGGGGCATGCAGGGTGCAACTTGCAAGTAGCACCATTGCTAACCTATGTTTCTGTCCTGAAGGAGGAGGGCTCTTGATCCTGTCCAGATACGATCAGATCTCAGATCAGGACGGAATAAACAATTTTGAATCATTCAACCCCTTCCCCATTTCCCACTCACTAGTCTTCCTCCAGGTACTCCATCTTCAGCAGCCTCAGGCACTCGACCTTCAGCCCCGCCGCCGCCATTACCGCGGCAACCACCGCGTCCTCGTTCTTCAGCCGCATCTTCGCAGCGTACGCGTTCGCGCCGCCGGCCTTGAGCTTCGCCTCGGCCTGCGCCAGCGCCGTCTCCTCGTACATGTGCCGGCAGTAGAAGCCCACCGTACCACCCTCTGGCAGGAACTCAGCGTCCGCCAGTGCGCTCTTAAGCTGGCTGTGGAAGGCGGCGGCGCGGGAGAGGAGGGCGTCGGTGTTAGGGTCCGGTGGCGCGTCGCGGTGCAGGGTGTAGGTGAGAGTGATGCGATAGCCGGACTTCACCGGCTGCACCTGTGGTAGCATGGACAACAGCGCACGGAGGTTTGACGAACAAGGGGTTCAGCAGCAAGAAGAGATTTGCAGCAGAACAGCAGTAGAAGCTTATAAGCAGCTGGCCAGAGGTTCAAAAGGGTGATATGATCAGACTAAGCAGGTGCTATTGTGTACCAGCTGCTCTGACTGTGACATGGCATGAGACATTACAGTTACAAAATAGCCCCCAGTGCCGCCCCACAAGGAGCCAAAAGGCTGCAACGGCATAATCAAGTTCCTGTCCAAGAGTTTCTGAATGTTTGATAGCGTGACAGACCGTTTTGGGTTCAGCTTGGCTAGCTGCCTCTTCCTTAAACCCTATGTAGGGCTGATGCTCGGGGTCAGATTGTTTTGACCTCGCTGGGTTATGTGCAGCCACAGCTTCAATCCAATTTGTTTGTCTTTAGAGACTAAGTTAGAATGTAGTTCTTTTAGAGTTAGGCTCATAATTACAAATTTTCAGAATGAGTATCATAAGGGTAGAACAACACAAGAGCACAGCTACATTGCAAGACACCTCAGATGTCCAAATTTTGTTGTATTACCTTCATATCTCCAGGGTTATAACAGGAGAATAGCAAAAAACATGTTGCCTCTGCTCAACACATTTTCACCACATGTTCAAATTTTCAAAAGGAAGGCTAGTTTCCTTAAGTTTGTGCCCCAGTACTTGCTGGCAGATGCGCGCGCCTACCCTGCTTCTATCAAGAATCCCCATGAACCCTAACCAACCTGAAAAATCATCCAGGCCGCAGTGCTTTGGCCGAGATGCACATTCCAACAGCCACAAAGTATTTACTTCATGCCTAAGGTAAACTTCACTGCAGTGAGCACAAACTGCACACGAAACACCACAGCCCCCAACCCCAGGGCTAAGTCATAAACCCTACCCCCCCCCCCCAAAACCCCAACCGGCCCCAAAGCTAACAGATAAACCCTAACCCTCCCCCTAAACCCCCAACCCCAAAGCTGACCCATGCTCACCTCATGCTCAACGTCCCCAAAGAAGGCTGTCCACTGCAAGCCAGCATTGGTCGGCACATGCGCTGCCTTCTCCGCTTCTGGCGCCCAGTAGCGCACGGGCTGCAGCGCTTTGGACCAATTCACAGTGGTGTCTTTGGTCCCATGAGCCAGCCGCAGCTCACCGCCAGTGAATGGCACTGGGAGGGCGATAACCAAAGTGCCGAAGCAAGTGTCGGCACCACGGGGGGGTGTCCTTATGTGCTTTGAAGAACCCACCTGCAAACGTACATGGCAAGAATGTTATCATACTATCATAAACCACAAGGCTGCCACCGCCTGCCACGACAGAACCTAACCCTCAAACAGGTAGAGTGGATGTGTAAAGATGTACATGCTCCAAAGATGTTTGCAACAAGCACAGCATGCCATACACAGTAACTTTCAGATACAACTGCTGCGTACTGCGACACAGCAAACATAGAGAGAGCCCTAATGGAACTGAGAGAATTTTGGTTGCAGCCCCGCTTTGGTCGCTTCATTTTTAACCAATAGATTCTAAAGAGGGTATTGACCATTTGAATCTGGCTGAAATGATGGCGAGAGCCTTAACCTTGGGGCTGGGCTGGGATGGGCCCATTAACCAAAAGCTGTCTAAGGAATCAACTCAGCACAATGTATGCCTGAGAATAGTTTCATTTGATGCTTGCCTTACGTATCTATATTCCACCTTGCTGCTTTTAGAACAGGTCCGGGGCCTATGGCACTTTTTGCTACGGCATGTCACAAAGTCTAATGTTGATGACGCTTACCAATTGTCATTATGTTCAGCTTGTGTAGCTCAGCAGTAACAGCAGCAGCCTCAGGTACCAGAGCCATGCGCACCTGTAGCAGCAGCAGCAGAGGTGATATGATGATGTCAAGAGGTCACGAGTATTGCAGGAGTGACTGGAGTCCGGCAACAGCAGCAGGAAAGGTGACGTGGGGATGTAAGGAATGGCCCGCATGTGACTGGAGTAAGGCATGCAAGCGTGAAAGAGTGGTTAAGACATATGATTGGATGCAAGATGTGTGCAAATTGGTGTCTTACAGACCACAGCGTGGGGTTCAGACTGACAGTAATGCACACTGGCAGCAGGGCAGAGTGCAATAGAGGGCAAGGACGTCAAACGCCACTGGCTTGCTGATGTCTAGCAGCTATCACGGAGCTTCAGAGATGATGTGCGATGCTATCGGGTTTGTGACGATTTCAGGATCAGCCATGAAAGCTGATGGGCAAGGGGAGTCCTGCCAGACAAAATGGTACAAGTTACAATCAAAGGGGTGCTTTACGTTTCCCCTTGATTATATGTTTGCTCGAATGGCTGCACGTTGGGATGTACCTGCGAACTGCTTGTCTCATATATTGCTTTTCCGAAAGCACTTACCTCCTCAAGAATCTGAGATCCCGAGATATCAAAATCCATGTCGAACTCCGTAGGCAGTAGCTCCTTAGCCACTCTCACTGAAGGGTCCAAGACGGTTTCATTGCCCCTGCCGAAAGGGCTTGGACGAGCAGCAGCGACCAGCGGAGCGAGCTTGTCTTTGGCGTCTTGAGTTGACATCGGGAACGCGCAGGCTGTTTCCCCCATGGTGAGCTTGATACCACGCGAAGCAGATCCAGATACATAAAACTTGCTCTCGATGCCATCTATAGCCGCGTTGAGGAGGGCCGTATGATCCTGCGCCATTGTCACGTGTGACGGGAAGCTAAGACGATTCTCGACCGACAAGTCAAAGTAGAAGTCCCTTGGATACTGCGCATAGCATGATAGCAACTGAGTGCAGAGGCAGCCAAGCAAGTATGTAGAATAGCATAGCATGTGCACGTGCACGCCGCATTCCGGAGAACAGGCTTCAAAGTTTTGTACGTCACTCCTCGTAGTGCTGAAAGTGCCGAAAGTGCGGGAAGTGCCCCGGGGTTCTACAGACACTTTTATTCAAAGCCGCAAAAAAAGTATTAAGCTTAGCATATCACTCAGACCCAGCTTCAGATGGTCCACCGCCCATTGCAAGGACCAAACGCACAGATGCCTCAGCTACATCTTGCCACATGCCAACAGAGACAGCCTGAACTGCGGGAAGACGTCACATCAGAGCAACCATACACTATATGTCTGCAATATCAATTAATCATTGCAATAAGGCATGTTCCCCAGCCTCCCACGGTCCCTATTCCATGTCTCCTGCTCCTATTGCTCCTGCTCCTTCTGCTGCTGCTTTTTGCGCTCCTGCTGCCGCCGTCTCTTCTTCTGGCTCTTGGACAGTTTATCCTCGGGTACTTCCAACAACGACGCCTTGCTCAACACCGCCCTACTACCACTGCCAATCACAGGACCTCCCCCACTTAACCCTGCTTTCCCTAAACCCTGCTGCTGCTGCTCAGACCCCAAACCCTCATGCTTGTGCTTCTTCTGTGCTTGGGGTTTAGCAGCCAAGCTCCTAAGTTTCCCTCCCTCACTGTCACTGCTACTGCTGTCACCACCCGCCTCCTGCACATGGATGAATACAGCATCATCGCTCCAAGTCCTTCGTACATTTCTAAAATGCCATATCAAAAATGCCGTAGCTACAGCGCCTCAAGCTGACATAAGATAGCTAGGTAAAACAAACAACGGGATGCCTTCACTAGGCAGGCATGTAAAGAATGCATTCAGTAAGTCACTCAGCATCTACCGGTCTGCACTACTGCAATGTGTACAACAAGCAACATTGCTAGAATACAGTTTTTGGGAAGAGCACAATCCTTGGACAAGACAGATACTCCAAAGCACGTGAGGCGGACCGACCATGAATGCATGCTTGATGACGAGGACAGCATAGTTAGAGGTGATAAAACCCTAAGGAGTTCCTTAGGGTTCCAAACTGTACTTCCGTTACTACTATCCAGTTATCCAGTTATCCTTCATCCAGCCCCTCTTCTTCTCACCTGCTGCTACTGCTGGTGCCGCTTTCACCATAGCGGCCCTCTTGTCAGTTGCTGGTGCTGCTGGTGCCTCACTAAACCACCAGATACAATCCCAGGCCCCCCTCATCCCAGCCTCTTTTGTCCACCTTGCCTCTCTCCTTTCACCTGCTACTGCTGCTGGTGTACCTTCGGTCATAGCGTTCCCTTGTCACTTGCTCGACGGCTGAAGCCTCCCCTAGCCCCTATTAGAGCTGCCCACCTCCACCTCACCCCCTACACCTCTATCCACCCTCCTCCCCCTCCCACCTGTTGCTCCTGCTGCTGTTGCTGCCGCTTGCGCCATAATGGACCCCCTTTTATCTGCCGTAGCTGCTGCTGCTGCTGTTGTCCCCCTTCCTTCCCAAGGCTCAAAGACTTCTCAAGTCTCTTCTTCAATCGCTGCTCTACACCAGATGTCTCAAGGGCCTGTGTGCACCAGAGGAAAAAGAAGAAGTAAAGTTAAGCTCCTTATGTTACTTGCAGGACAATGCTGGCAATCACTTCTAATAGAGCATCAATACCCGGGTCACCATTTCAAACCTTCCTCTTCCTCCTGCTGGTTGCAGTGCCACTGGTGCTGATGCTGCTCCTCTTTATGCTGACCCTGCTGCTGTTGTTAGTTGTTGGCTGCTTCGTTTGCTGGCTTTGGCACTACTGCTGCTTCCTGGCACTTATCGCTATATGTGCTGCTTCAGCCCTGCATTGCTGTTTATGCCCTGGTGGTTTGAGCACTCCTGCTACTGCTGCTGGTGCAACTGCTGCTGCTGCTGGTGGTGTTATTGCTGCTGCTGCTGGTGCTACTGCTGTTGATGCTGCTGGTGGTGCTGCTGGTGGTGTTAATGCTGCTGCTGCCGGTGCTACTGCAGCTGCTGCTGGTGCTACTGCTGCTGCTGCTGGTGGTGCTGCTGGTGGTGTTATTGCTGCTGATGCTGGTGCAACTGCTGCTGCTGCTGGTGGTGTTATTGCTGCTGCTGCTGGTGCTACTGCTGTTGCTGCTGGTGCTACTGCTGCTGCTGCTGGTGGTGCTGCTGGTGGTGTTATTGCTGCTGATGCTGGTGTAACTGCTGCTGCTGCTGGTGGTGTTATTGCTGCTGCTGCTGGTGCTGCTGGTGGTGCTGTTGCTTCTGCTTCAGCAGCTATTATGGGCACTGCTGTACATGCACTACTGGTCTGAGCATTTCTGCTGCTCCCGTAGCTGCTACTAGATCAGTTTGCAACTGTTACTCTTGCTGCTGTTGCTGGCGATCTGTTGCAATAACCAGTGCTGCCTTTCTGATTCCACTGGTGCCTACTGCTGTTGTCACACTCTTGCTCCTACAGTCACCGCTGCTGGCTCCTTTCTCTTGGCTTGCTACTGATGTCTAAGTACCATGCCTATCTTATACCCCTGCTGCTGCTTCTGCTGCTGGTGCTGCTCGTGTTGTGCTCCCTACAGGCTTTCCAACGCTCCCTAGCTCCACAGCTGTCATGCAGATCCGTTTCCCCCCCCCTGCCAACCTGCCACTGCTGCTGCCCCCTGTCTCTCTCAGCATCTCCCCTATACTCCTCCGCTTTAGCTCCAGAGCTGTCATGCTGATACTTTTCTCCTCCATTGCCAAGGCTGCGGCTGCTGCTGCCCTCTGTCTCTCTCTCTCTCTCTCTCTCTCTCTCTCTCTCTCTCTCTCTCTCTCTCTCTCTCTCTCTCTCTCTCTCTCTCTCTCTCTCTCTCTCTCTCTCTCTCTCTCTCTCTCTCTCTCTCTCTCTCTCTCTCTCTCTCTCTCTCTCTCTCTCTCTCTCTCTCTCTCTCTCTCTCTCTCTCTCTCTCTCTCTCTCTCTCTCTCTCTCTCTCTCTCTCTCTCTCTCTCTCTCTCTCTCAGACATGCCTCCCATATTCCTCCTCCTCTTCCCCCTCCTCCTGCATTTGCTGTCTCCAGATTGCTTCTGATGTTGCTGCTATGTACTATCTGCTGGTGCCTTGTAGCACTTAGCCCTCAGCTATCAGCACATGGCTTGTCAGTAGTGAGACGCTGAGACTGACACCAGCTACTGCCAGTGACGTTGCTGCCAGACGCCCTATCGCATGCTCTGCTTTGTTTCAGCAGAAGACGTAAGACCCACCTTGTTATGGGACACATACTTCGCTCCTAAGCCCAGCCTGCCAAGGAAAATCAGGAGAAGTCAGCAATTTCACGAGCAAAACAGTGTCACTGCTCGAACTTGTTCAGCTTGGCAAAGGGTGTACATGGCGCTGTTTTCGCAGGCATGCTGAATCGGATCTTTGATATTATTTGCTGACAGTCCTCTTACAGGTTTGGTCGCGGCTTTTCGAACAGGCTGTCTTCGGCAATAGCTCCTGCCTCATCTAAGGCATCTTCAGCATCGATACCCAGCCACTGAGAAACCTGGGATGAGGGCGGTCACCTGAGAAGCATGTCTCTTGCATCTGCATGTCAGGCTGCAGGAGCTAGGTTGCAAGCGTACCACACCAAGGGCCACCCCTGAGGGCACTACATCCTCATCCCCATTGGTTGACATGTAGTAAGCAATGCCTTTCGGTCAGTCATTCAGTCAATAGGAGCGGCAGCAAAGGCATGTATTCTGCGCTATAAGATGCCTGCTGGGGGAATCTACTAGTGGTTGTGAGCGTGAGGGCGACTGACTGTGGTGCCACTTTGGCACCGGCCGGCCGTCGGGGTGCCTCCAAACTCGTCTGACACTATGCGGTGCTGCCTGTGGTCATTCGAAACCTTATCTTCAACCCAGAGAACTGCTCGCTGGCCACAGCATGGTGTCGAAGCACTTGTATCTGTGGCCATGTAAGGATGCTGTCGTTGCTGGGTCGAAGGCGTGCATGGGCAGCCGTGGCAGTAAGGGGGGGATGGGGGATGGGGGAAGGCTGGACCACAAAACTCTCATCAACTCATCCACAGTCATTACAGAGGCCGTTTTACTACTGTTAGGCATTGGTGAAGCAAACACAATAAACGAAACTAGCACCATTCTACCACTGTCATCAAGGGCAGCAGCGGCAGGAAAGGGGCGACTATGGAGAGGAAAGAGCGGGAGATATGTGGATCAGGATGCACAAGCAGCAGCAAAAGGAACAAAAACAGCAGCTTGCCTGAGGAGAAGAGCAGAAATATCAAGAAGAGGAGGAGAGAAAAGGGCAAAGATGGATCAGATCAATTGACAGCAGCAGCAGCAGCAGGGCAAGTAAGTGGGGGGCAGCAGCGGAGGAAAGGGGGAACCTTAGGGCCAGGAAAGCAGGGCAATGATGGATCAGGTACACCTGCAGCAGCAGCACCAGCAGCAGGCACAGCTGATGATGGCAGTGCAAGGGGGGCCATGGCTTTCCTACCTACCTATGCTGCAGCTGTGACGCCAGTTTCCTGTACGCTTAACTCTTACAGCCCTTGCTTACAGCGGTCTCTACTTATCTGCTTGTATCACACTGAGGCCATGTAGTCTAGCTCCTCCAATCGCCGCTTGGCAACTACTGCTCCTGCTGGGCAGCTGCTGCTCCTGCTGCTGCTCCTGCTACATGTTAACGCAAAGGCAGTGCTTCCTCTTCTGTTGCCAGTTCCATGCTTCTACTGTTGCTGCTGCTGGCCCCTCTTCCCCTCATTCTGCTGATGTTCCTTTGCCAGACACTGTCGACCTGCCACTCTACTGCTGCTGCTGTAACAGGTGCTTTGTTCCATTCCTGGCTGCTGCTCTCAATCCATGCTTCTAGTGGTGCTGCTGCTGGACTGGTTCCTCTCTGTTAGCCTGCTTCAACCAACATACCTGCCACGTTGCTGCTACTGCTACTGCCAGCTGCGGTGCCATGCCTTATCTAATCGCAGCTGCTGCATTCTTGCTTCGGTTGCTTCTTCATCCAATCTCCAGCTTCTTGCCCAATACATCTAAATACATCAAATTGTCCAGTGTCTGATGCAGAGATGTCATGTATCCAATATGTGCATGAGGTAGGTGTTTTGTAAGCAATTGACGGTGGTCATATAACCTGCTTACAATGTTGTTTCTTGCTGAACCTCTTTCCACTAATTTGTTATAACATTTTGCTATGTTATAGCATGCAAATATCAGATGCATGCTGCTGCTACACTGCATCTGTGCTTTTTCTGAGGTTGCAGCCGCTACTGCCACTCTTGCTGCCGATGCTGCTGCAATGCCACCATCCTGTCTCTTGGTGGCTCTGCTGCTGCTTCACGCTTTTTAGCGCCTTAAATGGTATTGTTATTACGCTTCATGATATGCCATAGCAAAAGGTGCCAGAGGCCCCGCCCGCACCTCAGGCTGTCACAAAGAACAGCGAGGTGGAACAGAATCCGGAGGATCTTCGGCATGTATGACAGCATGCGCCTAGACATGAGGTCCAGCATCTAGGTCAATATTAAAGTGCTACCGCTATTTCCGTGTGCTACTGCTCCTTCATAAAATGGCAGGTGCCCTTGCGCTGTGCTCTGCTCTGCTCTCCTCTGTTTCCATGTTGAAAATGTCATTGCTGCTGCTATTCCCCTGCTGCACTCATCTGTAAACATCCCAACTCCGACGCTGTCGGTACTTGCAGCCCACCAGTTGCAGCTTGAAGCAGCAGTTGCTCCCCCTGCCTCTCCTAAGATGTCCCTCCTCCCTGTGCCGCTTCGCCCACTGCTGCTGCCATGCTGCTATTGATATTGCCAGAACTCGCTGTTGTTGCTGCACACTGATCCGAAACTGTATCGACTAAGGCCGATAGTGAAGGTCCTTTACCCCTTCTGCCGTCTATTGCAAATTTACTGGCTGCCTGAAAGTGGTATCGCCAGTGTTAAAGTTGCTCTACTTTCCTTGAGGCCTACCTCCTGTCTGGGAGAGACCTGCTTTGCTCCCAATAAAACTTCACTGTTCTGAAAATTCCTGAGAGATGGACCTCAGAAGCGGTGGATATCCTTTGGCACGCTAACAGATTTTATTGGGTAGCCAGCGGGCTGGGCTAGGCTAGACCTGACTGTATGGACAACAACTTGCTCGGGAAAGGCAGGTTAAACGTAGCCGCTGATCACATGTTCCAGAGCAGCATATACGGGCTACAACAAATGATTAGACTACGTGGCTTAGCTCGGTTGCTGGAGGCTTGTCTTGTTTCGCTGAAATGCCGCAAGCGGCTACTCACTACCTCCGTCTGGCATCGATTGCCTGTGGTGATACATGTCGTGGCGCACTGACGGCCGTGCGTCAACCGACGACAACACGCACATGCTGAGCGACGATATACCTAAATCCCTCGACCGCTGCTATCAGCTGCACTGGCTGCCGCGTGAAAAACCAGGGTCCAACCTAGGGCCCATCGCCGGTGACCGACCTACCTTATCACTGGAAATCCTGTTCTTGTAATCTTGAGTGAACTTATTCCAAATTAAGCTTGTGATCAGCTCAGACGGATGTATGAGTTCGAGAGCTGGGAGGAAGGGGTGCTGGTTCCTGTTGCCTCGGTACAAATGCATGGTAGGGCAGCAGAATTGGCCTCTCTGCTGTCTCCCGTGCAAGACCCCTGCTGCTTCGAGCAGCCAAGCAAGACATCACCCCATAGAACCTGGCTAAAGCTAATCATGAGCACCAAAAGTTATGGCAGCCTCCTTGCTCAAACTTAGATTTACGGCTCAAACATTTCCGTAAACTGTGAACAATACCTGCTGCCTCTTGCCTGTCACTGAGCTTTTCCATGCAAGTATCACTTGCTGTTTTGTCTTGGTGGCAACTGCAAATCAACTGCAAGCGCAGTAAGAAAGCACTCAAGTGGTCTCTTGCAACTGTTCGAGATCTTGGCCAAAGGTGTTGGCCTGCCCCTGGGGTACTCGAACTAGGGTGAATTGATTGAAAGAATAACCAGTTTCCATCAAGCTTACTTTGCCTCTCCAGTACCACACCACTGGCTGCGGTCATGCATGCTCTTGGGAATGTGACAGCAGAGGATGTGGTATGCCCCGTGGTCCCCACCCTTGTTTGGTGAACCCTGATTGAGGCACACTAGCAAAGTGTCATATTCATGCCAAGGGTACGGTATAGCTCAAGAGTAATGTGCTGTGCTATTGATGGAGAGGACTCTTCCTGTTACCTGCTACAATGGATGGCGGCTGAGACGGGTACCGACCTAAACCCTGCCTGGAAAGAGTCCCAAGTTTGAGCTTTGCGTTTGCCGCGGAGTATTCTTAAAGTACAATAGCCACACAACTACCTTCTAAGCTTAGCTGCAGAGGCAGACCCACAGGCATCCCTCCGGCCCCCACCGACACTCCTCCTGCAGTTTTTGCCCAGCCTCTCCCTCCACCTCTGCCCCTCCTGGCCCCGCCAGCCCCACACCCCATCACTCCCCCTCCCACAGCCCTATCAGCTGGACATCCCACTTGCCCCAACCTTTTGCCTGCCCTGCCGGCCCCACCCTGCCGTGCTGTTAAGTCACTTCCTCCCTTGCACTCTGCTTTGCATCTTATCTCCTTGTAACCGGCCTTAAGCAGTTAAACAAACTAGTTTGTACCTGCTGGCAGTTCTGTGCAAATAAGCCCTTCGGATGCAGCAGATGATGCCCCATATGTTTCCCTTGCAAGACCTCTGCTCCGTTTTGAGCAGCCAGCAAGACAGCACTGCACAGATGCTGGCCATAACCAATTGTGGTACCACGACCTTATAAAAGCTGCATGTACAATACATCAATGAGTCCTTTTGAGTTCAACAGAACCACACAGGGTTCTGCTTGAATTGCCAAAACGTGTGCAACCAATTGTGTATGATGTCTGCACAGTCTCCTGTTTCCCCATGCAAGTGCAAGCAGAGAGGACGTTTGTATCTCGCACTGTACCTGCAACCTGCCCTGCTGCAAGCCAAACCCCATGCCTCTGTCATGTAGCAGCAGCAGATAGGACCACTCTGGCTGCACAGCCGGTTGCAAAATTGTTGTTAGCACAGACGTATGTTTAAGTTTGTAGGAGCAGCAGCAAGACCTGACTTACAACCCCACGTATGCTTGAGTTTTGAGGAGCAGCAGCATAACTTGTTCTTAAACCCCATATAAAAGTGGACATGCAGGGTCATGCAGGGTCGGTTGTTCTGCTGCAATGGTTTTGCCGAAATGGTAAAAGCTATAGCCCCGCGTGTGGGAAGTCCAGAGAGTGAGCCAAGAGCATGCCCTAGTATAGCCCCATAGCCTTACTGTGTAACTACCAGCCATCCAGCCATAGCCTTTAGCTGCAAACACGGAACCACAAGCATCACGCCACATACAATACGGCGCTGCCTCTCACCCTCCAGCCGGCTTTGCCCCGCCTGTTCAGTTGTCAGCCCCACACTCTATCTGTTCCCCTTTCACAGCCCTATCAGTTTTTCATGTGCCGCAGGCTTATCATAGCCTGCCCACATCAGCCGAGCTGTGCCCACAATGTTAAGCACTGCTAATGGCAGCAAAAAAGAATGGCCTTCGCCATGTATGCTACCCTTGATAGGGGAGCCCTGCGTTTTGCAGGCTTGCCACACAGTGCAATGCCAGTCCCTAAAGATACAGTATAAGGAAAGTTGGTGTGATCTGCAGGGCAGCTTTGTTTTACACGCTGCCAGGAATGGCGACGGATATGGGCCTATGGTGCTGCCTGACAACCCTGCCTGACAACCCAACCAATTATTGTTTTCAGTGGGTGGGGGGTCCAGAAGGACAGAAGGGCAGGAGTGGATGGCAGTAGTTGTGTTTTTAGGGGGCCGGGTGGGGGGTGAGAAGTGCAGAATCTGGCCAAGTAGGGAATGGTGTGCTACTGCAAGCTTTGATTTTGCTTACAGCAGACCCAGCTCAACTACTATGTATGGGCTGGAGGCCTATGCAACTGTGTGTGCTGCCATCCCATGACGGGGCCCCCAAGACCCTATCCCTACCAGCTGCAAAAGAATGGTAAGCAAGTACCAAGTAAGGAGCATTTGCCATAGCCATTTGCCATAGCAGAATTTGCCATAGCTCGCCCCATACCTCAAGCTCATTACAAGAACTGCAAGGTGAAAGATGATAGGGGTGGTTTTCAGTATGCAATGATACAATGATCACATACGCCCTAGCTCGCTAGCACACGCCATAGAGCATCACAGCTGGAGCACGCCATCAACATGCTGGTGCCAGGCGCATCACCCGCAGGGGTATTTGGGCCCCCCAAACAGCCAATACCACGATCACCAGTACAGAGCTGCGGTGGGGCATTACTGGCAGGGCCAATAAGGCATTGGAGAAAGGGAAGGTGCTGAAACCAAAAAAATGCTTGAGAAATCTGGCTAGTATGCCACACAGTTTTTCAGCATTTAAAAAGCATTCGGATCTTGCCAGTATCGGGGCATGATCTGGTATAATGTGACAGATGTCTAGCAGAGGTGGTACTGTTAGGTTTGGCAGGTGGAGCGAGAGAGTGGCAGAGGGTAGATTTATTCTGCCTCACACAGAATATTCTACAAGCCTTGTCTTTTTGGTGAGGCAGCAAAACCAACTTTCACAGTCGGATGCATATGTTCTGGTTGAGACATGCTATTGTTATTATTACATTTCATGCTATGCCATAGCAATACCGTAAGTGCCATAGGCACCTATTGCTATACTTGTATGCTGTTATAATGTTGGGGTTTAAACAGCAGCAGAATGACGTGATTTGCATTGTATTTGCACATGTATTGCCAATAAGTTGAAGACAGCAGACTTGCGGGGCAGTGTTCTGCTGCGTATCTATGGCCAATGCTGACCTCTGTAGATACATATGCAAGAAGTCACAACTAGTTTAATCCGAGAGCATGTCCTACTAGGTAATACACAGCCAGCCATACCCTTAGCCGCAAGCGTAGGTACACTTACAAGCATCCACGCTCCAACGCAGTGAATTTTAGCCCTGCTTCTATATCATCCCCCTCTTTTCCCTTCAGATTGCTGCTTACTCCATACCCCATCTGCCCACCTTCCACAGCCCATCAAAGACAACACATCACACGCTTTTGCTGTGGCTACAGGGTAGGGGGGAGCACATACACCAGGCTTTCTAGTGCCGCCTCAGTCCACTCACTGGGGGCATGGCCGCACAACTTAGATATACGGCTGGGCTTCGGCTTGCCCCAATTTATCGCCTGCCCTGTCTGCACAAAAGCTGCCTTGACATTAGAGCGCTATCACCCCCGCATGCATGCAGCTGCTTCACGTCCATTCTGCATGCAACTGCCCTCAACCAGTACAAACTGTTGATATGTGCCTGCTGGCAGTTCCTTGCATACCTCGTATCTTTGATGCAGCACAAATTGTCCCCTATGTCTCCCTAGTGCAAAACCATGGCTCGCTGTTGAGGAGCTAGGGCAAGCAAAAGAGCAAACATCAGAGGATAAGTCTCACCGGATACCGTCAGTAACACTATGAACTTATATGCAGAGAACTCCTCAACACCTTCTCCATATACTCAGGCAGCCATGTCTAGCACAGGCGTCTACCAATAGCGTGTGCTTCGGCCTCCATTGATCATTAGTTGCTACGCCAAGTGTTGTGCCGGCACCGGGGCTATCCTTGGGGCAGGCCTGTATGCCCAACTTTCCACGGTATGGCATGAACACGGGGACATGCAGGAGTGCTATACTCTTGGATAAACGCGTTCAATTCGTCTACGGCCCAGACGATCCACCAAATTGGTGAGTGTGGACAGTCAACCAAGGTCACCACGCGTCTGCTGCCGACGCTCGCTCACTCAACACCTTGTCTAGCCTGCTTCTGAGCCACAAACAAAGCCAACAGTGATCCTGCGCTAGGATAGATTTATACTATAGACCCATCCTGAATGCAAAGGACAATGCTCCCGGCTCTGATTGCCATCGCCTGCTGGAGTGTGCGGACTGCATAATCGACTGCATGCTGCGGATTGACCAATGCCGCCGTTCTAAATCTGTAGTTATAGGGCTGATACAAATAGCGGTGCCGCACACTGTATCATGCATTTCCATCCTGCTCGCATGTTGCGCACTTCTGGCTTCTCATATGAAAGTAACCGATGCGTGGATTGAGATGTCGTCCAAGCTGCCTACCTCCTATTCAACTGGCCCGTGTCCGTTCAGAGGAAAGATGCACCTGTGAGCCCCGCATTCATCACAGTGGCATTCGCGAAGTTGCAAATCAGTCGGTTTCCTCGGCATGATGCATTGGCCGGCCCTCGGGTGACCCTGTAGTGTGTTAAAGCGCAGGCCGCTTAGTAAGTACTGGTCCCCTCCGTCGCCAGATAGTGCTACCTCGGTATGACATCACACTTACAAGCATTAGCGGAGGGCACCTCGTAATCCAGGCCAATAAGCAGCCTATTGGGCGTATATAGGCATGCAAGGTTTGTATACAACGTAGAGTTCATTTTAGTCTTATTCCATGTGTGTGGAACCATCTTGCTGGCAAGGGAGGCGTCCTCCCTAGTACTATCGTGATACTTGCCAACGCATGCTTCATAAGGCAGGCCCTCAGTCCTTGTTTGAAGCAATAAGGCTGCATTTAAAGCTTGCATACATAACATCCACGGCCCGTTCCCGATATCATCGTGCGAAGAGGCCAAAAGCCGCGCTCAGCCGGACAACCTTGTAGACGCTGCTGAAACCGGCCAACCCCGTCACAGAGCAGTCCAGCACACCGTGTTGGTCCGGTGAATTTGCAGGGCCTTAGGTATGGCAATGGCCATAGTCCGCTTCAAGTAAGTTGAGCAGCAACGTGCCCGTCTTCTTGAACCCATGCACATGCGCACGCCGGAGCGGTGGGAGTTTCAACGAAATTGTGTTCTAGTAGGGCAGCATAAGATACAACGGGGACCCAAGGCAGCTCGAACGACGTGCGCACGCCCTAAGGTAGTTAGACCCATATTCCCGTTTCTGATGGTGGAATCCACACATTGTATGAGCCACAAGCCTTTATCATGACGTATGTACCTCCATGTAGGGCGGAAG